>JARQOD010000002.1:594034107-594067758 GCA_033576555.1 Oophaga sylvatica | reverse complement strand
CTTAGTCTCATCTGTCCACAAGATGCTTTCCCAGAAGCATGCTGGCTGTAACGCTGGTATTGTCTGTACTTTGTTTTCCAGCGTTACTCTGCATGTTTTTTGCATTAACCCTTTTGCTCCTTTCCCCCTAACCAGCTGGGATACTGTTGTCTGTTACCTATATGGATGCTGCTCAGTTCCCGGCTCTGCTGCGTACCCGTACTTGCGTGAGTGGCTCCGCTGCTTTGCATGACCGCCCGCATGTGCGGTTCCTGACTTGCTGTGAAAGCCGTCCGTAGCTTGCAAAGTCCTCTGCAGTGGTGCATGACTTACTGCGTGGTTGGCAGCAGCCATTGTTGGGTTCCCTCTGTGTTGTGCTGTCTGGCTCTGCATAGGGGGCGCGGCCCACACCTGTCCTGCTTTTATGTGGATTGGGTGTTTACTAGAATTACTGCTCCAGCCTATCGCTGTGAAGCAGCTCATATATAAAGTTCCCCAGCCCTAGTGGGCGTGGCCAGAGCTTCATATTGAATCCACACTGAATCCCTGAACCTAGCCGTATGTGGTTGTGTGTTCAGCTCCTGCTCTGAAGTTGATCAGCTCTGGAGAGCTGATTCCCTGTTCCTGCTGTGTCTTGTTCCCTGATCCTGGATCAAACCCGGTACCTGAATGTCTGAATTGTGTCTTGTGTTTCCGCCTATGCTGGGGGCTGATTACCCAGATCGCCGTTCCTGGAGGCTGTATATCCAGGCCTGTTCCTGTTGTGTCTAATTACCTGAACCCCTGATCTTGGATCGCATCCTGTACCTGACTGTCTGAACTGTGTCCTTTGTGTTATGTTCCTGACTCCCTGAGACCCAATCCGTGTTCCTGATGTTCTTGTCCGTGTCCCTGACTCTCTGAGATCCAATCCATGTTCCTGTCTGTGTTCCTGACTCCCTGAGATCCAATCCGTGTCCCGGTTGTTCCTGTGCAGTCTAACTCTGTTTCAGCCATCAGCTCCTGATTCCAGTTACCTGCCTGTTACCTGTCGGCTTGCCTGTCTGCCATCCGTCTGCAGTTCCATCCAGAGGCTCGGACGTCATCTGCAGAGATCCCCGGCTCTTGCCTGCTCACCTAGGAGCGATCATCTGCCATCCGACTGCAGCTCCATCTGGAAGTTCGGACATCATCTGCAGAGATCCCCGGCTCTTGCCTGCTCACCTGGAAGCGATCATCTGCCATCCGACTGCAGCCTACCTGGAGGCTTCACCATATCAGGTCGTATATACCTGCCTGTCTAGAGACTGCCTGGTCACTAGCCGTGACAACCTGCCTGTCCCAGAGACTGCGTGGTCACTTGCCGTGACAACCTGCCTGTCCCAGAGACTGCCTTGGTCACTAGCCGTGACAACCTGCCTGTCCCAGAGACTGCCTGGTCACTTGCCGTGACAACCTGCCTGTCCCAGAGACTGCCCTGGTCACTAGCCGTGACAACCTGCCTGTCCCAGAGACTGCCTGGTCACTTGCCGTGACAACCTGCCTGTCCCAGAGACTGCCCTGGTCACTAGCCGTGACAACCTGCCTGTCCCAGAGATTGCCTGGTCACTTGCCGTGACAACCTGCCTGTCCCAGAGACTGCCCTGGTCACTAGCCGTGACAACCTGCCTGTCCCAGAGACTGCCTGGTCACTTGCAGTGACAACCTGCCTGTCCCAGAGACTGCATTGGTCACTTGCCGTGACAACCTGCCTGTCCTGCCGGTTCCTCCTTGGTCTACCCTGTTATGACGTCTGTCCTGGGTCGGTGTCTGATGTTCTCCTGCTGAGCCTGTGCTACGCCTGAGGCCTGAGAGAGAGGCCGTCCTAGTATGCCCGTGCCAGATGACCCTGGACTTCATCAACCCGTGATGACCCCGCCATCGTCTGACGTTCGTCCTGGGCCGGTGTCTGATGTTCTCCTGCTGAGCCTGTGCTACGCCCGAGGCCTGAGAGTGAGGCCATACTAGTATGCCCGTGCCAGATGATCCTGGACTTCATCAACCCGTGATGACCCCGCCATCGTCTGAAGTCTGTCTGAGGTCGGTGTCTGATGTTCTCCTGCTGAGCCTGTGCTACGCCTAAGGCCTGAGAGAGAGGCCGTCCAAGTATGCCTGTGCCAGATAACCCTGGACTGCATCTACCCGTGATGTCCTCCAGCACTCGTCTGTGATCCTGAGTTGTGTACCCTTCTCTGATGTGCGGAATCGGGAGCCCGGTCTTATGTTCTGTTTATGTACTTTGTTTCTTTAAGTAAACTTTATGTTTCTTCTTACCTGAAGTTGTGCGGTGTTGTCTAGTCCTGCAGGTCGCCACCTTGCCCACATGCTCAGCTGCCACGGATCCCGGTCGCTGCCCTTCCCTAGTCCGGGCAGGCCCGGGTCTCCCTCCGTGGTCCAGTGGGTCCACATTCTCTTACCATCTGGGACCCATGCCTCACGTCGTCGTGGACTGGCGGCGTGGGAGCATTGGCTAGCTAGGCAAGCTATGCCATGTCCCGACGCCCCACAGCCGTGGGAAGCGCCACAGTAAGCTCTGGCCATGGACTCCGCTGAGCATGTGCGGTCTGCAGGACTTTCTCCAAGCTCCACCTGATGTGTGAACTAAACTACTTGGTCCCCACAGGGTAAGTGGACTAGATGGCTCGATTCCCCGCTTGGTCAGCGGTTCGGACTTTTCGAGCTATTAACTCTGCTGCCATATTGTGAACTATGGGACTTACCGCCAAACCCAAGTGAATTTTTCTGGGGAATTTTTTTTTTACTTGGGTCTTCAGAAGAGGGGGCCTGAGGAGGGGGATACTGTAACGCTGGTATTGTCTGTACTTTGTTTTCCAGCGTTACTCTGCATGTTTTTTGCATTAACCCTTTTGCTCCTTTCCCCCTAACCAGCTGGGATACTGTTGTCTGTTACCTATATGGATGCTGCTCAGTTCCCGGCTCTGCTGCGTACCCGTACTTGCGTGAGTGGCTCCGCTGCTTTGCATGACCGCCCGCATGTGCGGTTCCTGACTTGCTGTGAAAGCCGTCCGTAGCTTGCAAAGTCCTCTGCAGTGGTGCATGACTTACTGCGTGGTTGGCAGCAGCCATTGTTGGGTTCCCTCTGTGTTGTGCTGTCTGGCTCTGCATAGGGGGCGCGGCCCACACCTGTCCTGCTTTTATGTGGATTGGGTGTTTACTAGAATTACTGCTCCAGCCTATCGCTGTGAAGCAGCTCATATATAAAGTTCCCCAGCCCTAGTGGGCGTGGCCAGAGCTTCATATTGAATCCACACTGAATCCCTGAACCTAGCCGTATGTGGTTGTGTGTTCAGCTCCTGCTCTGAAGTTGATCAGCTCTGGAGAGCTGATTCCCTGTTCCTGCTGTGTCTTGTTCCCTGATCCTGGATCAAACCCGGTACCTGAATGTCTGAATTGTGTCTTGTGTTTCCGCCTATGCTGGGGGCTGATTACCCAGATCGCCGTTCCTGGAGGCTGTATATCCAGGCCTGTTCCTGCTGTGTCTAATTACCTGAACCCCTGATCTTGGATCGCATCCTGTACCTGACTGTCTGAACTGTGTCCTTTGTGTTATGTTCCTGACTCCCTGAGACCCAATCCGTGTTCCTGATGTTCTTGTCCGTGTCCCTGACTCTCTGAGATCCAATCCATGTTCCTGTCTGTGTTCCTGACTCCCTGAGATCCAATCCGTGTCCCGGTTGTTCCTGTGCAGTCTAACTCTGTTTCAGCCATCAGCTCCTGATTCCAGTTACCTGCCTGTTACCTGTCGGCTTGCCTGTCTGCCATCCGTCTGCAGTTCCATCCAGAGGCTCGGACGTCATCTGCAGAGATCCCCGGCTCTTGCCTGCTCACCTAGGAGCGATCATCTGCCATCCGACTGCAGCTCCATCTGGAAGTTCGGACATCATCTGCAGAGATCCCCGGCTCTTGCCTGCTCACCTGGGAGCGATCATCTGCCATCCGACTGCAGCCTACCTGGAGGCTTCACCATATCAGGTCGTATATACCTGCCTGTCTAGAGACTGCCTGGTCACTAGCCGTGACAACCTGCCTGTCCCAGAGACTGCGTGGTCACTTGCCGTGACAACCTGCCTGTCCCAGAGACTGCCTTGGTCACTAGCCGTGACAACCTGCCTGTCCCAGAGACTGCCTGGTCACTTGCCGTGACAACCTGCCTGTCCCAGAGACTGCCCTGGTCACTAGCCGTGACAACCTGCCTGTCCCAGAGACTGCCTGGTCACTTGCCGTGACAACCTGCCTGTCCCAGAGACTGCCCTGGTCACTAGCCGTGACAACCTGCCTGTCCCAGAGATTGCCTGGTCACTTGCCGTGACAACCTGCCTGTCCCAGAGACTGCCCTGGTCACTAGCCGTGACAACCTGCCTGTCCCAGAGACTGCCTGGTCACTTGCCGTGACAACCTGCCTGTCCCAGAGACTGCCTTGGTCACTTGCCGTGACAACCTGCCTGTCCTGCCGGTTCCTCCTTGGTCTACCCTGTTATGACGTCTGTCCTGGGTCGGTGTCTGATGTTCTCCTGCTGAGCCTGTGCTACGCCTGAGGCCTGAGAGAGAGGCCGTCCTAGTATGCCCGTGCCAGATGACCCTGGACTTCATCAACCCGTGATGACCCCGCCATCGTCTGACGTTCGTCCTGGGCCGGTGTCTGATGTTCTCCTGCTGAGCCTGTGCTACGCCCGAGGCCTGAGAGTGAGGCCATACTAGTATGCCCGTGCCAGATGATCCTGGACTTCATCAACCCGTGATGACCCCGCCATCGTCTGAAGTCTGTCTGAGGTCGGTGTCTGATGTTCTCCTGCTGAGCCTGTGCTACGCCTAAGGCCTGAGAGAGAGGCCATCCAAGTATGCCTGTGCCAGATAACCCTGGACTGCATCTACCCGTGATGTCCTCCAGCACTCGTCTGTGATCCTGAGTTGTGTACCCTTCTCTGATGTGCGGAATCGGGAGCCCGGTCTTATGTTCTGTTTATGTACTTTGTTTCTTTAAGTAAACTTTATGTTTCTTCTTACCTGAAGTTGTGCGGTGTTGTCTAGTCCTGCAGGTCGCCACCTTGCCCACATGCTCAGCTGCCACGGATCCCGGTCGCTGCCCTTCCCTAGTCCGGGCAGGCCCAGGTCTCCCTCCGTGGTCCAGTGGGTCCACATTCTCTTACCATCTGGGACCCATGCCTCACGTCGTCGTGGACTGGCGGCGTGGGAGCATTGGCTAGCTAGGCAAGCTATGCCATGTCCCGACGCCCCACAGCCGTGGGAAGCGCCACACTGGCTGACTCATATACATTTTGGCAAACTGCAGTCTAGATTTTCCATTTCTCTGTGTCAGCAGTGGGGTCCTCCTGAGTCTCCTGCCACAGCGTTTCATTTTATTCAAATGTCGATGGATTGTTAGCACTAACACTAACGCACCCTGAGCCTGCATGACAGCTTGTATTTCTTTGGAACTTGATTTGGGGCTTCTTATCCACCATCAGGACTATCCTGCATTGTAACCTTTCATCAATTTTTCTCTTCCGTCCACATTCAGGGAGATTAGCTACAGTGCCATGATGTCACGAGTGTGTCACATCCTAACCTGCTCTTTATATGCTGGTTAGAGACATGCAGTGCCATCTCACAGCTGCTAGTTTTCTCTCTCTATAGAACCTGGCCAGACCTTCTCATCCCTGCCTGTGAAAGTTTTGCTTGCTGGTATGCTGAAGTTGTAGTTCTTAGTTGCTGTTGGAGATTGTTGTCTGCTGTTTTGGGGTGTATGCTTTCTCCGTTATCCTATTTCCATTTGGTTTGGACCTTCTTATCCTTCCCTTAATTCTTGTCTACCCTTGGTGAGTGTTTTTGTATGTAAGTTGCTTTTTGTTATCCTTGTTTGTTTTACGTGTATTTACACTAACACATATGTCCAATGCCTACTGGGAGAGGAGACAGCTTGGGATATTAACAGTAGCATACTAAGGTCAGCGAATCGGGCCTCTCCACCTTTAAAAATACCCACGGGACTGGGAAATTAAGGTGTCAGTTCCAGGGACAGTTTGAGGCCCCCCCCTTCCTTACTGAAGACCGTCACAGCGTGACACATAGGCTGTAAACTTCTTGATTATGTTAAACCGTGAACAAAGGAACATCAAAATCTCTCGAGATGGACGTGTAACCTTGAGATTGTTGATATTGTTCAACAATTCTGGTTCTCAAGTCCTCAAACAGTTATTTTCTCCTTTTTCTGTTCTCCATGCTTAGTGTGGCACACACAGACACACAATGCAAAAATTGAGTCAACTTCTGCCTTTCTTATCTGGTTTCAGATGTGATCTTCATATTGCCCAAGAGTGTTACTTGCTAAAATTGAGTTTGAATGAGCAACACATGCTTAAAATAATGTTGTTTACCCACGATTTTGGAAAGGTGCCATAAAGTTTGTCTGGTCCATTTTGGGGGTTTTGTGTGAAATAATGTCCAATTTGCCTTTTTTTCTTTGTGTTTTTTTGTGTTGTACCAGTACACACAAAGAAAATAAACACGTGTATAATAAAACGTGCAATGGCAATCATTTTCTGGTAGAAATACTTCATTTTCTGGAACATTTTCAAGGGTGCGAACACTTTCGACCATGACTGTACATGTATATGCATACAGTAAATCAGAAGGAATCCACCAAATCACGAAATTATCTTTAAAAAATTCTCTGAGAAACCACCCATTTGCTGGTGGGCACAATTGATCTTTCCCTGGTTGCCACAATTGTTAGTTTTTCACCAAAATGTTGTTCTCCTGATGAAATACTGGATCCAGGAGATAAATTCAAAGTAAATTGAGATAAATATTTCAATTTTGTCATGGACTTCAACTACTGGTGATATCCAGGCATCACTATGTTCTGGCTAGTGAAAGACTGAAGACTAGTCTACAAATCAGTATGAAAAAACAAATCTAGAATTGATATTTAGTTATATTTAGATAAATCAGTTCTTGTTTAAATTGATTTTCTTCATTGCAAAAATTAATTGAGTTCAAAGCTTTCATTAGGCAATATCGAGTTTCCACTAATTTGCCGAAACTGATTAAATCTTCTATATTCCAAAGTAAAATCTTCAGTCCAGTTTCTATTTAGAGAATGGAAACATGCAAAGTCTGACAAAAGGATTAAATAAGATTAAGGACAGAGAAATAAAATAATTGGTATTATTAAAATATAAAAGAGGTAAAAAAAATGTGGACATGAATCCAATAATGAACCCTATTGACATTAATGTGCTCATAAATTTTTATCTTTAGTCATGAATCGAAGATAAAATAAGAGATTGTCCTAGTTGGCCAATTTACACACCTGGATGAATAAAACCTCACATGACTCTACCCTCTCCTAGTGTATTCTCACCCATCCCTGTAGACTGTGAGCCCTCGCGGGCAGGGTCCTCTCTCCTTCTGTACTTGTGTGTCCCTTGTCTAGCACATGTTATTGTATCTGTCTATATTTTTCCCTTTTCATATGTAAAGCGCCATGGAATAAATGGCGCTATATAAATGTATAATAATAATAATAAAAATGACTCCATCCCCTCAGTGTAATCAACATTTTATTAGGATGGCTTGGCTTAATAGAGAACAGAGCTAGAACTTGGAACAATAACTTGGTGAATATCCATATTCTGAATGTCTGTTCACAACATACTGTACATCCACAACTTGTATAAAAATTGTCTGTTTTGTATGATTCTTGATAAGATTTTTTTTAATAAAATATCAAATTGCACTCTCTTGATAAGTGCAACATATCTATTTCCACACAAATAACAATGCAGTTTTTTATATATCTGCCAACTTTTTGAAATACACTTGCAGGAGATTATTTTGCTTGCTCCTTTTCACTTCCCTGCACCTGCGTCTAGTGTTTTGCGCATTTTTTTTTTAAAACAATTCATCTTTACATTTGCTCCTTTATTGATGTTTTTTTTAAATGTGTTTGCTAGTTTTTTACTTCGCTATTGATGACACAGTTTAGGGTTCCCTTATTTGATTTCCTGATTCATCATTTGAGACATTTCAAAAAGTCACAAAATTAGTTGCAAATGTGCACCAGGTCCCACTGGAGTAATTTTATATGCATCACTAATTTTTGTACAGTTTTTGCAACATTTTGTAAACTGTCAGATTTTTGCACTAAAAAGTCCCAAAACAGGTTAGATAGAAAAAGGACCATTTTTGACTATGTTCAAAATTTATGAACCTCATGCAGCATTTTGATAAATTTGGTGCAAAAAAATACTCAAGACAAAGAAAAGCATGTTAAAAAAACACAAACGATGAATCAGGCCTCATGAGGGTAGTGTGAACAGTGACATAATTATACAGTTACCATAATATCTGCACTCTTACAACAAAAACTGGATGATCCCTTGTACTCTTAGGGATCATGCAAATGTCCATGAAACTCGGTCCGTGCATGGACTGCAATTCATGGACTGTACATGAGCTTCACGACCCGAAATCGACAACTTCATATATGTGCCTATGAGGCTGTCGAGTGTGGATCAGGAAACAGTGAACAGCTGAGCTTTAATGCAGGAAAGCTTCCAGGAGGTCTCAACTGAGCAGAATAACCCCTGCACTTCTAAAAGAAACCTGCGCCATTTAACATGAAGGTAAAGTGCTTCTAGTCAGTGAAGGAGTAGGAAAAATCAGATGCTGTGGTCTTCTGGCCCCTCTCTGTTGCAGTAAACCCATGACAAATATTTTATTGAACCACCAAACAGAAAGTAACATAAAGACCAGTCCCAGCAAGATACCCGAGATGGTGCAAAATTGCAGTCTCACTTCTGCTGACTCACCGGGATTAGTGCAGCTGCGACTTCTGAATTTCCATTGCCGAATACCTCCTCCAGTGACACCCCACTTTTGGCGGGCACCAACAGAGAGGAGGTAACGACAAGCTTAGGAACTTGACAGTCCATTGAGGCACGTGACAAGATGACTGGAGGGTCACAACCTGGCTTCTCTGAACATCTCCATGGAGCCTATTGACTGGTCGGTGTCAATCCTAACTTCTCGAAAATAATTCATGGGGTTCAGGTGACGGGTGGGTAAAAATCCTGGCTTCCCCAAATGTATCCATGGGTTCAGCGATGGTTAATGGAGCAGATCTGTATTCCTCCAACCAGTGCTGTGGTTCCTTAAGCTGGCATCCTGTAGAATCCAAATCTGTGAGCCCCTTGATGGAGTTATGATGTCCTGGTAGAGTGTTCCTTTATGGAGTTATGGTGTCCTGGCTGTCGTTCTGTCAAGTCATTGATTTTTCTTGCTGAACGATAGAAATCCCCTTTTAACCCACATCTGTGGCTCAGATCATCATCCACAGCTTAGGTAGGATGAGTATTTAAACAATCCACATAGTTCATCCTTCTCTGTTTTGCAGGTCAACAAACTAGCTAGCCTAGTACAATGTGTAATCAACACATTAACATCTACTTTTTCATGACCCTGCATCCCTGTCCTCCAGATATAACAGACAATAAGTTACAACAAACATCAACTGAAATGTCAATATCGAGACTCCTATAAACAATAGTCTGTGCTTCTCTACCAACCAAAGAAAAACATATAAAATCAAAAGTTAACAAAGATAATAGTCTACATTACTGGCGCTACTGAATTAATGTCTAGATAATTAACATTAAATGCTGTCTCATCACAACCACCCTGTCCCTTTAAGTGCTTAACATTATCTCAATTGACCATGTGGCGACCACTTGCTGTGCTCGTGAAGGACTTTTTATACATTCTGAACATTGAACATTTTTTTTCTCTTTCTAATGAAACTCAAACCAAATCATCTGTATTCGGATTTGTCGGGCAATTGGACATCGGAGGCCCACATTCATGTTTTGCAATTTTTTATAAATCGCTTTATTTGTTACTATTCATTGATGTATTTTGCTGCATTTTTTTTTCATTGTATTTGTTGCTGTTTTTTTTTGCACCAAATTCTTCAAAATGATGGGCGCAATTCATGAATTTTACATTAAGTAAAAGACGGTCTTTGATTTGGTCCTTGACTCCTTAACCGTTTTGTGCATTTTTAAAGCAAAAAAACGCATGTTTGGCAAAATGTTGTAAAAATTCCATACAAAAAAAGAAAGAAATTCAGACATACAAAACAATCACTACAGGGGGAGGACTAAAGTATATTTGTGCAAAAATGCAGGAACTTTTAATGGAATGTGTATTTGATGGATCAGTCTAAAACATCTGGATAGGCCACATATATGTAAAAGTCAGAAAATTGATCACACAACAAAAGAGTTGAAAAAAGTGCAAATCCTTTGATCAATTTGTTGCTTAATCAAAGAGTCACGAACTGAGAATTATTCAGAACAAAAACAGGTGAAAATGATAATGATGTGGAGCCAAGTGTCCTTCAATAATAAAAATGGAAAGTCACCAATTTGATTTGGATCAAATTTGGAGCAAAGTGAAAATGGTCTTTTTTCTCTCTTGAACTGGCTGTGTGACTTTTTTGATGACAAACGTCAAATGGCACAAAAATTTACACCAAAATACTGGCATACTCAAAAGTACATGAGTGGTAGATTGGAAAGGAGTTTCGCAAAATTTTACGACATTTTAAAAAGTCACAATTGATGAATCAGGTGAAAGCACTTGGAAATACTAAATTCCAAACACAAAGCAAAAAACAAACAAAAATAAAACCAGGCAAGAACTTATAAAACAGACTTAAAAAAAGCACAAACAGAATAATAAAATGGGTGAAAATAAAAAAGACAAAACCTAGATAGAAAAGGTGCAAGGGCAATGATGAAAAAGGACCTACAACTGCACATACCCTAATGAGGCTAACAAGAAAAGATGATAATGTCACAAGTAACATAGTCACAAAGTACAAATATAATGTAAAATCAAATAAATAAAGTGCTGTAAAAATAGTTAAAGGGGTATTCCAATCTCCAAGATTATATCCTAATATGTAGTAGGTGTAATAATAATATTAGCAAATACCTCCAGTGAAATATGTAGTATAGTTCTTCTGATTCGCTATGTCGCTTGCCCCATGTTCAGGACATTGCAGTAGCTTAGGTATTCATGGTTACGACCATTAGCATCTGTCGCTAGATGAGTGGTCATAGCCAGGGCTGCCACTAGGAATTTTGGGGCCCCATACTGGCAAAATTTTCGGGGCCCCCTTGGGACTCCACCCCAGCCCCGCCTCCACCCCAGCCCCGCCTCCACTCCTCAAACTGTCCACAGTCCCACTGCTCTCTCTTGGAAAAAATCCACTTCTCACCAATCACACATTAACAGTTCCCATCACCAGATCACCCATATAGCCGGCAGCTCTAGTTTTGACCAAAAGATTTTTTTAAGCTGCCACCGTAACACATTAGACACTTTTGGCCGGGCCCTAGTCTACTGTAACCTATTAAATATTTGTTAAAATATCCAATACAATTTAGGTATATTTTTTATTTATTTTTCAATTTTTAAAATGACCAATAATATCACATACAAGGAGCAAATACCGCTGCACCATGACCAAACACCATATTACCACCACATAGTGACCTATAATACCACCGCACCATGTCCAGACCACAAATTACCACAACATAGTGACTGAATACTACAATACTGATCAGTAATAAAAAAAACCAATACTATCACCATAAGTGCCATTATACACAGGACATCTGTACTTAGTATGCAGTGTCTGTGTACAGGTAATATAGTGATCACTGCTGACATTATACACAGGACTTCTGTATATAGTATTCAGTGTATAGTGTCAGTGTACAGGAAACACTGACTCACCAGTGACGTCTCTAGGTGAAATCCTTCATCTTTGCTTTTCATCTTTCATCCAGCACAGACCGCCATAACATCTTCCAGCCAGGGCTAGTCTCTGCAGGAAATAGCACAGTTATCTATTTTTTTCCCAACTTCTAAACTACACCAGATGAAGAAAAAAAGGCAACATAGTGTCGCTCTGCACAGTAACAGGACCGCCTCCCCATCTAAAACAGTATTCTCAAAAAAATAAAATACATCACTGCAGTAATAATATCCCTTAATTAGCCCCTATGGTAATAATATCCCTCATCCTGGCCCTGTGTGTCTCATTTCAGGCTTCAGCCATATGTTATCCCATCCCGCCCTCATGAGTATCCATTCTGCCCCATATGATCTCCCCATCTGTCTCCAACCCTGCCCCATGTCTTTTATCCTGCCCCCAGTGTCTCCAATCCTGCCCCCAGTGCCTCCAATCCTGCCCCCAGTGTCTCCAATCCTGCCCCAGTGCCTCCAATCCTGCCTCCAATCCTGCCCCAGTGTCTCCAATCCTGCCCCCAGTGTCTCCAATCCTGCCCTGTCTCCAATCCTGTCCCCAGTGTCTCCAATAATGCCTCCATGTCTTTCATTCTGCCCCCTGTCTGTATGGCCAATCCTGCCCCCAGTGTCTCCAATCCTGCTCCGTCTCCATTCTGCCCCAGTGTCTCCCATTCTGCCCTGTCTCCATCCTTCCCCGTCCAGTCTTCATTCTGCCCCCAGTCCTGCCCTGTCTCCATTCTGTCCCTAGTCCTGCCCCATCTCCATTCTGCCCCCAGTCCTGCCCCGTTCCATTCTGCCCCCAGTCCTGCCCCATGTCCATTCTGCCCCAGTCCTGCCCACTCTCCATTCTGCCCCCAGTCCTGCCCCGTCTCCATTCTGCCCCCAGTCCTGCACTCACATCTCCCTCCATTCTGCCCCCAGTCCTGCCCAGTCTCCATTCTGCCCCCAGTTCACTGGCCCATCTCCATTCTGCCCCCAGTCCTGCCACTCATGCCCCAGTCCTGCCATCTCCATTCTGCCCCCAGTCCTGCCCCATCTCCATTCTGCCCCCAGTCCTGCCCTATCTCCATTCTGCCCCCAGTCCTGCCCAGTCTCCATTCTGCCCCCAGTCCTGCCCATCTCCATTCTGCCCCCAGTCCTGCCCAGTCTCCATTCTGCCCCCAGTCCTGCCCGTCTCCATTCTGCCCCAGTCTCCCATATCTGCCCTCCTGCCAGCTCAGCTCATCTGCCCCCATCTGCCCAGTCTCCTTTGCCCCAGTCCTGCCCCGTCTCCATTCTGCCCAAAGTCCTGCCCCGTCTCCATTCTGCCCCCAGTCCTGCCCACTCTCCATTCTGCCCCCAGTCCTGCCCCATCTCCATTCTGCCCCCAGTCCTGCCCACTCTCCATTCTGCCCCCAGTCCTGCCCACTCTCCATGCTGCCCCCAGTCTTGCCCACTCTCCATTCTGCCCCCAGTCCTGCCCATTCTCCATTCTGCCGCGGCTCCGGCTTGCAATATTAAAAAAAAAAAAATCGTTCTCCTTACCTTGACGCATTCCAGCGGCGAGAGATCCACACTCCACAGAAAGCGCTCACTCGCCGGCAACTGACAATGACGTCAGGCGCCGGCGACGTGCGCGCTGACGTCAGCTGCCAGCCTCCGATTGGCTGGCAGTGTTAACTATTACCGTGCGGGCCCGCACGGTAATAGAGTAACTGAACCTGCGTCCTGGACGCAGGTTCAGTTACTTGAGCGGCAGAATCCTGCCGCTGGGGGCGGGGCAGTGAGGCCCGATCGGCAGGTGACGGGGCCCGGTGCGGGCCCCCTCTGCTGATCGGGCCCCATACGCCAGTCAGGGCTGTAATGCCCTGATGGCGGCCCTGGTCATAGCTATGGATACCTAAGCTACTGCAATGCTTTGCACAAGGGGTAAACGACATAGCTAATTAGAACAACTATACAACATTTCCAATTAGAGGTATTTGGTGTATTATTGTTATTACACTTACTATTGGGTTAGGCTCTTGGAGATGAGAATACCTCTTTAATTCACTTGACGAGAGCTTAAGCCGAGCCAGGCATTTGGGTTGACGCCATCCCAGTGAGTATATGGTATATTATGGGTAAGTGAAGGTAAAGTGACATATTATAGGAGAATTGCCTTATTTAATGGTAAGCCTTATGTAAAAGTCTTGCTCACGGCTACCGCCTAACGCCACGTTACATATTTTCTCACCAGAAACTCAACACAGTCTCCCAGATTTATCCCTTAATATAATATCATTTTCTCTAACTACTTAGAATTTGTGCACATCCACTTTTCATCACATTGTAAATGTCATTATCAGACATACGGGACATATGATAAGTACGGTTCCAATAGGTTGTTAAGAGTAAGAGTTATCAAATGAGAAAAAATTCCCCTGGGAAGTGATTGGTGCCGAAATCTGCAAAATGCAGTTGACCTCTGCTGACCCTCTGGTAACTATAATAGTGTCAGAACCACAAGGTTGTCCAGTCCAAGCACGTTTTTGCTGAACCTACTAAAATGAGAAAAAAAGCATTCTAACAGAAATCCAAAGTATTTTTTTTTAAAAAAAGCAGCTTTGTAATTCACTTGTGTTAAAAACTCCTCTCTGTTCTCAAGGACTGATGGATTTTTATTTTTTTTTTTTACTGGCGGTCCAGGTTATCACTCACCGCTGCAGTCTATCAGAGGAGGCTGGTCTCCTAGAAAAGGAGCACAATGCTAACAAGCTCTTTTCTATAGACCTTGTAATTAATACTCTGAAGATGGCAGGATCCTTGAAGTACACGCTTAGCTTCTGCTCTCCTCTGATGTGGCAGAGGCATAAATGTATCTGCTTGCAGAATGGAAAGCCCATAGAATAAGACAGAAGCATGATGATGCCAATGGTCCAAACTGTCAATCAAGTAGGAACGCATCGCCCATCGAAAGTATGAAGTAGGAAGACTGGGGGTCGGCGTGTTCCTGAAGAACATTGCATTTAAGTGCATCTTATTCTAACAAAATTAATTAACATAAGGCATTTAAAGGGAATCTGTCACTCTAAATTGGCGGTCTATTTAAATGATGGCAGTCAGGTCAGATGGGCGGTGTTTTGGGTACTTGCCTTAACATGTTGTTCGCCGCTGTCTCCATTATTTCTGGGAATTGTAGTCGTTGCCCTCCATATAACGCGCCTGCGCATTGCAATCTTGAATTGCGCACGCGCAGTATGCTTTGCCCGCAGATTGCAATGCGCAGGCGCGTTATATGGAGGGCAACGACTACAATTCCCAGAAATAATGGAGACAGCGGCGAACAACATGTTAAGGCAAGTACCCAAAACACCGCCCATCTGACCTGACTGCCATCATTTAAATATCCCGCCAATTTAGGGTGACAGATTCCCTTTAAGATGTTCTCCCAACAAGACAACCTATTTTCAGATCCTGTTGTGCCTCCTAAAGAAATCCCTTCATTTACCTGGAAAAAGTAGCTCCCCACTTTTGAGGCTGGAAGTCTTAGGATGACCATTTTATTACATGGCTGGTTATTTGCTTGAACGTGTGAAGGACCACAGCGTGCCCCAACAACGTCAGCTAATCACTGCAGATTTTAGAATCTGCATTTACAGTGATCAACTTTACTATTTTTACATTTGCATTAGGCTAGGGTTATATGGCTGTAGATTTCTTAGGCTGACCCTAGGACATTCTGGCAAACTAGGGTCAGACGGCTGTAGGTTCTCTCAGGCTGACCCTAAGACACTATGACAAACTAGGGTCAGACGGCTGTAGATTCTCTCAGGCTGACCCTAGGAGATGCTGATCCAACTCTGATCAGGGTTTGATCAGAGTGTCAGCATAGTGTGATCCGATTCTCTTAGATGATAGAATCAGAGCACACTGATGACAAGATGGAGAACAAAATATCTCCATCTTGTACATTGTGTCAGTGCGCGGAAATTGCATGACATTAGAGTGCAGCCTGATGATTTATATGTACTCAATGACTCGCATGGCCGAGTGTGATCCGAATATCGGATCAAACTCTGACATGCTGCAATTGGTCCAAGGGAAAAAAAAATCAGACAAAAACTAACATTGCTCCGAGTGCGATTCGATGTTTTTTAGGATTAAACTTGGACGGAAAATACAGAACTAGCCATCTCCACCTTTCTCGACCACTTCAACACCTGGCTACTCCATTTCCTCTCTGCTGACATCCCATTATCATCATGGGTGACTTCAACATCCCCATTGACGCTTCCACCCCAGCTGCCTCTTAACTTTTATCGCTCACTGCCTCCTGTGGCCTCACTCAATGGTCCTCTGCGGCCACTCACAAAGATGTTCACACACTGGATCTTATCTTCACCCGCCTCTGCTCCCTTACTAATCTCACTAACTCACCCCTGCCCCTGTCTGACCATGACCTACTGACATTCTCTTCCATCTCCTCTTCCAGTGCACAACCCCCACTCCACAAACTCACTCACCCCCGCAGAAATCTCAAACACCTCAATTTACCATTGCTCTCTGAGTCCCTCCTCCCTCTAACAGACATATCTTCACTTCTTGACACAGATTCTGCTGCCACCTTTTATAACACTACAATAACAGCCGCCCCCCTCACACATAGCAAAACTTGTACAATCAACAGGCAGCCCTGGCTGACCAGCCTCACCAAAGAACTGAGACGGGCTTCCAGGGTTGCTGAGCGGAGATGGAAAAAATCCCGCTCTGCCGAGCACTTAACCGCATACAAGCAGTCCCTCACCAGCTTCAAGTCCACGCTCACTGTCGCAAAACAAACTTACTTCTCATCTCTCATATCCTCCCTCTCTCACAACCCTAAACAGCTCTTCAACACTTTCAATTCTCTACTCCGCCCCCAGCATCTCCTCCTTCTCCTCTCATTTCTGCTGAAGACTTTTCCTCTTTCTTTAAGCAGAAGATTGATACGATCAGAGAAAGCTTTGGCCCACAGCCACATTGCCCCTCTTAGCTGCTCAGCCCTATTCCTCCAAAACTAACTTCTCCACCATGACAGAAGATCAGCTCTCCACCCTCCTATCAAGATCACACCTCACCACTTGCATGCTTGACCCGCTCCCATCCCACCTCATCCCTAGCCTCGCCACAGTCTTCACCCCTACTCTAACACACCTCTTCAACCTCTCACTTACAAATGGTGTCTTCCCCTCATCCTTCAAACATGCCTCGATCACACCCATTCTCAAAAAGACCTCCCTAGACCCATCCTCTGTGTCTAGCTACCGCCCGATATCTCTTCTCCCTTATGCCTCAAAACTACTGGAACAGCATGTCCATCTTGAACTGTCCTCCCACCTCTACTCCTGCTCCCTCTTTGACCACTTACAGTCAGGCTTCCGACTACATCACTCAACTGAAACTGCCCTAACTAAAGTCACCAACGACCTACTAACCGCCAAGAGCAAGCGACACTACTCTGTCCTCCTTCTCCTGGACCTGTCTTCTGCCTTCGACACTGTGGACCATTCCCTCCTGCTACAGATTCTCTCATCTCTTAGCATCACAGGCTTGGCCCTATCCTGGATCTCATCATATCTAACAAACTGAACATTCAGTGTCTCCCTCTCCCACAGTACCTCCTCACCTCGCCCCCTGTCTGTCGGTGTTCCTCAAGGCTCAGTTCTAGGACCCCTACTCTTCTCCATCTACACCCTCGGCCTGGGACATCTCATAGAATCCCATGGTTTGCAGTATCATCTCTACGCCGATGACACGCAGATCTACCTATCTGGACCTGACCTCACCTCCTTACTGACCAAAATCCCACAATGTCTGTCTGCTATTTCCGCTTTTTTCTCTGCTCGCTTTCTAAAACTGAACATGGACAAAACAGAATTCATCATCTTTCCCCCATCTCACTCTACCCCCCCACCAGACCTATCCATCAATGTCAATGGCTGCTCACTTTCCCCAGTCCCGCATGCTCAGTGCCTCGGGTAATCCTTGATTTTGCCCTCTCTTTGAAGCCACATGTCCAAACCCTTGCCTCCTCCTGCCGTCTCAAACTAAAAAATATTTCCCGGATCCGTGCATTCCTTGACCATGAAACTACAAAAACACTAGTGCATGCCCTCATCATCTCCCGCCTCGACTACTGCAACCTTCTACTCTCTGGCCTCCCCTCTAGCACTCTGGCACCACTCCAATCCATCCTGCACTCTGCTGCCCGACTAATCCACCTGTCTCCCCGTTATTCCCCAGCCTCTCCTCTCTGCCAAGCCCTTCATTGGCTTCCTATCGTCCAGAGGCTTCAGTTCAAAACCCTAACTATGACATACAAAGCCATCCACAACCTGTCTCCTCCATACATCTGTGACATGGTCTCCCGATACATACCCACACGCAACCTTCGATCCTCTCAAGATCTCCTCCTCTACTCTCCTCTTATCTCTTCTTCCCACAACCGCATACAAGACTTCTCCTATGCTTCCCCCATACTCTGGAACTCTCTACCCCAACACATCAGACTCGTGCCTACCATGGAAACCTTCAAAAAGAACCTGAAGACCCACCTCTTCCGACAAGCCTACAACCTGCAGTGAACCTCAGTCTACTGAACCACCGCACGACCAGCTCTACCCTCTCCTAGTGTATCCTCACCCATCCCTGTAGACTGTGAGCCTTTGCGGGCAGGGTCCTTTCTCCTTCTGTACTTGTGTGTGCCTTGTATTTCTCACGTTTATTGTACTTGTCTATATTTGCCCCTTTTCACATGTAAAGCGCCATGGAATAAATGGCGCTATAAAAATATATAATAATAATAATAATAATAATAATAAAATGTGCCCTGGCCTTAGAGTCATTTAAAAATCTCCACCAATGGTGCCTACAGATCAACCTGATACTATAATACATGTAAATGTAAAAAAAAAGTGTGCAAAGAAATAAACATTTTATATTAAGTCATATCAGATTATTGTTTGCATTTGGCAAATACAATAAATCAGAATTATGCTCTCTTCTAATCCGCTTATCTATAGTTTCTACTTGTCCTTAAATCAGTTATGGATGAGTCTTGTACCGTAATTAGTGTTGAGCGATACGATAATGCAAATATCGGCTATCGGCCGATATTAGCTCTATCGGCCTTTCGATAATTCGTTTCGATATTTTCGTCTTATCGGATACCGGAATCGGATTTGTCACTGTCACTGTCAGTGTCCGTCGGTCGGGTCTGTCACTGTCAGTGTCCGTCGGTCGGGTCTGTCAGGAGTCAGTGGCACTTACCTGGCAGAAGATCTCCGGCGGTCACGTCTGGACTGCTTCATGGCCGCCATCCTCTTCTCCCCGGCGGTCACATGCAGTTTCTCGCGATAACTGCAGTGACTGCTGGGTAATCCCGGCCGTAAAGCAGTCAGTCCGATGACGTCACCGCCGGGGAAGCAGGTAATCAGCTGTGCTGCGTCGGATGACAGGCTCTGCCTGTCATTGCGATGTAGCAGAGCTGGATCGCGTGGGACTGTCGTTACTATGGACTGCGTCGGACAGGTGGTATACTGTTGGTTTGTTTTTTTTCTTTTTTTACAGGAGATCGATGGCATCGCAGGAATGAGAGTACAATAAAAGAAATGAAAACTGTGTTGTCTCTTTTATTTCATTAAAAACTTTTTTCTTGCTTTGTCTTTTTTTTATACATTTAATAACTTTGGGATTAATAATGGATCGGTGTCTTATTGACGCCTCTCCATTATTAACCGGGCTTATTGTCACCGTGCAATCAACGGTGACATTAACCCCTTATTACCCCGCTTGCCACCGCTACAGGGCAAGTGGGAAGAGCCGGGTAAAGTGCCACAATTGGCACATCTTTTGATGCGCCAAATGTGGGGCTGCTGTAGCCTGGTATTATCAGGCTGTTGAGGGCCAAAATCCATGGGCCTTGACAGTCTTTTAATACCAGGCCGCAGCAGTCTGCATTTTACTTGGCTGGTTAACAAAAATAGGGGGACCCCTACGCCGTTTTTTTTTTCGAGGGGATCCCCTATTTTTGTTAACCAGCCAAGCTAAGCAGACTGCTGTGGCCTGGTATTATCAGGCTTGCAAGGTCCATGGACATTGGATCCTTACCAGCCTGAAAAACCAGGCCTCAGCGGTCTGCTTCATCTGGCTGGTTAACAAAAATAGGGGGGACCCCACGCCAATTTTTTTCGAGGGGATCCCCTATTTTTGTTAATCAGCCAAGATATGCAGACTGCTGTGGCCTGGTATTATCAGGCTGGCAAGGTCCATGGATCTTGGCTCCTTAACAGCCTGAAAATCCAGGCCTCAGCGGTCTGCTTCATCTGGCTGGTTAACAAAAATAGGGGGGACCCCACGCCATTTTTTTTCGAGGGGATCCCCTATTTTTGTTAACCAGTTCCCTCTGACGTCACTGATTGTGTCCCTGGCTGACCTGAAGTGAAAGTGGAAAGCAATCAATTAAGCTTTCCACTTCCTCTCCTGTCAGCCAGGAGAGGAACTCATTCATTTGGGGGTTTACTGTGAGGCTGCAGCATTAGCTGCGGTCCCTGCAGTAAACATTAACCCTTTCTGATGGATTACACCGTGGGACCTGACTGTACATCGGATTGGTAAGAATAATTTTGCTATATTATTTTATTTTTATTACAGGAAATGGTTTTAGCAGGTAAATAAAATATGGTCAAAAACTGTGTGATTATTTCATTAAACTTCTTTTTTATTAAAGTGTGTGTGTTTGATTTTTCTTTCATACAATAGGATTAATAATTGATAGTTGTCTGATTGACAGCTCTCAATTATTAACCTGGCTTAAAGTGACCTTTCAATTGCAAGGTCATTTTAACCCCTTATTAACCCATTCGCCACCGCTACAGGGCAATGGGAATAGACGGGCAAAGTGCCAGAAAGGGCAAATCTAATTAGAGATTTGCCCTTTCTGGGGTGTCTGGGGGCAGATGTTAGTAGCCGGGGGGGGCCAAAAATAATGGTCCTCTCTGGGCTATTATTATCTGTCCCCACTCACTGGCTTTGTCGTGGTTGCGAAAATAGGGCGGGAGCCCACGCATTTTTTTTCAGCAATTTTACACCTCATATATATATATACATGTCATTGAATTTGTGACACATATATATATATTTATATTTATAGTTCATACACTTCTACATAGTATAATAGCCGCTAATTCAATTGCCGGCTTTTGTGAAAATGCAGAACCCGACATGAAATGACACTTGGTTTACATAGAGTTAACCATGTCTTTTCATGTAGTTTGATATCTGATTTGCACAAACAATTACATCAGTCTATGTGTGCAAAATTTCACACCTGTAGGGGTTAATTAAAGGTGTAAATTCGTAGCAAAAAAGTCCGTTTTTTTACAACGAATTTACACCTTTAATTAACCCCTACAGGTGTGAAATTTTGCACACATAGACTGATGTAATTGTTTGTGCAAATCAGATTGCAAACGACATGAAAAGACATGGTTAACCCTATGTACACCAAGTGTCATTTCATGTCGGGTGCTTCTGTCTTTTCACAGAAGCCGGCTTTACCCGGCAATTGAATCAGAGGATATTTTACTATGTAGAAGTGTATAAACTATACATATATGTATATATATATGTCACAATGACATGTATATATATATATATATATGTATTCTATGTGTGTATATTTAGTGTTTACAAGGAAATAAAGGTTTTTTTTAGTTGCGATATTTTGTTCCCATAGACTTACATTGGACTTCCGGTATCGAAATCGGATATCGACGATATTTAGTGCTATCGGCGATACAATTTCGATACGATATTTTTAGATATCGAGCAGTATCGCTCAACACTAACCGTAATGTTAATGTGGTGATACTAATAACGTTTATAAGGAATATCATATAGTAAATCATCATTGAATGACTGATTTTTGGTGCTGGATTCCCCCTTCTATCTGGGTCTGAACTGGGGGCAGAAAATCATCCTGACAATACGCCAGAAAAAACTCGACAATATCCCTGCAGTATTATTTTTCTCATGAAAATAAATCTAGAAGTGACGAGCTGCCAAAATAAGAAAGTAGCATTATTTCTGCAAGCGACCAGCATTCCAACAGCAATACCTGTGTTTCTGAAAAACACAAATGTAAGAGGAAATAAAGAATGTTTGACATTTTTCTTTTTATTATTAAAGTTTTCAGACTGTCCCTGTTGGTATTCATGTGAAAGTCTATGCAAGGACTGATTTACCATTCTGTCTGCTACACAAAGCATCTAAACTGAGTTAAATCAGGAAAAAAAAAATTTTGGAAGCCCCAGTGGCAAACCTAATTTCCAACTGTTTGAGCAACTCTGTGTCGGCTGAGATCTGAGCTGGGCAGAACAGGTAGTTAGCAACTATCTGTCTACTGGTTCCTAGGTCCACAGTAAGAAAATGAAATAGTCCCAGACAATAGTCATTTAATGCCAAAAGGTTAACCAAACTTTTTTGTCATATTCCAGTTTTAGAATAGTGACTAAAATAGTATAGTATGTATTGTAACTGGTGTAAAAGATTAATAAATCTAGTTGAAAAATTAGTGCCAAAATTTAGTAGCAAACACAATGAGAACTGTCTCCCCCTTTAGGGACTATGTGAGTGGCAATACAAGGCCTGTTCACACAACGTTGCCATTTATATAAGCCAAAAAAAAGTGCACATTAACCATGTTGGCTCATATTTGAAAAAAAATAAAATAAAAATTAAGGGAAGGTTTGGGACAATTTGGTAATACAGAAGGCGACTACTTTCCGATAGATAAGCACACAGAAAAACAGAGGAAGAGTAATGGTAGCCATACACTTTAGACATTTGTTGGCTGAACGTTCACCAGACAGCTATCTCTTCTAACTCCCCCATACCCATCCGTGCTAGGCTCATGTATTTTCAATGGCTGGAGGGGAGAAAAGAGCTGTCAGACAACTCTGGCAGCGACTTCCTGAAAAAAATAGGATCAGATGAGGCATTTCCAACAGCCCAATCCTTTTTTCCCAATATCATCTGCCAGGAGGTCCTGATACATCACAGATGGTTGGTAAATACATTCAGGTACGGACTGGGGCTGAAATTCAGCCCTGGCATTTGAAATCACACAGGCCCATGTTTTCACTGTCCCCAAGCACCAGATGAGATATATTACTAATATCACCCTGGATGGAGGAAAGCAAGATTTACTACAAGACCAATATTTCTAATACCCGTGGCCTGCTGGGTAAGTGACGGATTCAGCGACTTTATGCTTCGTCACAACTCTTAACAGTATGGGTGTCTTGAAAACACTGATTCTGTTAACAAAGTAGCAGACAAGGGGGCTCACAACCAGACAGGCCCTTCTGGAATTTGCCAGAATTGCCAGATGGCCAGTCCGGTCCTGCATATATTACAGATGGTGGGTCAATCCTGCTGAAATCATTGGTTTTGTCCCACTGCCATATAAAGTGTATGTGGCTTTATTACGAGAAGAAATCCCACCAAAAACAAAGAAACAAAGCTCAACTAAAAAGATGGAGACCTGCCTTTGGTGGAGTTTTCAGCTATTATTATATGCTAATGTTCCATATGTGTATGCTAATTCAGAGTCATTACCAGATATTGTAATTTCGGGAGTTTATTCTTTTATAGGGTATGTGTCGTATGAGATAAAACAGGGAGTATTATGTTGTCTCACAGACATCGCCAATTCTACAAATATTATGATATATGTCATGTCTGGGATTTTCAGTATATCCAGTATTGGCTTGAGTTAAATACACCAACGCTAAGATCAATGAAAAAAATATGCAGAACTATAAATGTCATATTAGCCACATTCTCCAAATACCTTGGCACATTTGTCTAGCTCATTTCCTAATCACAGGAACTGTAACATCGTAGACGTGATTGCTGGACTGGAAAGTTTCTTACTTTGATGTCAAACAGATCTGTTCATGACAAGGCTAAGGATGTGGAAGCACGGAAAGAATGACAATGACTTGGGATTTCCGGGAGACTTCTATTGTTTGAACCGTGTTCCTTTAAAGGTTTATATATTAGTGTCAAAAGTGATGTTCGTGATGACTAAAAAATCAGGAACGCTTAGAGTATGAGTCTGCTGTCATAAAAGACATTGTCATAATGAAGATCTAGAAGTGTGTGTGGTCCTCGGCTGTACAGTCTAACGCTTCTGATCCCATAAGACAAGATCCATGTGGCTAACATAGTGCCTGCCTTAGAAAATACAATGAAAACTCGACACCTTCCATCTACTACATTAAAAAGTAGCATTATGTTTATAGTCACTTTTCTGTCAAAAATTGGGGATATAAAAATGTTTTCGGAAGTGGTAGGAATGTAAAAGTTCACGTCTGTAATGTTCAGACTTCTGAATATGTCATAAAGGTAATTTTTTGGAAACTGAAGAAAAAAGTCTACAAATTCAGGTAATTTCAGGTCAAGATGTAGTCAGTAGAAAGGCTGCCTTAAACCCTTGAAGACCACAAATACGCATTAAAATGCCGGTCGTTAAAAGGAATTACTCCTGATCGTCGTTTTAAAACAGTGGTCGGAATAAGTGAATAACTCTCTCCACCTCCCGTGAAATTCCCATGGGTGACAGCTGTACATGACAGATGACATCCTGCGATATCTGCCACGGACGGTTTTGGAGCCGATCAGGGCCGATTAACCTCTCCAATACCGCTGTTGCGGTATCTAAGTGGTTAAGAGGGGTTAAAAGACTCCCTATGGCAGAATGGATCTCCTGCGATCGTAAACGTGGCTGCCGATTATTGCCAAGGTACCCTGAGGTCATCTGATGGTGGCCTGTGAGATCCAGCTATAAGTCGGGTCTCACAGGCAAGTCAGTGAGTTACTGACAGGTCTCCGGCACTGCAGCACACCAAGTACTGCAATGCATGAGACCAGCAATCAAAGTAAAAAATATACATGTCCCACAGTGGGACTTAAGGAAAAAGTAAAATAAAATGTGTAAAAAAGTGCACAAAAATCAAGAAAAGCTGTTTTGCCACTAAAAACGCAGCATTTATCATAACACAAAGACAAACAAAAAAAGTACACATAATTGGTATTGCCATGTCTGGAGCGACCCGATATATATAACTGTCATGTTATTTATTCTGTATGGCGAACACCATAAAAACCAATAATAAACAAAAAGTGCCGCTTTTGATCATACTGACACATCAATAATTTAATAAAAAGTGAACAATAAGCCATCTGAAAAAATGGTATAAATAAAAATGCCCAATCACCCTGCAAAAAACAAGCCCTAATATTCTTAATTCTGGAAAAAAACAAACAAAATAGTTACACCTCTCAGAATATGTTCATGCAAAAACAAATTCATTCATAAAAAACTATATAAATCTGGTACAGCTGTAATTTTACCAACCCGAAGAAAAAAATTCGTCTTATCGTTACCACAAAACAGTGCAAAAAAAAGAGGTAAAAACAGTAACTGAATTTATGGTTTTTGTTCATTCTGTGTTTTAAAAATCTGAATAACAAGCGATCAAAAAATGTTATGTACCCAAAATAGTACAAAACAAAATCTCCAAATTGTTTTGCAACAAATTAGCCCTCCTACAGCCCTGTTCAGCAAAAACAAAAAAAGTTACAGCTCTCAATACATGGCAACAAAAAATATTTTTTTATAAAAAAGCATTTTTAGTGTGGGATAGCAGCAAAACAAAAAAAACCTTATATCAATCTGATATCGCTGGAATTGCACAGACCCAAATTAATAAAGTCATCTAATCACTGATACTGCACAGTGAACAGTGCAAAAAATAAAAATAAGAACTATTCGTGTACTGTTGTCTATTTGTTCATTCTGCTTCCCAAAACTCATAACAAGGATTGGATCACATTTATCATGCACTCTCCGCTGAGCGCTTAAATCAAGGTTTCTGTGTAAATCCCCAAAATTGCGATTCAACCAAAATCTCCGACAGACTTAAAAATCTTTGACTAGTCACTTAAAGGGAAATTGTCACCCTAAATTGGCGGGATATTTAAATGATGGCAGTCAGGTCAGATGGGCGGTATTTTGGGTACTTGCCTTAACATGTTGTTCGCCGCTGTCTCCATTATTTCTGAGAATTGTAGTCGTTGCCCTCCATATAAGGCTCATTTTCCTCTATTACCCTTTGTGGAAATTATAAATGTGATGCTAAATCAGTATTTTAGTGGAAAAAATAAAATTTTTTGTTTTCACATCTTAATGATGTTAATGATGAGTTTTGTGAATCACCTGTAGGATAAAAATGCTAAGTACACCCCTGGATGAATTCCTTGAGGTGTCTAGTTCCAAAAATAGGGTCACTTGTGGGGGGTTTCTGCTGTTTTGGCAAGTCAAGGGCTCTGCAAATGTGACATAGAATCACAATCTATTCCAAACAAACTTACACTCCAAAAATCAAATAGTATTCTTTCCTTTCTGAGCCCTGTCATGTGCCCAAACAGCAGGTTTTTCTACCACATATGGGGTATCCTCATGTTCTGAAGAAATTGCATAACAAATTATGGAATCCTTTTTTTCCTATTATCCATTGTGACAATTACAAATTTGGGGCTAACATTTTAGGAGAAAAAAAAAAAATGTTTGTTTTCACTTCTACATTTTAAAAAGTTCCGTGAAGCACCTACAAGTTCAACAATCTCACCACCTCCCTAGATGAATTCATTGATGGGTGGTGTTTTGGTACCTCAGGGGCTCTGCAAATGAGACATGGTGTCTGCAATCTATTCCAGCCAAATTTACATTCCAAATATGAAATGTCGCTTTTTCCCTTCCTAGCCCTGCCATGTGTACAAACATAACTTTTTGACTACATGTGGGATATCACCAAAAGAAAGTGGGTAACAAACTCTGTGGTCCACTTTTTTCATGTTACCTCTTGAAAAACTAAAAAATTTTGGGCTAAAACAACATTTTTGTAAAAAAAATGAATATTTTTAATATGACGAACTAATGTTTTCAAATTTTGTGCAGTACATGTGAATTCAAAATTCTCATTATACCCCAGGATAAAAATATTTGTAGTTGTAGTTTCCAAAATGGTGTCACTTGTTGGGATTTCTGCTGTTTGGGCACCTTAGGGACCATGCAAATGCGATCAGGAACCAGCAATCTATTTCAGCCAAAATTGTGTTCCAAAATTCAAATAGTGCTCCTTCCCTTCTGCTGCTGTTTGTCCAAAAACAGGTTTCTGGCCACATGTGGGTATCAGTGCGCTCATAAGAAATCTGGTAACAAATTGTGAGGTATATTTTCTGGTGTGATTCCTTGTAAAAGTGAAACAATTGAGGCTAAACAATGTGTTAGAGTAAAAATTACAATTTATTTATTTTTCATTCAAATTTGCATTAATTCCTGTGTAGCAACTGAAGGGTTAAAAAATTTCCTGACAGCAGTTTTGATGTACTTGAGGGGTGCGTTTCTTTTTAAATGGTATCACTTTTGGGGTGTTTCCCATATATATGCCCCGCAAAGTTAATTTAAATCTGAATAGCTCCATAAAGAAACAGGTTTCGTAAATTTCTTGAAACAATTAGAAATTTAATTTAACCCTTCTAACATTCTAACAAAATAAAGTGACATTTGAAAAATGATTCAGTTGTAAAGTAGACATATGGGAAATGTTTATTTTTTTTTGTACAGCATGACTAACCAATTTAATTATATAAAGATGAAAAGTTTGAAAATTGCAAAATTTTCAAAATTTTCACCAAAATTCTAATATTTTCACAAATAAATGCAAAACATATCGAACTAAGTTTACCACTAACATAAAGAACAATGTGTCACAAAAAAAAAATTCTGAATCACTGAGATGTGTTGAAGCGTTCCAGAGTTATTACATGAATGTGACACTGGTCAGATTTAAAAAAATTTGGCCTGGTCACTAGTGTTGAGCGATACTGCTCGATATCTAAAAATATCGGATCGGAATGGTATCGCCGATATCACTAAATATCGGCGATATCCGATTCCGATACCGGAAGTCCCATGTAAGTCTATGGGAACAAAATATCGCAACTAAAAAAAACCTTTATTTCCTTGTAAACACTAAATATACACACATAGAATACATATATATATATATACATGTCATTGTGACATATATATATACATATATGTATAGTTTATACACTTCTACATAGTAAAATATCCTCTGATTCAATTGCCGGGTAAAGCCGGCTTCTGTGAAAAGACAGAAGCACCCGACATGAAATGACACTTGGTGTACATAGGGTTAACCATGTCTTTTCATGTCGTTTGCAATCTGATTTGCACAAACAATTACATCAGTCTATGTGTGCAAAATTTCACACCTGTAGGGGTTAATTAAAGGTGTAAATTCGTTGTAAAAAAACCGGACTTTTTTGCTACGAATTTACACCTTTAATTAACCCCTACAGGTGTGAAATTTTGCACACATAGACTGATGTAATTGTTTGTGCAAATCAGATACCAAAGGACATGAAAAGACATGGTTAACCCTATGTACACCAAGTGTCATTTCATGTCGGGTTCTGCATTTTCACAAAAGCCGGTAATTGAATTAGCGGCTATTATACTATGTAGAAGTGTATGAACTATAAATATAAATATATATTTATGTGTCACAAATTGAATGACATGTATATATATATATGAGGTGTAAAATTGTTTAAAAAAAATGCGTGGGCTCCCGCCCTATTTTCGCAACCAGACAGACAAAGCCAGCGAATGGGGGCAGATAATAATAGCCCAGAGAGGGACCATTATTTTTGGCCCCCCCTGGCTACTAACATCTGCCCCCAGACACCCCAGAAAAGACAAATCTATAATTAGATTCGCCCTTTCTGGCACTTTGCCCGTCTATTCCCATTGCCCTGTAGCGGTGGTGAATGGGTTAATAAGGGGTTAAAATGACCTTGCAATTGAAAGGTCACTTTAAGCCAGGTTAATAATTGAGAGCTGTCAATTAGACAACTATCAATTATTAATCCTATTGTATGAAAGAAAAATCAAACACACACACTTTAATAAAAAAGAAGTTTAATGAAATAATCACACAGTTTTTGACCATATTTTATTTACCTGCTAAAACCATTTCCTGTAATAAAAATAAAATAATAAAGCAAAATTATTCTTACCTATCCGATGTACAGTCAGGTCCCACGGTGTAATCCTTCAGAAAGGGTTAATGTTTACTGCAGGGACCGCAGCTAATGCTGCAGCCTCACAGTAAACCCCCAAATGAATGAGCTCCTCTCCTGGCTGACAGGAGAGGAAGTGGAAAGCTTAATTGATTGCTTTCCACTTTCACTTCAGGTCAGCCAGGGACACCATCAGTGACGTCAGAGGGAACTGATTAACAAAAATAGAGGTTCCCTTCGAAAAAAAAATGGCGTGGGGTCCCCCCTATTTTTGTTAACCAGCCAGATGAAGCAGACCGCTGAGGCCTGGATTTTCAGGCTGTTAAGGAGCCAAGATCCATGGACCTTGCCAGCCTGATAATACCAGGCCACAGCAGTCTGCATATCTTGGCTGATTAACAAAAATAGGGGATCCCCTCGAAAAAAATTGGCGTGGGGTCCCCCCTATTTTTGTTAACCAGCCAGATGAAGCAGACCGCTGAGGCCTGGTTTTTCAGGCTGGTAAGGATCCAATATCCATGGACCTTGCAAGCCTGATAATACCAGGCCACAGCAGTCTGCTTAGCTTGGCTGGTTAACAAAAATAGGGGATCCCCTCGAAAAAAAAACAGCGTAGGGGTCCCCCTATTTTTGTTAACCAGCCAAGTAAAATGCAGACTGCTGCGGCCTGGTATTAAAAGAGTGTCAAGGCCCATGGATTTTGGCCCTCAACAGCCTGATAATACCAGGCTACAGCAGCCCCACATTTGGCGCATCAAAAGATGTGCCAATTGTGGCACTTTACCCGGCTCTTCCCACTGCCCTGTAGCGGTGGCAAGTGGGGTAATAAGGGGTTAATGTCACCGTTGATTGCACGGTGACAATAAGCCCGGTTAATAATGGAGAGGTGTCAATAAGACACCGATCCATTATTAATCCCAAAGTTATTAAATGTTTAAAAAAAAGACACAGGAAGAAAAAAGTCTTTTAATGAAATAAAAGAGACAACACAGTTTTCATTTCTTTTATTGTACTCTCATTCCTGCGACGCCATCGATCTCCTGTAAAAAAAGAAAAAAAAAAAAACCAACAGTATACCACCTGTCCGACGCAGTCCATAGTAACGAGTGTCCCACGACGATCCAGCTCTGCTACATTGCAATGACAGGCAGAGCCTGTCATCGCGACGCAGCACAGCTGATTACCTGCTTCCCCGGCGGTGACGTCATCGGACTGACTGCTTTACGGCCGGGATTACCCAGCAGTCACTGCAGTTATCGCGAGAAACTGCATGTGACCGCCAGGGAGAAGAGGATGGCGGCCATGAAGCAGTCCAGGCCGTGACCGCCGAGATCTTCTGCCAGGTAAGTGCCGCTGACTCCTGACAGACCTGACCGACGGACACTGACAGTGACAGACCCGACCGACGGACACTGACAATGACAGTGACAATCCCGATTCCGGTATCCGATAAGATGAAAATATCGGTACTCGGAATCGAAAGCCCGATACAGCTAATATCGGCCGATATCCGATATTTGCAGTATCGTATCGCTCAACACTACTGGTCACTAAGAGATTAAACATACCATACTCATCAAATTGCTGTTGGCTGATTCTGTTCCCTCTCTCCTGCCCATCTTCTCCCCATAGCCATGAATGCCTGGTTACAGCACAGGTTCATATGCTCTGATTTGACAAGAGAGGAGAAGAGGTAAACCATGCCAAACCTTCTGGTGCCAGATAATCTCTCTTGAGAACAAGAGGATCATCAATAAAATGTAATAATTTCAATACTTCTTTCCCCCATCACTATCTGTGGAATGTCTACAACCAAATAATCTATTGTTTAGCCGTATAAGAGCAGCATTGAAATGATGCATTGCCAGTGTTCATGCGCACCAGTTACCATCACCCCTGCGATTACGGGAAACTGATTGATTACCATTGCAGTCAGAGGCTTGTTGAAGGCCCCTGCAAATGCCAGGTTTGTCCTCCTGTAAAGCTCAGCCGTGGGATGAAGTTTATAATTGAACCATAATTTAAATATATACAGCTATACTATGGTATTGCACTATATAGTATAAGATATCAATCAAAGGTTTATTTTCCTATGAGGGGCTAAAAGAAGTTATATGAAAATAACAAAAAAGTTTTAAACGTTTAAATTTTTCCATTTGCCCTTCAAAAATAATAAAAGAAAATTTGGTATCATCATGTCTAAAAGATCCAAATTTTGATCTTTCAAAACACAAATGTATAACAAACGTTATGTTAAATGCCAAAAAGAAAAAAACTTGGAATGCTAGAATTGCCGTTTTTTTGTCCACCACCCTTTACCAAAAAAAAAAGCAATAAAAAGCGAACAAAATGTCACATAGCCCCCAAATTTGTATGAATGAAAATTTCAGCTAAAGGCACAAAAACAAGCCCTCACACTGCTCCATCAGCACAAAAAACAAAAAAAGTTACAGGTCTCCGAATATGGAGACACAAACTAATTTTTTTTTTTTTTTTTAACAAATTTAATATTTTTTTTTATTACTAACATAAATATATTTGACAAATTTAGTATCTAAGTACTTATTTTGGCCTGGATCATATCGCCAGGTCATTTTTGTTATGCAGTGAATGCTGTGAAAACAAAACCCAAAATACAATGGCGGAATTGATTTTTTTGGGGGGCAATTTTACTGCACTTACACTTTTTTTTCCCCATTTTCCAGTACATTGAATGGTAAAATGAATAGTGTCACACCTTCAAATCTTCCTCCAAAACTAAGCCCTCACATGGTTATGTTAACAAAAAGTGGAAACACATTTGAAGCTGTATGCCCACAAAGAATTTTTGTAGAGTTTTTGATGGTGTACTTTTGCTGCGGCAAAAAACGCAGCGTCTTACAGTTCCAGCAAAGTGGATGGGATTTATAGAAATCTCCTGCCCACTGCACTTTTTTTTAACTCGGCGTAAACTGACCTGCGGCGTGTGTTCCAAATCTGAAACATGTCAATTTCTCTTGCAGGTATGCTGAGTCTTATGTGCAGTTTTTTTCCCAAAGACTTTCATTACATGCGGAAAATCGGCAGGTTAAAAACACACAAGCATTTTTAGTGCGTTCCTGAGGCATAAATACATCAAAAACATATGTAATCTGCACAAGACATAATCAATAAAGTTTTGTCAAAGCCAAATACTAAAGCGTATCAAAAATAAAGCACCTTTATTTAAAGCATGACATACCGAGAGACAAAAAATGCAGTGTCAAAAAATGCGAATAAAAACGCATGTAAAAAATCGCACACAAAAATGCAAGAAAAAATAAAAAGTAACCTAATTTACAAAATTGGTGCAGAAATGGTTCAGAAAATCAGCAACATCAAAATCTTACCAAAAGTTCATCGTGGACATGAGATCTCTATAAATCCCATCCAATTTGCTGGAAATGAAAGACACAGTGAAAATACACAGCATCAAAAACAACCCCAAAACTCATTGCGGGCACACAGCCTAAAGAGTTAATCTATAATAATCTTAATCTTTATTTTTATATAGCACTAAGATATTCCGCAGCGCATTACAGTTTGCACACATTATCATCGCTGTCCCCAATGGGGCTCACAATTTAGATTCCCAATCAGTATGTCTATTGGAGTGTGAGAAGAAACCGGAGAACCCGGAAGAAACCCACACAAACATGGGGAGAACATACAAACTCCTGGTAGATGTTGTACTTGGTGGGATTTGAACCCAGGACTCCAGTGCTGCAAGGCTGAAGTGCTGACCACTGAGCCACCGTGCTGCCAAAATTCCACAAAACTATGAAATGCATAATATTCTATTCAATTAATAAGTATAAATAGTTTTTTTTAGTATTAATTTACATTTTACATTTTCAGACTCCTTTAAATATTTGGACATTTTCTAATCTCCCCAAATTCTACCTACACTAATAGTTCACATTAAGTAGAGAAGTTTAGGAAATGGCTGTGTAATGGAACAAAGCTATACAATACAGCCGGATGGAGGCGCCATAGGCAAAACCGTCTACAGACAAGGAGGAAACACATGGGCCCCGATTTATTGTGCGCTAGCCTTCATGAAGAAAGCGCTGTAGTAACAGATGACAAATTTATTAAAAGGCGTCTACCTCTTTATTAAACTTGGCGCATCATTAAAATGTCCTGCGCCACCAGAAATGTATGTCCGGCAGGGACTTCAGTACATTTCTTTCATAGTTTTCTGTCAAAATTCTGTCATAACATTTGTGGCATAAATTATAGATTAGTTTGTCAGGCACGGTTGGCCATGTCCAATCCTGTCCGGCTCTACGGTTTAAAATGGATGTTGTTGGCTGTGACCGGAAAATCTTAACCAAGCTGCATGTCATGGTGTCTGATAATGAATGAAGAAATGAAGATTTCAGACTGAAACTTAGTGCAATTTTATTGACTAAATTTCATTACTAAATATTTTTCCATATCAAAGGTGTCCACAGTCTGTAAAGCATCATTAATCAGTACGTTCCCCTAAATAACTTGGATTTACAGCAGACAACCAATGTTACATTGTCATTTCCAGCACAATAAGTGGATGCGACTTCTGGCTCAGTGCTGCAGTCCACAGTCATGCTAAAATGGTTTACATTTCTGACT
>JARQOD010000002.1:594012245-594034007 GCA_033576555.1 Oophaga sylvatica | reverse complement strand
AGTGAAGTGAAAAAAATATAGGCATAAATTAAACTTATGGGATCAAATAACTAAAGTACAAAAATTGGCATGTGCAATGCACATGTATTCACCCCTTTTGCTATGAAACGCCTAAAAATTTATTGTGCAAGCAACTACCTTCATAAGCCATGTGCTTAGTGAAAGGAAGACCCCATGTGTGCAATCCAAGTGTCACATGGTCTATCTGTATATACACTTTACCTTTTCTGAAAGGCCACAGAGGCTGCAACACCATTAAGCAAGAGGCATCACTAACCAAACAACACCATGAAGACCAAGGAGATCTCCAAACAAGTCAGGGACAAAGTTTTTGAGACGTACAAGTCAGCTTTGGTTTATAAAAAAAAATCCCAATTTCTAATGACCCCCCAGAGCACTAGCACATCCATTATCATCAAATGGAAAGAACATGCTACCACAACAAACCTGCCAAGAAAGGGCTGTCACCAAAACTCTCAGCCCTGGTAAGGAGGGCATTAATCGGAGAGGCAGCACAGAGGCCAAAGGTAAAACCTGAAGGAGCTGCAGACTTCCCAAGCAGAGACTGGAGTATTTGTCCATATGACCACAATAAGCCGTACACTCCATAGAGGTTGCCTTTATGGAAGAGTGGGCAGAAAAAAGCCTTTACTTACACACAAAAATTATAAGGCTCATTTTGAGTTTGCAAAAAGACATATGGGAGACTCCCCAAATGTATGGAGGAAGGTGCTGTGGTCAGATGAGAGCAAAATTGAACTTTTTAGCCACCAAGGTAAATGCTGTCTGGCCCCAAACCAACACAGCTCATCGCTCCAAGAACACTATCCCCACAGTGAAACATGATGGGACAGAATCATGCTGTGGAGATGTTTTTTCGGCAGCAGGGAAAATGGTCCAAGTCAAGGTGAAGATGGATGGTGCAAAATACAAGGATATTCTTGAGCAAAACCTGTTTCAGTTTGTCAGTGATTTGAGACTGGGACGGAGATTCAGCTTCCAACAAGACAATGACCCAAAGCATACTGCTAAAGAAACACTGGAGTGGTTTAAAGGGAAATGTGTTAATGTTTTGGAGTGGCCTAGTCAAAGCCCAGACCTTAATCCAGTTGAGAATCTGTGGTCAAACTTGAAGATTGCTGTTCACCAGAGGAAACCATCTAACTTGATGGAGCTGGAGCAGTTTTGCCTTGAGGAATGGGCAAAAATCCCAGTGGCAAGATATGGAAAGCTCATAGAAACTTATCCAAAGCGACTTGCAGCTGTAATTGCTGCAAAACAAGGCTCTAAAAAGTACTGACTTTAGGGGGTGAATAGTTTGTGCACACTGAATTTTTCAGTTAATTTTGTTATGTTTCGGTAACTGAGGAGTGCAGGTAAAAAATGCAATACACCAGAGCAGTTGGAATCTATGAGATTGCAGTACCCTGACTAACCACCACAACTAGAGGCAGCCGTGGAGCGTTCCTACGTTGGTCCTAGACGCCTCGTCACAGCCTGAGAAACTAACTACACCTAAAGATAGAAATAGGAAAGCTATCTGCCCCGGAGCAGATCCCCAAAGAACATAGAAAGCCCCAAACATGTAATGCTGTTAGACAAGAAGAAATACTGACACAGACAGAAAATAGTATGAGCAAACGTTGGGGCCCAAGCTAATCTAAATAGAAAAGGATAGGAAGGGTACTTACTGCAATCCCAAAAAACCCTGCAAAGCACCAACTCTACTAATTTCAAAAACACCTGAGATCACACGACCTCCACCACCTAAATTAGTTCTCTGGTGCAACAAAACCAAAACAGCAGCCACTGAAGAAACTGGAAAAAGCAAAAGTACAAACATCAGTGGCTGAACTAAACTGAGAGGGCAAAAACCCCCGGAGGGGACCCAGAAGGCCCCCACGGAAGTGCAGGACAAAATGCAAAAACAAAGCACAAAAAACAAAAGAAGAAAATGTCTTATCTGTTAGCAGGAGATGCAGACACGACACAGCAGGCTACAAGGGAAACAGGAATCATGGAGTGAGACCAGAACAATTGATCACCGGCAACCCTGATGGGAAGGCGACTCCCTTATATAAGACCAGTCAGTAACACCTGATTCCCACTCCTCACAATCATCACTGGACAGTCCAGTACCGCTTGTAACCACCAGAGGGAGCCTCTGCTCAGAACTCATTTCAAGTCCATTCACAACATAATTTGTCCTATTTGTTGCTTACTTCACAATAAAAAGAAAACAAAATGTACACAGTTGTAGTCACGTTCTTTACATAAACCATCAATAACAGTTAAATTCCAGGTTGTGAGGTAGCAAAACACAAAAACTGCCAAGGGGTGAATACTATTGTAAGCCACTTACCGTATATACTCGTGTATAAGCCGACCCGTGTATAAGCCGACCCCCCTAATTTTGCCACAAAAAAATGGGAAAAATTATTGACTCGTGTATAAGCCGGGTGTATAAACTGCCCTCCTGCTCTGTGCTGCCCCCGTCCTGCTCCTTGCTCCCCCATCCAGCTCTGTGCTCCCCCATTCTCCTCTGTACTCCCCCCCTCCTGCTCCGTCCTCCGCTGTGCTCCCCATTCCTTCTCCGTCCTCCTGTGCCCCCCCGTCCTGCTCCGTGCTCCTCTGTGCCCTCCATCCTCCCCTGTCCTGCTCCATGCTTCCCCCGTCCTCCTCCATGCTTCCCCCGTCCACCGATCTCCCCCTGTCCTGCTCCATGCTTCCCCCATCCTCCTCCATGCTTCCCCTGTCCTGCTCCAGCTTCCCCCGTCCTCCTCTATGCTTCCCCCGTCCACCGTTCTCCCCCCCGTCCTGCTCGTGCTCCTTGTCCTCTCCCCGTGCCCCCGGTATTACATCACCGCTCAGTGCTGGAGAGCTGCAGGAAGCGGGGAGAACGCAGGATTGCAGGGACGCTCAGCGATGGCACGGGGAGGGGTGAGTATGATCCCAGCCACAGGCTCCTGCCGCGGCATCCCCTCCCCCGCTGGTTTCTGCCCTATGACTTGTGTATAAGCCGAGGGGGCATTTTCAGCACGAAAAAAGGTGCTGAAAATCTCGGCTTATACACGAGTATATACGGTAATTTGCTGTGGCCAATAACTATGAATTTTTCAAGTGAAAACCATTTCAGGAATCGCTCCTTTCATTTGGCATTTTCTATGCTTGTTTTTTGTTAATGTTTTCTTAACATGTCCTGAGCCATATTGTTAATGTCTGTGTTCACACATAGTTACATAGATTTTATCAAAACGGCAGCAAAAAGCCCAGCAAGTGATAAATCTCTGGAATCTGTATCCCTCCCCCTACATTGTGCTGCTCTCAGACGTGGTAGAAAAAATCTGGTGACAGATTCCCTTTAAAAAGATGCCCAGGAGTCTTTGTGACATTGACTTCTATTGTAAACTATGTAGCGGCTTCACCGTGAAAAAAGCCTTAAAAATTGTCAGGTGACTTCTTTTAAATGATTGTTGTTTTTTTGGAAACCTGAGAGTAATTATAAATGCTCAACAGACTGGACATATGAGCAGCGAGTTGATATTCAATAGGAATAAATAGGAAGAGTCTTTTAAACGCCATTGGAGCGATTTGTTAGGTGCTCCAACAGACTTTTCAAAAAACCGTATACACATGTAGTACCTTTAAAAAATGCTTCAGGGAACCAAAAAGTCCATAAAGAAGGAGCATTTCCTAAAGTGGTTACCACTAGACAGCTCGTCCTTTTATGACCACCTAAAAGTGTCTGTGCACATGTCTTTTTTAGACTTTAAAGAAAAAGACACTTCCGAAAATGCTAGCAGTGTGTTCTTATAGTGATTTCTTTGGCATCTTTTTGGTTATTTATCTGTATATGCAAACAAGTGAGTGGCTTTCGTTGAAGAATGGACCGGTCACCTCTCAGAGCTATTTCATGACTTGTAAATAGAGATGAGCAAATTTGTTCGGATTCGGTTCCGAATACGATCGGCAGTCGAATATTAATTTTGCAATATTCGTCGAATACAGCCAAATATCATTAGTGGCAATGAGAGTAAAAATTTCCCAAATCTGTTCGGAATCGATCATAAGACATAAATTCGGCTGAAATAGGGTTCGAATATGGCACGAATTGGGAAAATCAGATTCGACGACCGAATCCGAACAAATTGGCTCATATCTACTTGTAAAGCCTGAAGAGCCTTAAATAAGCTCAAGTCCTTTTTACATTGCTGTGCATATGTTAATTATTTTTTGTTTTTTTTTAAAATACTTTTTCAGGCAGCTTTCAGACAGAATCCACCTGAAAAAGACGTCATGTGCTCATACCCTAAGAAGAATTAACGCCAAAGGATTTGCCTTCAGATTTTTTTTTCTATCTTTCATCTTTTCATTGTTATCCTGTTTTTCGCTTAGATATATTACAGCCGTTATTGTCGGACAATAGACACATTCTCACCTTTGTTAAATTGTCGTGATTTTTTTCCTTACAGAGTATTATGAAGATGTTAGAAAACCAATGGGCTTTTTCAGAAAATTGTTTTATCCCGGCATTTCTCCCTCTAGTTCAAATGTTTGATAATTCAATGCCTCGTTACAGGAGTTATCCACATTTCAATAAATATAGAAAAATATGAGTATCACATGAATGCAGAATCTGAGTATAAGATTTTTGTAGTTTCTAACTTTGGAGACATATAGATCTGGATCTGTATACAGTAAACAGTAAGACTGTTTCAGACCGTTGCAAAATGTGTTTATTTTCAATACTTAAAATGGGAAAAAATTGTTGTAAAATTATGAAAAACTTGTAAGAAAATTAAGCATGAATGCCATTCAAAGTTATGCACTTTATTTTTTTTTACCTGAAAGAATACACAGATGGCCGTATAAATCGGAACGAGATTGGAAAGCAGTGCACGGACTGGCCAGTGGCTCTCCCCACCCGGGCATCACAACTTCATGTATTTCTATGCAACTGTCATGCTCGAGTCGTGAGAGCCAGTGGCCAGTCAGTGTGCCGCTTTCTGATCTTGTTCCGATTTATACGGCTGTCTGACTGCACCCTTAAAGGGTGGCCATCAGCACAAAATGACTATTCAAGCCAAGCATAATTGATTTGTGCCCCCTTGGCATGGTCAACAGTTCAGTGCATCTTCCTACCTACTTGCAGTCCATCTATCAATTCCCATCTCTCTCGCGTAAAACGAGAGCATTCAATCAAGGAAGAGAAAGGTAGAGAACTGCCATGTCAAGAGACTCCCTTTAAACGCAAACCATTCACCCATACACATTGCCAAATAAAATGTTATTCTTATTGAACACTAGAGACTCAATGGACAGACAACTCAAGGAACGTTTCATCATTGCCGAGTCCAATGTGTGAAGCACTCAGATAGTATAGAAAGCATTTCAGGATATTGGTTAAGTATTTTCAGAACTCACAGGTATTGTCTCAGGATAATCTGTTACATGAATTACTCTGAACACAAATCTTGGAGTGGGCTGAATACCATGGGAAAAGCAATGTAATCTCCACTGTTCCCAGCAAAGTTTGCTAAATGTTCTTCATGATGATCTGGTATGCTGTTAGAGGAACATTCTGTGGCCACATGAGAAAAGTGTGGAACATTTCGATATGTATGAATAAACATAAAAAAAATTAAACTCATGCCAGTAATGAATAGATTTACTCTTGCCTCACAAACAGTAAATTCAACATCTATCAAGAAGGGTACATATGTCACCCATCGAAAGGGGCTTTCAACACATACTATATGTTATTCCATTTCACCTTGTAAAATTGTCTTAATAAGTAAAAAACATTGGTGGCACTTCACTAAGACTTATACACAATTACAGTAGCAGTAACCGTATCAGCTGAATTAGGAAAAAAGACTCTTCTGGACCAGACCTGCAAGACACGTGGCTTCTTAAGATGGCAAACATACAAAGAATGAGGAATAAGATGGGAAGGATGGTTTCTGACATCAGAGCTAGGGAGGCAGAGAGGGAGACAGGAAGGAAAAAGTACTAAAAGGCAAATGCTATTGCATAGCAATACATACGATACAATATAATACTGTATGATTCACTGTTATGTTTAGGTAGCTGAGGAGACAGGAGCAAAATACTGCCAAAGCAGCAAGACACCAGAGAGGCTGGAATCTAATGGGTTGCAGATCCCTAAACTAGCCACACAACTAGAAGTAGCCGTGGAGCGTACCTACGGTGATCCTAGACGCCTCGGCACAACCAGAGAGTTAGCTATCCCTGAAGATAGAAAGAGGAAATCTGACTGCCCTGGAGTAAAGCCCACAAAGAAATAGGAAGCCCCCAAACATGTAATGGCTGTTAGACAAGAGGAAAACATGAACACAGACAGAAAATAGAATGAGCAAATGCTGGGGCCCAAATCTGTCTAGAAAGAAAAGTACAGGAGAGAAATTCTGTCTGCAACCCAGAAAAACCCTAATAAAATACCAGCACTTCTGATTGCAAAAAACCTGAGACCACACGATCTCGACCACCTATATCAGATCTCTGGTGTGACACACAGCTACCCAGCAAATAAAATTATCAATGGAACAGAGAACAAGTGCAAATACAAAATGAGAACAGAGGGCAGCACAAGCCCCCAAAGGGGTCTCGGCTGAAGTCCAAGGCAAGACTGCAAGAAGCAAGGGAAATCCAAGCACAGAAAAAAAACAGAAAGTCACTTATCTGAATGATAGCAGGAAAGCAAGCTGAAATTCCAAGACCTGGAAACAATTGATTACCGGCGAGGATCATGGGAGTTCAGCTCACTTATATCAAGCCAGTCATCTCCACCTGACACCCATTCCTTAATTAGTTCAATACCCTCAGCAACCACCGGAGGGAGCCTCAGCTCCGAAGTCGTCTCCAAGACATTCACAACAATTCACAAGTCGTGGGAGAAAATTTTTTTTAAGGGAAAACCCAGTAATTTTTAAAAGGGGTTTTTTTAAAAATAAGATTTTGTAAAAATTGTTATAAGGTTTTTTTTTTTTAATTAAAGGTGAATCTTGATTTTTTTGGGGGGAGAAAAAATTTTAAGGCCCCAGTAAATGCATGAAAAGCATACTGGGTGGTAGGTATCAAGCGGCTAAAATGGTTTTTTTTTTGTATTACCCGGTATAATTTTTAAAAAACCCAGCTGAAAAGGCTTTTTAATTTGAATTTTTCCCCCTTTAAAAAACCTTTTGGGAAATTTAAAGTTTTTAACTTTAGTTTTATTCAGTTATTTATTTTTAGCTTGGCAGTTTTTTTAAAGGCTTTTTTTTGGGGTTTGGTTTTTAAACCCCCGGCTTTTTTGGGGCATTTTTAAAAATGAGGAAAAAAACCCCCGTCTTTGTCGGGCTATTATGTTTTTGGCCGTGTTCCCAATATTACGGGGGGTTTTTATTGTTTTTAAAAAAAGCTTGCAGGTTTTGAAAAAAAAAAGGTTTAAAAAATTTTTTATTTTTAAAAAATACAAAAAAAAATTAAAAAATTTTTTAAAAAGTACATACAGAAGGAAAAAAAAAGTGTCACATGAAAAATTTTAAAAAAATTTTGCAGAAACACAATAAAATAGAAAAATTTAAAACAATCCCATGGGGTACTCGGAGCCAGGTTTGGGGAGTTGGGTAGAGCCCTTTTTTTTAGGTAGTGGGTTTCCCCCCCGTGGGGCCTAATGCGGTGGGGCAGCGGGGTGAATTTTGGGGGTCTAACCCCGAGTAGAAAAACCCAGCTGGGGGGCTTTTTAAAAAATTTTTTAAAAATGTTGTTGTAGTTTGTTTACCCACAAAGTAGGGGTATTTTCAGCTCGGCCCTGCTGAAAACGTTCCCCAACCCCCTGGGTAAATTCCCTCCCGGTCAGAGGTGACCTCGTTTTACTTTTTTACTAAACCCAAATAAGTTAGCCCCGGGGTATTCAGAGTTTTTGAAAAAAAATTTGTTTTTCTTTTCCAATCTGTCCCCTTTTTTTGGGAGTAGTCTGTTTTAGAAAAAAATTCGCTTCTTTTTATATTTTGGGTTTATACCCCCCTACAATTTCAGCGATCTCGTTTTTTTTTTTTTCGGTGACGGTTTTTGGCGGCTGTTTTTTGGCCCCGGATCCGGGACAACAAATTTAAAAAATTTGTCATTTTTTTTGAGCTGCTTTTCGTTTTTTCCAATTTGGCCCCCAGGTGCAAAATTTTTTTTAATTTTCACATCTGGGGGAGTCGCGGCGTGAAAAACGGATTTAAAATTTTCATCATGGGGCGTGATATATTTCGCGGGGGGCTTGGGGTTTTTGGGGTGTCCTTAGCTTTTGTGGGTAATTTTTGGGGACTGATACTTTTTCTCGCAGCTCCTTTTTTGCCCCGAGCAGCTCGTTATTAGGGGTATTGAAAACCCAAAAAGACCCCGTTAAAGCCCCGGTCGTTTCCCGTACCCGTTTTTTTTTTTTTATGGACTGCGCTCTTTTCGAAATGGTTCTTATAGCTTTAGGGCCACTTCTTCAGTTCCCTTTTTTGGGCTTTTCAAGGGTTTTTCCTTTTAAGTTTTTTTTAAAAAAAAATCCCCCTATAGCGGTGTTAAAATCCACCGCATTGCGAAAAATTGATTTCCGGGGGGGGGTTCCCTTTCCCGGGTTTTTTTAAAAGGGACCCCCCGTTACCCCGGGATTTCCTCGGAATTTTTAAGACAGCGCCACAGGTGGAATGTGCGACCCCGCAAAAAAATTCATTTTTTTTGAACGTTTTTTTTTTGACATAGAAGTGGAAACCCCCTGGGAAAAACCCCCCCGTAAGGGGTTGACCCCCCGGTGTTTGAAAAATTTCGACCAGCAAATCCCCATAAGGCCCCCCGCTTTCCCCCCCCAAAAAGGCTTTGGAAAAAAAAAGTTTTTGGGGTACATTGAGAGCTAGTGTTAAAATTTTTTAATTTATCTGGGGGTTTTTAAAAAGGCCCATTTTTCTTTGTTTTTAAAATTTAGGGGGGGGGTTTTCCCCCCCTGACAAAATATTTTTTCCCCCAAGGTAAAAATACTAAAGTTTTTCTGGGGGGCCTTCTTGGGGAAAAGTTTTTCTACCCCCAAAATTTTTCGCAAAGCGCTATCCATGAGATCATAAAAACCCCCCAAATTTTCCCCTTCCCCGGGGGGTTTAATTTCTAATTTTACGAATGTATTCGGAAACCCCCTCCAAAAATTTGGGTTTTGGGGGAAAAAGAGAGGGGTTTTCCCATAATTTTTCCCAGCATGAAAAAAACCCAAAACAATTTTTGGCTTGTGAAAAAAACTTTTTCCCTTTTTATACGCAATTTTTTACAAAAAACTCTTTCCGTTTTGAGGGCCCCCCCGCTAAAATGCCGAGGGGGTGTTGTGCTCGTGTCCTCAAAATATGTGCTTTTAGCCGTACGGCGTGTGGGGAATTCTCAAAGTAGCGACGCTTTGTGAGACCCCTTCTGGGTTTTTTTTGGCAGGGATTCAAAATTCCAATATTTTTACTTCACAATGCCTTGTTTGGTAGACGAGGTTTGGTTTTTTTCGTCTGAATTACGGGGGGAGCCCGAATAGTCTTTCCTGAAAAAATTTTTAGTTGGGGGAGTTCCCAAAAATTTAGCTTTTACCCCCCTTTAAATTTTAAGAATTTTCCCCCCGTTTTTAGTTGCCCCCAAAGTTTTGGGCCTGCAAAAAAAAAACTCTGTGATGTAGGGCCCCCCGGGGACCCAAATCAAAAATTTCCCCCCCAAAAAATTTTTCCCCCGAGGGGTTTGACTCCCCTTCCCTGTCCCCAAAAAAACAAAAACTGTGTGTGAAAAAAGGCACCTCCCCCGAAACCCTGTCCACAGAGAATAGGCTCTACCCCCGGGGGTACGTGGGGGAAAGCAGGATAAAGTGTTTGTGTTTTTTGTTGCCCTTTTTTGGGGGCCCCTGCTTTTTTCCCTTTAAAGGGTTTTGGGGTTTTTGTAAACGAAAAAAACCAGCGTAGAAAGAAATGTTTTGGAGGAAGAGATTTTAAAAAGCTCTAGGTCCCTAACAAACTTGGGCTTGGTAGATTTGCCCTTTTGGCAAAAACTTTCCCCCAAAAAAATTTTAAGAAAAAATTTGGAGATCTGTCTTTTGCGGGGGGACGGGGTTTAATTTTTTAGGTCGTAAACCGTAAACCCTCTTTTTTTTTTGAAAACGCAATGTACTGCTTTTTCTTGGTTCTCAGTGACCGCTAGGATACCTGAAGCCCCCGCTTTCCTAAGGTTAATTTTTAATGTAGCGAGCAAACAGTCCCGTGGTGTTTGGGAAAATGGCAATACAAGATGCGGGCGATCCGGGACCCTTTATTTTCGCCCCCTCGGTCTTGGTCACCAGGTACCCTTCAGGGGCGTTTTCTCACTATGACGGCACTCCTCTGCCTTGTTTTACGGCATGTATAGCAGGGGGGGAACATAAATTTTTTGTCGGTTTACAGGTAGAAGGGAAAAAAATAAATCTCTCGGGGTAGACCCTTGACTTAGCTAAACCAAAGTATTTTTTAAAAGAACCAAAGTTTTCTAGATGTGTCGGGGTGACCTAAGGGTTTTTTTTGTTTTTTTTACAAAGGGTACAACTGGTGAAGTTGTAATGAAAAAATCATCAGCTTCAACCCCGGTGATAGGCTTGGCGTTAGTTCGCCCCCCTAAAATGCATCGCGGGGGGCTAAAGGGGGCGGGAAAAATCCATTTGATGGGGAAATGCCTGGGGTTAGAAACGTTTTTTTCCCCCTTTCACGCCCCTCGGCTCCCATATCACTTTATGGGGTACCCCGCAGCGAAGTAACGTTTTTTTAGTAAAAAAGACATGATATAATTTTACCGTGGTTGTGTTTGTAACTTTTTTTTGTACTTTCATTATAGCAAATGGGCCCGTGGAAAAAACAGCCCTTTAAATTCAAAAGCTATGTGCTGGCCTTTTTCAAAGGGATAACCATCTAGAAAATACTGACGGTTTTTTTTCAAACCCCTTTAAGGCTGCGAAAGTCAAAGTTCTCGGTTGCGCTACATCAAGCCTTGTATAGCGGCGGTGAGTAACCTTTTTTGTTTGTGTTTTAAATTTTCACCCGGTAAAATGGCAATCGTTTTTTTTGGTAGAAATTTAAACCGAACTTTCATCTACAAGGCCAGGGTTTAGGCTGAAAAGGGTCAAACAGTGCTCCCACACCATTTCTTTTTTAAGTACGTATTTTTTAACACTTTTTTTAGCGTCATTTCAAAAAGCGTTCTCTATAGACTCACAGGGGCGTCTAAAATTTCAAAAATCCTGTTTGGCCCGTTGATTTTAGTTCCCCTTGAAGTCAAAACTGTGTGTTTCTGGCCCTCTGCCAGGACAGGAACTCTACCTTTCAAACCCCGGGGGTGTACTCCAACCCCTAATTTTCACACGGGTATGGGATCATAGCTTTGGTTTTCACGGGTGTTAAAAAAGTGTGGAAAATGACCTTTTGGCACCCGAAAAGCCCATGGGGCCGAGGGAATTTACGAGTTCTGGGGATAAAATTTTGCAAACATGTCTTTTAAGACAAATGGGGACCCTCACACCAAGGCCGGCCCTTGGGGGTATCAGCTTTACCTTTGCTTTTAAAATCGCCCTTAACAATAAAATAAGAATATAGCGCCCTGCATTTTTGGGGGTTTAAAGTATACCCCGAAAATTTCCCCCCCGGTAAAAGAACGTAGAAAATGTGGTACAACTATCACCTTCAAACCCCAGGCGTTAACCATCAGAGTTTTTGGGAAAATGTAAATTTTGGGTGTGTGTGCCTGTCTTTGCATACTTTAAAATCGTTTAAGAAATTTAAAAAAATCTGTTTTGTCCTCCCCCTACTGCGTCGCATGTAACAGAGATGGCGTCAATTTTTTTCAAAGGGGCCCCGCATAGGTGCACGAGCCCCCCCACATTTTTGCACGCCCTCGCTATTCTGAACACAAAGCGTGAATCATCACAAAATATTTTAAAACCCGCAGAATGGCGGTCATTTAGACTAAATTTTTTGTGGCGCTTAAACCTTACAGAGCGGGCAATGAACCCGACATACGGGGACCGTGGGGTTTGTTGACACCCGCACACTCCCCACAATCTCTCTTTGACAAGTTTTCAAAAATTGACTGAATTTTGGGGGGGTTCTTTTTTTTTTGAAAGGGAGGCTCACAAAATTTTTCCCCCCGATAAAAACCTTTCAATTCTTGATCCGTAGTAGTGGTTATCATGGAACAGTATGAATCGGTTTTAGATAGTTGCTTGTCGGCCCTGAAAGTAGCGCCAAAATCACCCTGATGTAGTACAGTCTTTATGGTCCCCCCCAAGTGTTCTCAAATGCGGGAATGTCGCTAAAAATCACTAACCGTCATCGGGCCCCCAGCGCCGTTGTATGTTTTTAGGCGATTCATAAAAAACAGCATAAACCCGACCCCCCTTCCTCTATCAGGGCCACACAAAGCGGCCAAAAACCGATTTGTACGTAATTGTTAAAATCATACAGCCACCGCATCTTTTTTTTTAATGATTCGCTGCTCGCTATTTTTTTCAGGCGTCTTTTTACACCCCCTCGTGGGTTTTTAACGGTATGGGTTTACTATTTTAGGGGATTTCTTGCCAAGCATTCAGCTTATTTGAAGTGTGCGAGCAAAAAGCATTTTAAAAAAAATTCAATTTAAAAAACCTCCCGCTTGCTTTTTAGTGAAAATGGGGTCTAAAGCATCACCACCTTTAAGCCTTAACTGTCAAAGTCGCCCGGTTCAATGTCCCTATGATTATCCAGTAATGACTGAATACTGTCGTGAACAATGTTCACAGCCCCCGACAAAAAGGATCGTCAGCTCCAAATTTACAAACCCAAAATGTCGGAGTTTGCGTGCATGAATTCGGTTTTCCCTGTGAGTGGGGAAGTGTTGTAAAATATGTATGACCGATCCCCCCACATATCACGAGTTGCACCGCAGCAGGGCTTGGACTTTGTGCACGGAAAGGACGTCATTTTGTGCCATCTGGCTATGGGACAGGAGCATCTTGTGTGGTGGCCCGGGCTGGGTGTGGTGTAAGCGGACAGGTGATTCCACCCCGACGCCTAGCGCATATTGGCGTCGAGCATGACCAGTGTTTTAGAGTCGTTTTATAAACTCTGGATTTTTTAAAACGGGCTGTTTTAGTTGGTTTATCAGGCCCGTCCCCCATATTTAGTCAAACGGGTTGCACCCCCGGGTATCTCGGGGTTACTTGCATCTGGCGAACGCGTATGCTCGGCCTTACAGGGATCTGTTTTACTACTTAGACGCATCTTTCAAAAGATTACAGAAAAACACTATTTGGGTAGCCAATTTTGTAAAGTAAATAACGATCTAACTGCCCCCTTAAACACGGGCTCCGGCGGGGGGCCCCCCAATGGCGTCATTCACTGCGTGTAGCGATCGGAGATACAGAATTCCCATGTTAAAAGTTGAGTGGTGCAGAATCCCCAATGCTAACTAGAGTGGCTGCAGATCCCCAATGCTAACACTACAGAGACGCGAAACCGCACTGTAACAGGTACAGGACCGCAGAAACCGCACTGCTAACAGGTACAGAGACCCCAGAATCCGCACTGCAAAGGTCAGAGAGCGAATCTGCAAAACTAAAGGTACAAAAACCGCAGAAAGCAAATGCTAACAGTACAGAGACCCCAGAAACCGCAATGCTAACAGGTAAAGACCGAGAAATTGCACTGCTAAAAAGACGAGGCCGCTAACAAGTATTGCTAAAGCTACAGACAATCTGTATGAAAACTCGGCTTTTTACCCTTTTTGCTTAGCGTTAACAAAACTCTTTAAAAACCCATCACAACATTAAATGGGTTAGATCATAGCGTGAATGTGGTGGGTAAATTTTGGGATCCCAAAAGTTCATACCCCTGGAATTAGTGGACACGTTACGATGGCAGTAAAGGCTGTTTAGCATGATGGGCTGTATAATGATCGGTTCTACGGTGGCTTTTAACCCCCCGAGCTGATCAACCCGGTCAAAGGCCCCGAGTTGTGGGGTTTTGGGGTATGGCGGAAAAAAGTGCTGTGTGTTTCTGAAATAGTTAGTTTTTTGCGGTGTTTTACGTGGGCCCCCCTGTACTTTCAAAAGTTATTCAGCGTCATTCACTGCACCGCGGGTGGGTTTCGCGCCGCTTGAATGGGACAGCTACCCCGGATGATGAACTGCTGTTTTCGGGGGTGGGGGAGGGCCCTAGTGTCTGTTCCCGGGTCAAGATTGGCTCTGGTGGTTTTCGTTGGACATAGTGTTTTCCGGGGGTGTGGTTATTTTTCTCTGACTTTTGATTTTCTGTGGTGGATTGTAATTGTCAATCTGCTTTTTCAACTATCTTTAAGGAAAGATTCTACGTAGCGGTCGTGCGGAAAATCGCGACCCCAGGTGTGACAAGAGTGACATTTCGATGTATTTTAAGGGGGGGGGGCTGCTGATATATCAAAATATACACTTACCCGGTTAACGATTTGGTGCCTTTGTACAGTGGTTTCTGGGCGTTGAGGCGTTCTCACTCAGGGTAATTTCTTTTTAAAAATCGTCCTCCCAGTTTTTCATTTACGCGCTATAAATAATAATAATATTTTAAGGCCCTCAAAAAATTTTTTCCCGTCGTTTGGGGAAAAAAGTTTTTTTTGCGGCACGTCCTTTAAACTTTTTGACGCCCCACTTGCGCTTTTTAGGGGCTTTGAAAATGCGCGTCTTCTTGGGGGTCTGTTAGGCCCCGGGTTATAGGCAATTTCGGCCGTCCAGCCCGCTATCATTGCGACATCGTAAGGAGTTAAAATTTTACTTACACAATTAAATTCACATGTTAAGTGTTTAATGTTTATATTTATTAATTTTAGCCGCAGAAACCGGTACCCTCGATGCCCCGGTGTGAAAGGCCTCCCCTGGCGCGGCGCACAGAAGCATTACAACGGCAGTGGGGGGAAATAAAGGCCTCGGGGTCCAAATAGTTTAAGGAGCGAAACCTATCTGGCAGATAGCTGTTTTTACCGGTTCTTAAAAAAATTAAAACAAAAATTATATGCAAAACAATTATATATATTTACCACCACAACACAAACCACGCATCCACAAAAACTACCCGCGTGGGCAAGCGCCTGGCCGCTCAGCTCCACGATCACAGCGTTATCAAAGCTGCGCAGGTAAATTAAAAAGGCCTCGGGGTACGAAAAGTTCATGGGGCAAAAATTATCAGGGGTCGCGTAATTTTCACGGTTCTTTAAAGATAAAGCAAAAAATATGCAAAACAACTTTAATATATTTTTTAACACACACAACAACACACAAAACCACGCTACACAATTTCCCCCCCGGGGCAGTGCCCCCCTGACCCCTCCTTTCCTCCATATTGGTTACTAGACGAGCCTGGGTAAAATTGTGGGGGCAGGATCGAATGCCTGGGATGAAATCCCATCGATCGTACACCTTCTTTTACACGGATTTTAAAAAATAAAGGGTAAAAAAAAATGATTGAAAAAATTTCCCTTTAATTTAAAACACTCCAATGTGTCTATATAATTCAGACACTAAAAAAAAAATTAACGTATGAATTTTTAGCGTAATTACAGTAATTAAAATTAGCTTTATAAAACCCAAAAGCTTTGTAAATTTTTAAAAAAGGAAAGTTTCAGGAAAATACTAACAAACTTAATAAAATTGAAAACGAAACCCAAAAAAAAATACTCATTTTCAGATTGGAGTTGTTCTGTGAGCTGGAAGTTTTAAAGGGGGGGGGGTGTCGTTTGGGATCAGGTGCTGTTTTTATTAGGGTAGAGCGAGGCACCCCCACTGTACTCCCCCCCCAAAAGATGAGAAAGAAAAAATCTATTAAGTTTTCAGAGACATCATGACTGCTAAGGGCCCCCTGAAGCAAAAAAAGAAGAAATTTTTTCACCCCCCGAAGCCCCCTGCATCATTCAGCGGCATTCAAATTTACGATCGGTTAAAACGCGGGGTATAAAACAACATGGGGGTCGATTGGCGAAAAAACAGATCAAACACCCCATAAAAACCCTGTAAGGAAAAGTTTCCCTTCCCAATAAAACCCTTTTGCGGGACGTTGATTCGCAATGGCAGGCTGATTTGGTTAGCTTTTAATTGAATATTTAGGGAAAATGCGCCGTGAAAATCTATGACTGTGAAATTTTTCTATCCAAACACGCGGGGGGGGGTTGCTCTGCACAAAAAAACCGGGGTGATGTAGTCGTTCGTTCGAATTAATATTTGGAAACGCCCGCGCACCCCGCGAAATTCAGAGGATGTGGCAAAGAATTTATGAATTCACCTGAAACGTGTTTGTAAAAAGCATAAAATCATCATTTTTTTTTCCCAAAAACCGTAAAGGCCGTTTTAGTTGAGAGTTTAAACGTACATTAAAAAACACGTTGTGGCCCCTTCCAGAAAAAAATACCCTTTTGGTATATCGACATTTTAACCCGGGTTTGGGGCCAGTTCAAACCAACCTTTCACCCCAAAACAGAACTCCGTCGATGTGAGGCAGACCGTTAAGATATGGGAAAAAATTTTTAGCGGTATCGTGGCTAAAAAAGGGGTATTAAAACCCCTCTTAAAAATTTGGGATATTCAGAAATACTCGTTTTAAAAACCCTTTACAAAGGGTTATGGCGCATTCACGAGGGGGATATTTTAATTAGCGCCATTTCCCAAAAATTTCATAGCCTCTCTAAAAATTTTAAAGATTTTAGGGGGGCGCGCTATCGAGGGGATCTTTTTTTAAAAGGGGAACTGCAAAAATACATTTAAAATGAAAACCCCGGCCTACCGCGTTGAGGCAATTTTGAAAAAAAAAGTTCAGGGGGGGTTTCATGCTATTTTAAATGGAAAGGTTCCTGATAAATTTAATTCGTGGGTACCCGCTGGGCTTGCGGACAATACCGGGAACCCCAAAAATTCCTTTTTATCCCCCCTTCCCCCAACGCTTCTGGTGTATAATCCTAAAAAAACAATCGCCGGTTCAAAAAAAATTATCTAAAACCGTTCAGCTTTCGGCAATACAAGTTGCCTAATGAGATTCAGTACCCCCATACTGGTACCGTTTGAGCGGGGTGAAAGGGGAAATTCTATATAGGCAAGCGGGGTGTGGATGCAGGATTTTTATGTGAAGCCCTTTTTATAACACATACCGGATCCTACGTGCTATTTTGGGAATTGTTTTGACTTGCCAGGCGGTTTTTAAACTGCGTATGACGAAATCGGCGGAGGTTTCCACCCGGGTTCCCCCCCGTAAAATTTGCCCCGGGTCAGATTTTTGGGCATATTTTGGCCTCCGCCTACATTTGAAGCGTTGATTAACCAGACTGAGCGGAAAAAGATTTAGCCCATATAAAAACCGGTTTTTTTTTACTTTTTTTTTACAGCGACTCTCCCGCATCGCTTGTGGGGGCAGTCGTACAACTTCTGAGAAAGGGCAAATAAGCGGCAAGGCGGTGAAAAATTACCACGCTTCAATACACACGGACCGATTATGTGCCCCCTTTTGCAACTCATTTTGACTCGTAACAATCTCCCCTCTTACGGCCGGGCACTCCAGTTAAATTCAAGTACGGAAAGTGTATTGTGAGACTAATTTCCCCGGGGAGCGCGATTAGCCGTGAAAATGGGGGCTAGGGCCGTCGGGGCCCCGCTTTTTATGCCCCCTCTATATTTCACAGCTGGGCAGGGTTAAGGGGTTCAGGGGAGCGGTCATGTACGGATCGGGTTGGGTGGGAATTTAAAAAGGGTTATTTCGGCGTGCTGTAACCCCTTTTCGAAAAGGCTTTTTAATTGTAAAACCCCGTGAGACGGGTGTCAAAAACTTTTCTAAAGCGCCCGTCACATCTGTCTCACAGGCTTTTTTAAAGTTTAAAAAAAAAACAAACCCGAGAAAAGGTGGCGCGGGGGCTGTTTAGTCGCTAAAAATCACATAAAAGAAAGCGCGCTCATGCCCCCCTTTACCCCCCCATCCTCATGAAAAAAAACCGCCAGCTGCCCCGTCAAAAACGAGTGGCTTCTGTGAGGACATTCTGATCAAATGGCTTTCCCCCGCAGAGCCTGAGAGTGCGTAAATTGAACTGGGTATTTTTTCTACCGCCCCCCACAGACGGTTGGATCCCCCATTTTAGAAGTTCAGAATTGCCGCTCGACGGATAATGCCCGCTGGAATTTTTCATATCGGGTTGGGGGTTATTTTTACGACCTGATTAAAACCCCCGCTGTCATAATTGTCGCATCGCAAGCAGGATAATTGAATTCGCCGATGACGGGGTGTAGCCCCCATAAAAATACCCTCTTTCCACCTCTTTAATCAGGTCTTTTACCTGGGGGGGCCGTGTTATCTCACAATCGGCAAACTTACGCTATAGAGCGTAATAGGACCTTTTTAATTACAGTTCACAGACGCTGTCCTCGCAATTTTTACTGCCGGATTGTTCTTAAAACACAGTGGTCACCATAAAACCGAAGCTTGGTGGCCCAAATGCAGGGTTTATTAAAAGAGCCGCTCAACCCACCCCTCCCAAACCCTGGGGCCCCATTGGTCCAATTTTTTTGGGGAAAATTTAATCAACCAAAGTAATATTGAAAGGACTTGATTTAAGGTTAAGCAAAAGAAAAAGGGACGCTTTCTGCCTCTGTCGGCTGAGGCCGATCGTGAAAGTGAAAATCATGCAAGCCGCTCTTTTTGAAAAGGAGTACAATTTCCCCCCGGGGGTCCGAATGGCCCAATGGGCCCTCTTTGGCATCAAAACCCCAAGTCGTTTTGACGGACTGCAGAAAGTGTACGTTACCCGCTGGAACCGGTCCAAACCCACGAGAATCTTTTCCCTAGGCCAAAACCCCGAAACTTTTATATTAGGTTTTGTAGTAATAAAGCATTTAGGGGTCTTACGCCAGAATCCCCTGTTCTTCCATAACAAACGTCAATAAACGCAGCCCCTCTACCGGAAAGGACAACAGATCCCTGCGGGGCCTTTAACTAAAATTTTAAGGGGCTCTTAGCCGTCAGAGAGTATATGGCCTCCGCACAAATTTTTCAGGGAAGCGAAAGCTGTTGTGCCAGGCCCTGGATCGGGAAGAGTTTATTCCCGGGTTCACCTGTTTCATTTTTTTTTATCAGCTGATCAGGAACCCGGCGGGCATTTTTTTCCTCATTAAAAAAGGAAATTCGGGTGAATCCCGGTTTTTCACTAGCGCACCCCATCGATAAACATGATTTTTTTTGCAAAAAACCCGGCCCTTCGGGAAATATTAATAGAAGAGAGATCTTTTCAATTTTTTAATTTGTGAGGATAGCGCAATCAGCCTAGGAAGGGGGATTGCTTTTCAGGCGTGTGTTTGGCGGTGTGTTTCCGTGTTTTTGTTCCACCCATCGGGGGAAATCAACCCGTCGGGTTCATCGAAATACAGACCCCCCCCACACCAAAACCTGCAGAAAGGGTTTAATTGTGCTCTGTGACGCCAAGAACGCCAAAATTTTTTTTAGCTGGATTATGTCTGACACGCTATCTTTCCGAGCGAGTTGTGACTTTCCCGAACACGAATTGTGAGATTTTTTTTACCCCAAAACAACCAGATCCAAGACAGTATGTCTGTCTGTGGGACTACTCCTGTATTTTTAATTTTCTTAGCTCGGCATAAACCCTTCAAAGATTTTTTGGGGAAGTTTTTTGCTGTAAACCCCGTAATGATTTCAAATTTTGAGAAAATTTTCTTGCTGAGAAGAAACAACTTTAAAAAACCCCCCATACCGTTTGGGCATTCAACGCGTTGTTTTTTTTTTCCCGTCTAGAGGAATCCCTGACCTTTTTGCCCTTTTTTGGGCGCATTTTGGGGTCCAAATTAAATTTAAAGCTTGAAATGTCTTTTAGATGTATTTATTTTTTACAGAAAATCTGTTTTTTCTGGCAATAAACGTTTTAATAGAAGATCTCTTATGCCTGCATTTTTCCCCCACTTCCCCCCAGGTGGTGTGTGGAAAACCCTTTAGAAAACCCCTTGTTTTAAAAAAAACATTAGTGCTATTTTTTTGCTAGAAACCTTTGGTTTTTTGGGGAGGGTTTATAAAACATAAAAGTGTTGGTTTTAAAAGATCCCATGCTATACACAATGCAATACTATTTACTGTTTGCCCGTTTTTCCCCTAGCATCGACCCCTTCCTCATTCTGACAATTCGGTCAAAATGTTTTACTCTTCTATGGCCAATAAAGATGTATATTATGTACCAAGTTTGTGAAATAGAAAAAAAATTTTTTTAAATTTAAACAACCCCAAAAAATTTTACACACAGCTTAGTAATAAGTTTTGCCATCCAAAAAAGAGAGGTTAGAAAACACCTTTTTCAAAAGGCATTCAGTTCCAAAAATTTTAAAAATTTTACTGGGGGACATTTATAAAAACCCTGCTAGAAATGAGCTTTCTACTTTACTGTGGATTTAAATAAAGAAATTTATGCTCCTTAAAGTTTCGGGGCATTTATACAACCCTCTAAAAATGGCTTTACAAAAATTTATGATGGATTCTAATCAGAATTTCGACCCCTTTAAAAGTTTGGGGACATTTATAAAACCCTGCAGAAATGGTTTAAATACATTTATGGGGGTTTCAATACGACTTTTAAATGGGTGTTTCTAATACAAACCCTTTACAGTTCGTCAGTGCACTCCTGCTAAAAAAATAGCTTTACATTACGGATGGAGTTAAAACTCCCCCTTAAACAGTAAAATCCACAGAAATAAAGTCACTGATAAAATAAAAAGCATGAATAAATACTTTGATTAAAAATTCAAAAATCCAGCAGCTCAATTTTCAGCCTGAGAAAAGTTCAGATCTCCAGCCCTGAGAAAAGTTCACACAGAGAGGGTTTAAATGATAGGGGGCGTGGACCTGTCGATTTGAGTTTGTGAGTAAAACAGTTCCTTAAACCCCGTGGGAAATGACACAAACATGTGTTTACATCCTCAATACCATGCACGAATTAATTATGGTTTACGGACTTTTAAAAATTTGGGCCCCCTGATAAAAAACGTTATTTTGAACAGTTAAACGTGAAGATTTTAAAAGTTCTTAAAAGGCCTAAAGTTGAAGATCCAATGGGGAACATTTTTCCTTGCGGGGTGACGCCAAACCTGCCATGCCAAGGGGAGGGGACTTTTAAGTCTTGAATGCTCCTTGGGAAATAAAAATGCAAGCAAATGGTCTCTTAGAGAGGAAGCGGGCTGAAAAACTTTTGCAAAAACCTTTGGAATTCCCAAAACGTGGTACTGAGTTCTAGCCTTTTCCCCCTCTGAAAAAGACAAATTTTTCAAAATAAATTAAAAATTACCATTTCTTTGTATTTTAGGCAAATATTATTTGTATTTTCAGCTTTTCCCTTTTAAAAAAACAAAAAAAAAAGAAATTTTGGGCCCATACCCCGGGGTTTGTTGCCAGTAACTTTTCCAAGGTTTCGACCTTTAAAAAGCTGTTCTGTTTTGGCTTGGTCCCTTCTCATTGGGAAAGGCCAGGTAATCAAATTTCCGCTTTATAAAACCAGCCTCCTCTAAACTTGTCCAAAAAAAAAGGTTTTTTCTAACCCCGCTGCCTTGCCACTCGGGAAAAAGAAAAGGCGGGAGGGGCCCCCAAAGAGGGAAGGGTTTTAAAAAGTGCAAAAGGGATTTTTAAGGCTTTAACTCAGTTCGAAATAAATTTAAAAAATGGCAGTTACCAGGAAAAAGGGGGTCAAGTTTAAAGGGCTGGGAAAACCAAGCTTTAA
>JARQOD010000002.1:593912444-594012145 GCA_033576555.1 Oophaga sylvatica | reverse complement strand
TCACTATGTGACCTTCATGCAGGTGCTACTTTGGATTTGTGACTTTTTTTCAATATGTGATCTTTGCAAAGAAGGACGACTGTGATTGTAAGGCCGGGGTCACACTTAACATATGAAAAAATCGGTCTGAGTCTCCCTGCTGAGAGTCGCGCAAGTGTTCTCCGTATGGTCATCCGTGTGCAATGCGATGATGCGATTTTCTCGCACCAATGTATCCTTATGGCATCACATTTCTCACTGATTTTCCTTATTGAATTTAATGGCTCAATGGGCTGAAATGAAGAAAATGTGCGTATTTCTCGCAAGTCACACTGATGGTCTGTGTGGTGTCAGATTTTTTCTCGCACCTATAGACTTACATTGGCGAGACTTGGCCGATATACACGTACAATCGCAGCATGATACCTCTTGCACGTAGAATACGCCCGAGAAAAAAACGGTAATGTGAGGTGTCCCATAGATTAACAGTGGTCCGAGTGCTGTGCAATGTTTTCTCGCATAGCACTCGTCCGTATTCAACGCTAGTGTGACACCGGCCTAATTGAAAGTGTCCTATATGTTACAATTTTCTTTCTCATATGCGAGAAAAAAAACGGTCCGATTTCAGGACCTAGAAAACAGACGAGTGCTATGTGATTTCTGTGCAATTTTTAAACACAACATCCATATGACATGAATATGCAATCCGTATACAATGCGATTTTAGCATGAGCTTTTACATACAGCAGTTCTCTGTCATTTACACATCGCTATCAAATAAAATATTCTACAAAACACACACTATATATATATAAATATATAGTATATATATATATTTATATAGCATAGAGATAGATAGAAGAAAAGCCGCTAATACATTTGTCGGCTTCTGTAAAATCACTGCAGGAGCCGACAGGATAGAAGAGCTGGATTACATACAGTAAAGACATATAGAATAGGTAGATATATGGATGTCAGTGCTAAATACAGTTAGTAGAATGTGTGTGCAAAATACTGGACTTGTATTTAATGAATAAAAGATGATTTATCAGAAAAAAATTTTGTGGGGTCCCCCTATAATTTATAGCCAGCAATGGCTATGTAGACAGCTGAGGGCTGATATTATTAGTCTAGGAAGGGGCCATGGATACTGGCCCCCCTGCTAAAAACATCAGCCACCCCAGAAAAGATGCATCTATAAGATGTGCCAATTCTGGCACATAGCCTTGCTCTTCCCACTGCACTGTAGCGGTGTTATGTGGGGTAATAGTTGGGGGGTTAGTAATGGGATGCATCATTAAGACACCCCTATTACTAATACCATAGTCAAATTGTAAATAAAACAGACACCCTGAAAAAATTTATTTTATTGAAATAAAGACACAGACTCCTTTATTATTCTTAATTAAACCATACAACATCACCTAATTACCTGAAGCCCTCGATCTACTGTAATAAAAGTAAAATAATAAACCAACAATATACCATACCTGTCCGTCGTTCTGTCCCACGCTGTAATCCATATCTGGGGTATATACAGTTTACAACCAGGACGGTGTCAAGATGCGACCGCCCCAGCTGTAAACCCCTGGTGAATGAGGAGAGGCAGGGAGCGGAGCTTCAGTGACTAGCGGTGACATCACTGAAGCTGCGCTCCCTCACAGCCTGAATTGTGGTAACCTCTGGACCGTGGGATTGTTCACATGTCATAGATTCTGAATTGAAGGGCAATGAATATAAATTAGGATTTACTAAACATTTTTCTGATTTTTGAGGGCAAGCTTATATTTTGAAATGTATTTAAAATTTAGATTAGCTTTTAATTTCTCCCATTCTAATGCATATATTATTCATGTTGTGATTAGCAGGGGTGGACATATCATTGGGGCAACCTGTGCGGCCGCACGGGGCAGAAGAGGTACCTCCATGCAGGTGCAATTTTTTATTTTTAGGAACTTTTGGGCTGCAAAGGGCCCATATATTGTTCTTGCACAGGGGCCCTTTTCTGTTCTTTTCTGTCCCTGTCCACCAGTGACTATCAGCATTTCTTGTAAAGGTGCACTTTAACATAGGCGAGTATTAAAAAAAATCTCCCCATAAATAACATTTATCACCAATCTATTGGATAGGAGATAAACATTAGATCACTGGTATCGAAAGCAGTACGACCACGTCGGTGGTCGATAGGGTGGTGGCTGAGCGTACTTGTAGCCTACTCCATATAAGTTTATGTTTTTATATTTTCTATAAATTTTTTCCATACATGTCAAATCAGATGTTGACCATATGAAAAAGAAAGGAAGTATGACAAGCTAAAGCAAATTTAGGATTTTTTGCAAAGGAGAAGAAAAGGGTAATCAGCTCACTTTCCAGTGAGGACAATTCAGTGTGAAACCACTTGTTTTCGCATAGGAACTCTGGCAGACCTTGTTTCGTCGGGGTGTGGTTCACGGCATGTAGGAACTCACCAGGCTGGTATCCAGATCAAAAATGGAAGAAGGGTCCATGAGTACTGATCTTCAGCACCAATGAGAAATTGTTAAAACATAATTTGTAGTGTGCAATTAGAAACATAGTGAAAAAAAGCAAAAAGATCCATTAACTTCCGAGTTTCGGGTTAGCAACCCTTATTCTTACCCTTAGGGCTCATACTCACTGGCGCCGAAAACGGATGATAATCATACGAAAAAAAATTGGATCCAAATCTGACCAATGTTAGTCAATGGGTGAGTTCTCATTTGCGATTTTTTTCTCATCAGAAATTGGTGTGAGAAAAAAATCGCAGCATGCTGCGATTTGATGCGATTTTGGGATGATAATCGCCAATGCAAGTCAATGGGTGCGATTAAAAAACGTACAGCACTCGCACCATGCAAGTGCTGTCCGATTTTTACGCACCAGTCTCCTTTGAAAAGCCGGCAATTCATCCCCGGCTACTGTAAAATCACACTGACAGCTCACAAAACACTAGATACATGTGTAGCCCTGGTGTGAAGGCACACGCAGTACCCTGGAGGATGTGTGGAGAGGTAACAGTTTAATGCTCAATAAACATTCACTCCAACACACACTTAGACACACCCATAGGTTATATATAGCTGGTCAGTTTCCGGTCAGGTAGAGAGAAGTCAGTCAGTCTAGTCTGGACTTGGAGGGAGGAGGTCATTCTAGCCGGGAGGCTCCTGAGTGGGTCATCCCACGAGTCTGAAGTCTGTTCAGGAAGAGAGAGGAGTGAGCATCAGGACCTTCAGTCTCCTGTCCCAAGGACAGTGGAGTTCAGAGACGTGCTCCTGAACCAGAAGATTACTGAGCACCTGTTAGCAAGCTCTGGAAAGAAGCAAGAAGGGACTAGTCTGCATAGCCTGTGGAAGTGTGGAGTGCTTATGCTACAAGCGCGGACAGGGCGAAGGGCATAGTGGAAGGAATTCAGAAGTGCCTTAGGATTGGATTATCCTGCACATTGTCACCGGTCACTGGGGACCGAAGCATCACTATAGCTCCAGGCATAGTGATAGAAAAACCAGAGGCTTACTGGACCTTAGGTAGCAGGAAGCAGCCCTTGGAGTGTCGGTACGTAACTGGGGTCAGGGAGAGTGGGAACTTGGAGTCACTGCAGGACCACATTAGGAACCCAGCTCTCTCAAAGGAAGGCTCCGACCACAAAACTGACCGGGCAGTACAGCTTGGAGAAGCTGGAGATTCTGGAGTGAACTACGCTTTATGCTGGTTGAACTCACCATTTTGAAAGTTAAGGAGGCCCATAACCTGTTCAGCTGTTGCCTCAAAGCACATCCTCCACCCGACCAGCCTCCCTGGGACCTGCCTTATCATCTGACAAGTAAAAGGTATGGAAAGACGCTGACGGTGTGAGACTGAGTTATTTGATTGCATCCCTGCACAACCCCACCATAACTATCGACCTGAGGGAAGAGTCCCACCTGTAGGGGACCCGACATCTAGCTGCCTCACCATCCCCTCAGAGATCTACAGCAGCGCTGGTCTTAGTGATCAGAGAACTACAGGTGGCGTCACGAACTGTATATATACCTATCCCCTGTAAATATCCCCCCCAACATACGCCTGACCGCCAGGGCCACAGACCGAGCCACCGCTACCTGTGACAACCCCATAGACTTCCATGGGCTCGGCTCTGAGTACCCCATTGCTCTGGTAAACCACAATTGTGGTGCGGGTCAAGACAACTTGGCGTCACGAACAGGATACGAAACTCGCAAAATTGCGAGCCCTGTGTGCCTGTGGAGGTGTTTTTGTGAAAAAGGACTGTTTGCTATTTTTGGCGCTAAAATCCGCCATTTTGCCGCCAAATTCGCGCCCTCAGGCGCTGGAGAAGAAGGTGGGCGTGGATTCGTGGGCGTGTGCCCCCCTGTGGCGCGAAGAGAATGCCTGCCCTCTCAAAGTGCTATTACAACATGCGATCCTGCCCTACAGCAAAGGAGGTCCGCCTCCTCTTCACCTTCCCTGCGAAGAGGAGGAGACGCAAACCCCGCCTCCACGGAAGAGACCGGACGGCTCTGAAAGGAGAAGAGAGACGGTTCTGGAACATCATGGAAGCAGGACGTGTGCAGCCGAGCAGGGAAGCGGTGGAAGGCAGGCCCCGTTCCCCAGCCAAGCTGCCACTAGAACCGGAACCATCCGTGGTCCTGCACCTGCAGCAAGCATTGCTGGAGATTAAAGAGGAAAATGCCAGATTGAAGAAGATGGTTTTGGAACAACCTGGCAAGGAGGAGATCGAGAGACGCCGGCGTACCCAGATGCAGCGGTGGCTGTGGGACGCGGTGTTCTCTCCCCTCGACGACCCCCATGGTTCGAGTTACTGAAACTTCTGCTGCCCAAGGCTAAGGAGCAACCGGAGGCTACCCCCAAAAGGACCGACCCTGAACCTACCGAGGAAGCGGTGGAAGCGAGGGAGGTTGAGGAGGTACCGCCAGTTCCGGAACGCCCGCCCGGCCAGGAGGCCGCAGCAGATGATCGATCCCCGGCAGGGACACCGGAGGGTCCTGTCCATCATTACCAGACGTCGACTGGGATGAGATGGTGCGCCTGGATGACGTCGCCTACACCGCCCAGTGGGAACGTGAGTGGCAGCGTTGCGAAGAGGAACAGCGACGCCGGCAGGAGGAAGAGCGGGAAGCGCAGCGGAACCGGCAGCGGCAGTACGAGTGTCTCGACCACGCACCACAATTGTGGGTTACCAGGGCAATGGGGTACTCAGAGCCGAGCCCGTAGAAGTCTATGGGATTTGTCACAGGTAGCTGTGGCTCGGTCTGTGGCCCTGGCGGTCTGGCGTATGTTGGGGGAATATTTACAGGGGATAGATTTATATACAGTTCGTGACGCCACCTGTAGTCTTCTGGTAATTTGTACCAGCGCTGCTGTAGATCTCTGAGGGGATGGTGAGGCAGCTAGATGTCGGGTCCCTACAGGTGGGACTGGTCCCTCAAAGTCTATGAAGTTAGTGAAGTCGGGTGCAGATAAATAACACAGTCTCACACGGTCAGCGTCTTTCCATACCTTTACTTGTAAGATGTTCAAGCAGGTCCCAGGGAGGCTGATCCAAGGAGAATGTATTTCGAGATAGCAGCTGGACAAGTTAGGGGCCTCCTTTACTTTCAACACGATGAGTACAACCAGCCTGAAGCGTAGTTCCCTCTATAACTCCAGCTATTCCATAGCTGTACTGCCCAGTCAGTTTTGTGGTAGGAGCCTTCCTGTGAGAGAGCTGAATTCCTATCTTGTCCTGCAGAGACGCAAGGTCCTCACTCCCCTGACCCCAGTTACGTACTGACTATTTGGGGCTGTTTGCCGCGACCTAAGGTCCGGTAAATCTCTGGTTTTCTTACCACTATGCTTGAAGCTAATAGTGATCCTTCGGTCCCCAGTGACCGGTTACAATGTGCAGGACTTCTTCAATCCAAAAGCACTTTTCAAATAATCTTTCCACTGTGCCTTTCGCCTTGTCCTCGCTGGTAGCATAAACACTCACACTTGCAAAAAGTCATATAATCACTCCCTTCTTCTCTTCCTTTAGAGTTAGTTCCAGATTCTCAGTTATCCACTAGGCAGGAGCACGTCTCTGAACCTTTCACTGTCCTTGAGACAGGTGACTGAAGTATTTCTGTACTAAGCTCTTCTTTCTTAATCAGTGTCTTCAAGTGAGGTACAGCTCTGACCAGGCTGAGGTGATCTATATCTCGCCCTTACTGGCCTCCACTTGCTGAACTGCTGCAGAACCAGGCTGGACTGCTTCCTCCCTCCAAGTCCCAGCTAGACTCCACATGTCTGCTCTGTCCGAAGACAGGAAACTGACTACTCTTATCACTCAACCAATACACCCTGACCACTCCCTCACAAGTGACTACACTACCCTAAGGGTGTGTCTAGTGTATGTTGAGTGAATGGGTATTGAGCATTAAACTGCTATCTCTCCACACACTCTCCAGGGTACTGCGTGTGCCTAACACCAGGGCTACACACGAGCAGCTGATCGCGGACAAGGAAAGTGTCCGCCGGGAAAAAGGTACTCTAAGGGAACCGCGGCGGCAGGGGTGTGTGACAGAGTTCCAGCTCCGGAAGGGCTGGGGCTTTATCAGAGAACCGGGCCTCTACCCAGGGGTCTTTGTCAGTCGCAGGGACGTAGAATCCCACCTGCCCATCGGCCATCCCGGGAGGGACCTAATCAATGGAGACATAGTCAACTACACACGGCACTGGGGTATGAAGGGATGGTATGCCCTTAATGTCACAATCGTCCGTGACCCCGTCCCTGACGCAGGTAACGTCACCATTGCCAGCGCATCCCAGTCACAATCTACCGCTGCATCAGGCCGTGCCCCGGCATCGCCCCAAGAGAGTATATCACAGTTGGAAGCGTCCCCTGCGTACTCTTCACTACCTTGTCCTTCTACTACATCGCAACCTGCGATCCATTCCACATCGCAATCAGCAGTCTACACAACGTCGCGCACGGCGACTATTTCTGCATCGCGAGAGAAAGTGGCTATTACAGTGACGCAGACAGCGTCTCACAAAGCGGAAGCGCCCGGCGCGCCCCTAGTGGTTCGCACAAGGACTGTAGCGACCCAAACTCTGATAGCAGGTCACGACTTGTTGGTCATGGGATCTAAGGATCATCGTATTGTTCCAGCCCCCGGGATGGAAAGTATAATGGAAGCCTGCAAGAAAATGTGAAGAACGGTAGGACCCAGACAGGGTTTACCGCAGCTGAGAAGATGTATATAAGTTTTTATAAAAGTGAAAATAGTTTGCACCATTGATACGAGTATATAATGTTTGCATATTTTGCCAAAAATAGAATGCCCGGCTGGGTAAGCAGATAAAGAGAGTTTTGCACTTTATGGTATTTATGTGATAAGTGGTCGCATATTTGCACCAAGTTTTATAGGGAATACTCTAGTTGAGTAAATAGAATCTGATATAATGTGAATTATTTGAAATTGTGTCTTATAATGGACTGCGTGGCTGAGGACTGAGCCAGCCCAAAAACTGTATCCTGTAAATAGTTGCGCTTCGGTGCATAATATTGGTTTTACATGAAACCACCTCAACTACCTCTGAATATAAAACCCGTGTGGTGTGGCACTGAGTGAGGTCTGCATTCAGATGTCCTGCAGCCCACCCAGGACCCACGTTGAAGGTTTGGTGCGGGTCCTTCACAAGAATATTGTCATCTATGTATATGAAAATGTCTATTTAGTATTTTGTATTTTTCTATATGTTTTAATGCAACGTTCAAGAAACCCGTACCTCCCGGATGGGAAGAGTTAATGTTATGTTTAATGCAAAAACAAAATGTCTTCTTGTATTTCACAGCCCGGGAGTGCTGTATTTTACCATGGGGGAATGTGTAGCCCTGGTGTGAAGGCACACGCAGTACCCTGGAGGATGTGTGGAGAGGTAACAGTTTAATGCTCAATAAACATTCACTCCAACACACACTTAGACACACCCATAGGTTATATATAGCTAGTCAGTTTCCGGTCAGGTAGAGAGAAGTCAGTCAGTCTAGTCTGGACTTGGAGGGAGGAGGTCAGTCTAGCCGGGAGGCTCCTGAGTGGGTCATCCCACGAGTCTGAAGTCTGTTCAGGAAGAGAGAGGAGTGAGCATCAGGACCTTCAGTCTCCTGTCCCAAGGACAGTGGAGTTCAGAGACGTGCTCCTGAACCAGAAGATTACTGAGCACCTGTTAGCAAGCTCTGGAAAGAAGCAAGAAGGGACTAGTCTGCATAGCCTGTGGAAGTGTGGAGTGCTTATGCTACAAGCGCGGACAGGGCGAAAGGCATAGTGGAAGGAATTCAGAAGTGCCTTAGGATTGGATTATCCTGCACATTGTCACCGGTCACTGGGGACCGAAGCATCACTATAGCTCCAGGCATAGTGATAGAAAAACCAGAGGCTTACTGGACCTTAGGTAGCAGGAAGCAGCCCTTGGAGTGTCGGTACGTAACTGGGGTCAGGGAGAGTGGGAACTTGGAGTCACTGCAGGACCACATTAGGAACCCAGCTCTCTCAAAGGAAGGCTCCGACCACAAAACTGACCGGGCAGTACAGCTTGGAGAAGCTGGAGATTCTGGAGTGAACTACGCTTTATGCTGGTTGAACTCACCATTTTGAAAGTTAAGGAGGCCCATAACCTGTTCAGCTGTTGCCTCAAAGCACATCCTCCACCCGACCAGCCTCCCTGGGACCTGCCTTATCATCTGACAAGTAAAAGGTATGGAAAGACGCTGACGGTGTGAGACTGAGTTATTTGATTGCATCCCTGCACAACCCCACCATAACTATCGACCTGAGGGAAGAGTCCCACCTGTAGGGGACCCGACATCTAGCTGCCTCACCATCCCCTCAGAGATCTACAGCAGCGCTGGTCTTAGTGATCAGAGAACTACAGGTGGCGTCACGAACTGTATATATACCTATCCCCTGTAAATATCCCCCCCCAACATACGCCTGACCGCCAGGGCCACAGACCGAGCCACCGCTACCTGTGACAACCCCATAGACTTCCATGGGCTCGGCTCTGAGTACCCCATTGCTCTGGTAAACCACAATTGTGGTGCGGGTCAAGACATACATACACATAGAATACATATATATATATATATACACGTCATTGTGACACATACATATATATATATTTATAGTTCATACACTTCTACATAGTATAATAGCCACTAATTCAATTGCCGGCTTTTGTGAAATCACAGAAGCCGGCATGAAATGATACATTGTTTCCACACAGTTAACCATGTCATTTCATGTATTTTGATATCTGCTTTTAACTTACAATTACATAAGTGTATGTGTGCAAAATTTCAGACATGTAGGGGTTAATTAAAGGTGTAAATTCGTTGAAAAAAATGCGTGGGCTCCCGCTGTATTTTCTCCACCAGACAGACAAAGCAAGCGAGTGGGGGCAGATAATAATAGCCTAGGGAGGGTACATTTTTTTTGTGCCCCCCTGGCTACTAACATCTGCCCCCAGACACCCCAGAAAGGGCAAATCTCTAACAAGTGACCCCATTTTGGAAACTAGACCCCTCAGTGAATGTATCTAGATGTGTGGTGCGCACCATAAACTTCCAAATGCTTCACAAAATTTTATAACATTGAGCTGTGAATATAATAAATGACATTTTTCCCACAAAAATGTTCTTTTAGCCACATTTTTTTTTAATTTTCTAAAGGTAACAGGAGAAAATGCACCATACAGTACCTAATATGTGGAGGAAAACTACTGTTTGGGTGCATGGCAGGGCTCAGAAAGGATGGAATGACATTTTGCAAAGCAGATTTTGATGGAATGTTCTGCTGGCGTCATGTCGCGTTTGGTGAGCCACTGATGTGCCTAAACAGTGGAAACCTCCCACAAGTAACCCTATTTTAGAAATAAGACCCCTCAAGGAATTTATCTAGATGTGTGGTGAGCACCTGGAACCCACAGGTGCTTCAAAGAATTTTACAACGTTGATCTATGAAAATGAAAAAAAAAATATTTTTCCCACAAAAATTTTGTTTTAGCCCCAAAGGATAGCAGGAGAAAATGGACCCCAAAATTTGTTGTGCAATTTCTCATGAGTACACCGATACCTCATATATGGTCGAAAACTACTATTGAGGCACAGTGCAAAGTTCAGAAGGGAATACACATCATATTGGAGTTCAGATTTTGCTGGACTTGTTTCAGGGTGCCATGTCAGAGCTTTTAAGGTGCCAGAACAGCAGAACCCCCCATAAGTGACCAAATTTTACAAACTACACCTCTCAATGAATTTATCAAGGGTTGCAGTGCTATTAACACTATAGGTATGTGTAACGAATGGAAGCGGAGGCAGAGATGGTGAAGTTCACATTCGTCTTTATTTTTTAACGTGGAACCTCGATACATTGGTCCGGGGGGCTCAGAAGGGGGCGTGACTAGTGAGCCCCGGATACCCGTAGTAAGGCCCCTCGAACAGGACCAGAATGGAATACCCGGAGGACACAGGTGCTACCTCCAGTTAGACCCCGGACACGTGGCAGCTGTCCCAGAGGGACCAGAAGGGGTAACAGGTAAAATAGCAGAAACCGTGGAGGGTTAGACGGAGATGAGGAAGGTCCTGGTCCAGAGTGGATGGTAGCAGGCTGGCTCCAGTGACCTTGTCACAGTCCACGGATACGGATGTCTGATGGCGGAACGGGATGACACTTGCGCCAGTAATAACCGAGATTGTCAGAGTTAGTCGGATACAGGATACCAATGATCTGTGGAGACAAATAGAATGAGCAAAGCACAGAGACTGCTAACGCAGAGCAGACAGATCAGAGTCAGAACCGGATGTAGCAATGATAGAAACACGTTGCTCCGGCACTCCCCTAATGGTGGAGTGACCAGATATAGTAATGAGTGCGCTACCATTGGTTAATTGACATTTTAAAAAAATGCACGCTGCCCCTTTAAGAGAGACGGTGAGCGCGGCCCCGCGTCCTAAGCATTCTTCCTGGAGGCCTGCTGGCAGCGTGCCAGGAACTGGGGGACGGAGAAGCAGATGGAGCAGGGGACTTCAGCCTGCGCACAGACTGCTGCAAAGGGACAGCTGGAAGAGCAGAAGGTAAGAGACCAGGAGGGAGTGCAGAGCCAGCACGGGGACCGAGTGTAACAGTATGTCACAGAATTTTATATCATTAGGCAGTAAAGAAAAAAATAATTACATTTTTACCACCAAAATTTTGTGCTAGCCCCAGATTTTACATTTTCACACTGGGAAATGGGTAAGAATGGCACCAAAATTTGTCCTACAATTTGAGCTGAATGTAGAAATACCCCATATGTGGCTGTACAGTACTGTTTAGCCATACAGCGAGACTCTGGAGGGACGAAGCGCTATTTGCCTCCTGGAGAGCAGATTTTCTGCAGTTTGCAGATTCCATATACAGAGCCCCTAAGTGCTAGAAAAGCAGAATCCCCCTCAAGTGACCCCATTTTAGAAATTATACCCGTTTTAAAGTTTATATACAGGTGTAGTGATGATTTTGACTCCATGAATGTTTTCCAGCAGTGGATGTTGCTGATTGAAAATTGCAAACTGCTATTGTAGTGCCCAGTATGTTGTAGTCACCAGCATGTTTGTGCCCAGCCCATGCTTCTGGAGACATGCAGCCTTAAATTAGGTAGGCTGTCATCGCTACAAAAATGCCAAACGTGGATGCTAAATGTGGTTTATTCACACTCTGGGGCTCAGAAGGGAGAGGGGCATTTGGATTTGAGACCGCAGAATTTGCTGAATTTTTTTGGGGGGACAAGGAGCCATAGAATTTTTCCAGAGTCTTTGTACTAATGTGGAAGCCCCTATATTTACGATAGCTTTTTTTGTGGATTGAGTTGAAGCTTTTGTTTGAAACATTTTACATAACATTTGGGATCACATTTATCCTTTGCTCTACACTGAGCACTTATATTTGGGTTACCATCTAAATTTCCGAGTGATATGATTCAGATGAAACCCGCGAGGGAGCCACTTACTATAATGAGGCAGCAGAGTTACTGTGGACTCAGTGAGGCCTCTCTTCAGTAGTATCCTTCTTTTTAGAAGTCGAACAAAACTGTGGTGGACTGTACTTTTAAGCACGCCTAAAAAGACGGACACAGCCGGATCACAGGCCAGACGGTGTCCACAGCGCTTCCATCTGCCTCACAATAGGGAATCTTCCATCAGGGGTTCTGTCTGAAACAAGTATTTCAGATATTTAGACGGAAACCCAGGTATATGCGCTCAGCATAGAGCACAGAATAAATGTGAGCCAAGTCTTACTGTGATCTTTGGGAGGCAGAATGAACAAATCACAGAAGGTGAAGAATTGGGTGTATTTATTTTTTACGCTGTTCCTCATGTGGTATAAGTGATTAGGCGACTTTATTCTTCAGGACAGGTCTTTTACAATGATACCAGAATTATATAGTTTTTTATGTTTGGCTGCTGTCACACACTAAAAGAAGCTTTTTATTACAAAAACAAGTCATGTGACAGCTTGTTTTTTGCGTGATGAGTTGACGTTTTTATTGGTACTATTATCGGGCACATTACATTTTTAATTGCTATCTATTCTTATTTTTGGGAGGCAGACTGAACCAAAATCAGCAATTCAGGAACTGTTGTTTGCTTTTTTTATTCTGTTCCTCGTGTGGTAATATTGATAAGGCAGCTTTAATCTTCGTGTCAGTATGATTACAGTGATACCACATTTCTATTTTTTTTATGTTTTGGGCTTTTACACAATAAAAAACTATTTTATAGGAAAAATATTTTTGCATCAATTTATTCTGAGATCTAGAACTTTTTTATTTTTCTGATGGAGCTGTATGGCGGCTTGTTTCTGTGGAACAAGTTCACGTTTTCATCTATACCATTTTAATTTATATTCGTCTTTTTTAATCGCGTTTTATTCCACTTTTTGTTCAGCGGTATGATGATAAAGCATCGTTTTTTTACTTGTTTTTTATTTATTTATTTTTAACGGTGTTCACTGAAGGGGTTAATTAGTGAGACTGTTTTATAGGTCAAGTTGTTCCGGATACAGCGATATCAAATATGTGTACTTTTTTTGGTTTATTTTTGTTTTTACAGAAATAAATGTATTTATTGGATTAATATTTTTTCATTTTTTTGCTATTTATGTGATTTTTTAAAACTATTTTTAATAACTTTTTTAACTTTTTTTTACAGTTTCTCAGGATGAGACATCAACTTTCCACTGACAGATCGCTGATCAGCTTAATAGCAATTACTTGCAAAGTCAATATTTGGCTAGAAAATGAACTTTATCCCCAAAACACATTTCAACATCATTGCAGCCCTGCCTTAAAAGGACCAGCTAACCTCTTTTCAGTGATTTCTTCATTAACACAGGTGTGGGTGTTGATGAGGACATGGCTGGAGATCAATCTGTCATGATTAAGTAAGAATGACACCACTGGACACTTTAAAAGGAGGCTGGTGCTTGGCATCATTGTTTCTCTTCTGTTAACCATGGTTAGCTCTAAAGAAACACGTGCAGTCATCATTGCAATGCACAAAAATGGCCTAACAGGGAAGAGTGTCGCAGCTAGAAAGATTGCACCTCAGTCAACAATCTATCGCATCATCAAGAACTTCAAGGAGAGAGGTTCCATTGTTGCCAAAAAGGCTTCAGGGCGCCCAAGAAAGACCAGCAAGCGCCAGGACCATCTCTTAAAAGTGTTTCAGCTGCGGGATCGGGCAGTGCAGAGCTTGCTCAGGAATGGCAGCAGGCAGGTGTGAGTGCATCTGCACGCACTGTGAGGCGGAGACTCTTGGAGCAAGGCCTGGTCTCAAGGAGGGCAGCAAAGAAGCCACTTCTCTCCAGAAAAAACATCATGGACAGACTGATATTCTGCAAAAGGTACAGGCAGTGGACTGCTGAGGACTGGGGTAAAGTTATTTTCTCTGATGAATCCCCTTTTCGATTGTTTGGGACATCAGGAAAACGCCTCATTCGGAGAAGACAAGGTGAGCGCTACCACCAGTCTTGTCTCATGCCAACTGTTAAGCATCCTGAAACCATTCATGTGTGGGGTTGCTTCTCAGCCAAGGGAATCGGCTCTCTCACAGTCTTGCCTAAAAACACAGCCATGAATAAAGAACGGTACCAGAATTTCCTCCAAGAGCATCTTCTCCCAACCCTCCAAGAGCAGTTTGTCGATCAACAATGCCTTTTCCAGCATGATGGAGCACCTTGCCATAAAGCAAAGGTGATAACTAAATGGCTCAGGGAACAAAACATAGAGATTTTGGGTCCATGGCCTGGAAACTCCCCAGATCTTAATCCCATTGAGAACTTGTGGTCAATCATCAAGAGATGGGTGGACAAACAAAAACCTAAAAATTCTGACAAAATTAAAGCATTGATTGTGCAAGAATGGACTGCTATCAGTCAGGATTTGGTCCAGAAGTTGATTGAGAGTGAGTCGCACGTACCAGGGCTTTGGGGTACTCGGCACCGAGCCCGTTCACTTCACTGGGGGATGTCACGGGTAGCGCAGCTCGGTCCGTTGCCCTGGGCGCTCACTAAAGGGGGATATTTACAGGGGATTGTAGAAATGTTCGTTATATATAAATCAAGCATGTGCACTGCAGTGTGAGGAGGTGCCTGAGTAGGTTCCAAAACCAAATAGTATGTAGTAAAACTCGGCACTCAACTTAAGGAAATAGTGATATAATTTATTGTAATCAGTGATGCCAAACGTTTCGGTCCCCAAGGACCTTCAACAGTGACTGTACAAAAAGATCAATGGTGAGAAAATTAAATGGTTGCATAACAAATGCTAAAACAAAATATATACACGTGGTTTTGTAGATTCATAATGAAAAAGGGAAAAAAAACATAGAAGAAAGAACAATAATGGTTCAGTCATTTCAGCTTAGTATCATAGAGCAAATGTACGTACCGTAAATCACAGTTCAGATTGAAATTGTATAGCCAGAGCAATTTCTATTTAGCCTATGTTGACCTGAAAATGATGGTGGTGGCACAAGTGAGGATAGGGATGCGTGTAGTGGGTGATCACGGTGAAGACTTAAATGCTTACCCCAAGGAAACACTAGGGAATCGCGGTAAATCACTGCTGGGTCCAGTGCTGTGGGGTGACATATAACAGAGCCATAAGAAAAAGAGGCGTGAGGTAGACTGTGTAGACCTGTGTGGTTATATCAGTATACACATACATGAATGCAGATGCTTGATTTGATATACGTGCAGAATGCTATACAGGTCTATAGTTATAAAAAAGTTACATTATATACGGTGCATAAAGTCCACAAGATATGATGTGGATGGAGATACATAATGAAAAGTTACCGTTAGTATGAGCACAAGTATGAGCCAAAACCGGCTATGCCCGGAGCTGAGTGCAGGAGAGCGGAACGATATGTCTTACCCTGTGTCAGAAGTATCGCGGTGTCCACGCTGGATAGAGGCAGGCTGAGGGCGGTACATTGCCATTGTTTTATAGGGGAATGAAAGTGGCACTTCCTGGTTCTGGATTGAGACGTATACCCGGAAGTGATGTGCCCGGAAGTGAGGTAAGCGCTCCAAATGCGTTCCAGTGACGTGTGCTAGGGGTGTGTCTTGCCAAACGGAGCATGCTCAGTGGAGAAAAGGCAGTAAAGTCGCTTAATATAGTCTATAGGAGGTAATGTAAAGCGGAGGTGGATGAAGTGCCCAAAATATTTTCTCTGGTGTCAATATAGGCGGCTCTGGAGAAAAAGAAACCATACAGTTAGGAGACAAATAGTTATTTATGTGAAAGACAATATATCATAATCCCTATTGAGACCTTTGGGGGTTAATGTTTCCAATGTGTGTATCCAGTATGATTCTCGTTTTTTGAGCAGAGAGATCCGATCGCCACCACGTCTCAAGGGGGGTATGTGGTCGATCACCTGGAATTTCAATTGAGAGATGGTGTGTCCCTTTAAATGGAAGTGATATGGTACAGGAAGAAGTAGATTTGCACACCGTATCGTGGATTTGTGTTTGGAGATTCTTTCCCTCACAGGGAGGGTAGTTTCTCCAATGTACAATAGACCACATGGACATTTGATTAGGTATACTACATAGGAGGTATCGCAGGTAAAAAAATGTTTGATATGGAATGTTTTGCCTGTGTGTGGATGGTAGAAACAATCGCCTTTGAGGACGTTGCTACACTGTGCGCAGTGTAGACATGGGTAGGTCCGCATCTTAGGGCGAGTTAAAAACCTTTGTCTCTCAATTGGTGATGGGCCGATGTCCGCCCGAATGAGGTTGTTTTTGAGATTCGGTGGTCTCTTAAAACAAGGCATGAATGGTTCATGGAATTCAGGAATGTTCGGATGGGCTGTCGCTAAAAGATGCCAGTGTCGCTTTATTGTTTTGTGAAGAAGGAAGGCAAAGGGGTGGTATGTATGGATGAAGGGAATACGTGTCTGATTCGTATTCATATTTGTTCTGGGTACATGGTTCATGGATTCATCCAGGAGTGAAGGTGGGTAACCTCTCTTGGAAAATTTTAAGGTCATATCCTGAGTGCGGGTAGCGCGCAGGGTGTCGTCTGTCACGATTCTTTTGACCCTCTGATATTGACTGATGGGAATGGATTTTTTAACTGCAGGAGGATGGAAGCTAGAAAAATGTAGAATACTGTTCCTGTCCGTGGGCTTGACATACAGGTCTGTAGTGATGACGCCGTTTGCGTCCTTCATTACCATTGTGTCCAAAAAATTAATTTTGTTCAAGTCATATGTCATGGTGAAGGTAATGCCTGGCCAGGAAGAGTTAAGGAAAAGGAGGAATTCTTGAAGAGATTCCACTGTGCCACCCCATAGGCAAAAGACATCATCTATGAATCGTTTCCAAAGGAAAACATGTTGAAGGTATAATGGATGTCTATAGATATGGGTGGACTCAAAGTCCGCCATGTACGTGTTAGCGTACGGGGGAGCCACGTTGGATCCCATGGCTGTGCCACGTGTTTGTAAATAAAATGTGTTTTGAAACAGAAAAAAATTATTGAATAGAACGATGGATAGGAGTTCAATGACCAGGTTGACTTGATCCTCTGTCAAACCCCTGGTTGTGAGAAGATGATGTACTGAGTTGATGCCATTAATGTGGGGGATGGACGTGTATAAGTCCTTCACATCCATTGTTACCAATATGGTGTTAGAAGGAATGTTTTGTAGTTTCTGAATTTCATTGAGGAAGTCTCCCGTATCCAACAGAAACGAAGGAGAAGAGTGTATGAGAGGTGTTAGAATTTTCTCCAGGTATTTGGCTATAGGTGACAGTACGGAGTTAGTGGAGGCCACTATGGGTCTCCCTGGTGGATTTTGTAGGTTCTTGTGAATTTTGGGTAGTGTGTAGAACACGGGGGTGATAGGATTTTTATTACGGAGATAATCGCCCGTTTTAAGATCTAGAATCCCGAGTTCGGTATATTTGGAGATGATGGTCTCGATTTTGGACTGGATTTCACTGGTAGGATCTCTAGGTAATTAATGATAGATGGAAGTGTCCGATAGTTGTCTATTGATCTCGGATATATAAGATGACTTATCCATGACTACCAGGGCCCCGCCTTTGTCTGCGGGTTTGAGTATCAATGTGTCATCGTTCTGGAGAGATTTCAAGGCCTGTACTTCTATTTGAGACAAGTTAGGGGGATAAAAAAGTTTCCCTTGTTCAATGTCTTTCCGTAATTTCAGGAATGACGATTGGACAAAGTCTATAAATGTCTCTACTGCATGTGAACCGTGTGGAGGGCGAAATGAACTCTTATTTCGGAGGCCCAGGTTCAGTATAGATAATGCATTAAGGGGTACCTCTGAGGTGGGGTTGACTGTGTCAACTGAAGAGAAGTACACTTTGAGTCGTAGTGTCCGAAAGAAGCGCTGTAAGTCCATATCCAGGTCAAAAGTCCTGTATTTATACGCTGGACAAAAGGATAACCCTTTTTGGAGTACTTGATGTTCTGCTATGCCCAGGGACCTAGAGGAGATGTTAACTACCAACGACTCTGTACCTGTGAGCGGGTGACTCGCATCTGGTCCATGTTGTTTCTTGCATCGTGAGCTCCGTCTGGTCTTCTTCTTGAAAACCGGCGTCGCTGTCCTAAAAAAGGAGCTGGTGGGGGTCCAAAAGAGCTTCGTTCCTGTTCGGACCCTGACGTGGAATAATCTGTGGATGAACGCTGACCTCGTGTGGGTTGTCGTCTGAAGGCGGAGTTGTCCTGCCATTTATAAACCCTATTTGCTTCGTAATCAGCCGTATCCCTGGAGAATTTGTTCCTTTTCCGACTCTCAGTGTCCCTGGTGTGTTGGTCGATGCGTCCTTGTATCTGGGTTTTCAGTGTCTGCAGTTCTTCAGAGGTGCCGGTCGTGGCTAGCTGGGTTTCTATGTTCTGGATGGCTGCTGAGTTGATCTCAATGGCTTTGTGCAGATGCTCTAGCGTTAGGGTCATGAGATCGAAGGAACACTTGTTAAGTATTTGTTCGTATCTTGCACAAAAGTCTGGGGAGTCGTGAAATAGTGTGGGGCGAAGTGGTACACGCAAGCCCCTAGGAATTCTTTTTACCCGAAGGTATTCCGACAAGGTGGCACTGTGCAATCTAAGGTTAATTTGGTGCCTAAGTGCTCTTTCTAAATCGCGTCCGCGTGTCTCGCGAGGTGGTGCTTTGAGAAAATCACTAGAGAAACGAGACTGAGCCAATATTGCTGAGGTTTCTTCTGAATTATAGGAGAAAGTAGTAGAAGACATGCCCACTACCCGCGTGCTACACGTTAATGGGAGATAATATATATAAATCAAGCGTGTGCACTGCAGTGTGAGGAGGTGCCTGAGTAGGTTCCCAAACCAAATAGTATGTAGTAAAACTCGGCACTCAACTTAAGGAAATAGTGATATAATTTATTGTAATCAGTGATGCCAAACGTTTCGGTCCCCAAGGACCTTCAACAGTGACTGTACAAAAAGATCAATGGTGAGAAAATTAAATGGTTGCATAACAAATGCTAAAACAAAATATATACACGTGGTTTTGTAGATTCATAATGAAAAAGGGAAAAAAAACATAGAAGAAAGAACAATAATGGTTCAGTCGTTTCAGCTTAGTATCATAGAGCAAATGTACGTACCGTAAATCACAGTTCAGATTGAAATTGTATAGCCAGAGCAATTTCTATTTAGCCTATGTTGACCTGAAAATGATGGTGGTGGCACAAGTGAGGATAGGGATGCGTGTAGTGGGTGATCACGGTGAAGACTTAAATGCTTACCCCAAGGAAACACTAGGGAATCGCGGTAAATCACCGCTGGGTCCAGTGCTGTGGGGTGACATATAACAGAGCCATAAGAAAAAGAGGCGTGAGGTAGACTGTGTAGACCTGTGTGTTATCAGTATACACATACCATGCAATGCAGATGCTTGGATTTGATATGCGTTCAGAATGCCTATACAGGTCTATAGTTATAAAAAAGATACATATTTATCATACGGTGCATAAAAGTCCCACAAGATATGAGTGTGGATGGAGATACATAATGAAAAGTTACCGTTAGTATGGGTGAAATAGGCTTGAGACGAGATATATGTTGCTGCCTGGAACAGGCGACAGCCCATCCGAACATTCCTGAATTCCATGAACCATTCATGCCTTGTTTTAAGAGACCACCGAATCTCAAAAACAACCTCATTCGGGCGGACATCGGCCCATCACCAATTGAGAGACAAAGGTTTTTAACTCGCCCTAAGATGGGGACCTACCCATGTCTACACTGCGCACAGTGTAGCAACGTCCTCAAAGGCAATTGTTTCTACCATCCACACACAGGCAAAACATTCCATATCAAACATTTTTTTACCTGCGATACCTCCTATGTAGTATACCTAATCAAATGTCCATGTGGTCTATTGTACATTGGAGAAACTACCCTCCCTGTGAGGGAAAGAATCTCCAAACACAAATCCACGATACGGTGTGCAAATCTACTTCTTCCTGTACCACATCACTTCCATTTAAAGGGACACACCATCTCTCAATTGAAATTCCAGGTGATCGACCACATACCCCCCTTGAGACGTGGTGGCGATCGGATCTCTCTGCTCAAAAAACGAGAATCATACTGGATACACACATTGGAAACATTAACCCCCAAAGGTCTCAATAGGGATTATGATATATTGTCTTTCACATAAATAACTATTTGTCTCCTAACTGTATGGTTTCTTTTTCTCCAGAGCGCCTATATTGACACCAGAGAAAATATTTTGGGCACTTCATCCACCTCCGCTTTACATTACCTCCTATAGACTATATTAAGCGACTTTACTGCCTTTTCTCCATTGAGCATGCTCCGTTTGGCAAGACACACCCCTAGCACACGTCACTGGAACGCATTTGGAGCGCTTACCTCACTTCCGGGCACATCACTTCCGGGTATACGTCTCAATCCAGAACCAGGAAGTGCCACTTTCATTCCCCTATAAAACAATGGCAATGTACCGCCCTCAGCCTGCCTCTATCCAGCGGTGGACACCGCGATACTTCTGACACAGGGTAAGACATATCGTTCCGCTCTCCTGCACTCAGCTCTGGGCATAGCCGGTTTTGGCTCATACTTGTGCTTATCACATTCTTCCAGGCAGCAACATATATCTCGTCTCAAGCCTATTTCACCCATACTAACGGTAACTTTTCATTATGTATCTCCATCCACACTCATATCTTGTGGGACTTTTATGCACCGTATGATAAATATGTATCTTTTTTATAACTATAGACCTGTATAAGCATTCTGAACGCATATCAAATCCAAGCATCTGCATTGCATGGTATGTGTATACTGATAACACACAGGTCTACACAGTCTACCTCACGCCTCTTTTTCTTATGGCTCTGTTATATGTCACCCCACAGCACTGGACCCAGCGGTGATTTACCGCGATTCCCTAGTGTTTCCTTGGGGTAAGCATTTAAGTCTTCACCGTGATCACCCACTACACGCATTCCTATCCTCACTTGTGCCACCACCATCATTTTCAGGTCAACATAGGCTAAATAGAAATTGCTCTGGCTATACAATTTCAATCTGAACTGTGATTTACGGTACATACATTTGCTCTATGATACTAAGCTGAAACGACTGAACCATTATTGTTCTTTCTTCTATGTTTTTTTTCCCTTTTTCATTATGAATCTACAAAACCACGTGTATATATTTTGTTTTAGCATTTGTTATGCAACCATTTAATTTTCTCACCATTGATCTTTTTGTACAGTCACTGTTGAAGGTCCTTGGGGACCGAAACGTTTGGCATCACTGATTACAATAAATTATATCACTATTTCCTTAAGTTGAGTGCCGAGTTTTACTGTAGAAATGTTCGTGACGCCACCTGTGGTTCCTGGTCAGGGTGACCAGCGCTGCAGGGTGAATCCTCCGAGGGGTTGTTACTGGGCAGCAAGGTGTTAAGTCTCCCACAGGTGAGACTGATCCCTCGAGGTATATGGTGGTGTAAGGGTGCAGGAGCAATAATCCAGACACACACAAGACAGTCTCTTTCTGTACCTTTTACTGATGGTGAAGTTGCAGGCACGTCCCGGGAGGCCGTCAGGGTGAAGGATGCACGTCCAGTAATCACTGAGTAGGTGTAGGGTCTCCTTATGTCTATATGTGTGTGAGTTTCTAACTTGCATGAAACAAAGTTTAACTCCGTTCTCTTTGCTACGCCCGGCTGATCTTGTGGTGGGAGCCTTCTTTTGGACAGAACTAAGTCTCCCATGGTTGCGCTGACCAGACTCCTGTTCTTCCTGACCCCGGTTACGTATCAGCACTGTTGGGCCCCTCTGTGACCTGAAGTCCAGCAGGGTCTCCGGTTTTTCCCACTAGCCGTGAAGGTACTAGCAAGCTCGGACCCGGTGTCTAGTAGTGCAGAGTGGAGGTAAGCTATCGTTGCTATTTCTCCTCAGTCACTCTCTCTTTCTCTTTTCCACTTGCCTGTCGTCCAACTCACACCTTTAACATAAGCATAAGAGCAGTAGATGTCAGCTTCCTTCTCTTCACCGCTCTCCAAGCGTCGGCACGCTCGCTCTCTAACAATACCTCAGTTGACTCGGTGTTACAAATACTGCAGTTCCCTTTCCTTCACTTCCTTCTTAGGCTCTGTCCGAAGTAGCTATCAGGACCTTCCGTCAGACTGATCTATGCTCACTTCGAGAGTCACTTTCCACTTCCCTAGGGAACTATCAGTCTGCACGTTCTGACAGGAATCCTCTCACTCCGGTGTTCTGAGGAGATCTGATCTGTCTGAGGTACAACCAACAACTAGCTAACGTTCAGCTAGACTGTCCTCATCTCACTGCTCTATCTCTCCACACCCTTATATACCTGCGTAATCTAAAGGGCTCCCTCTGGTGGCACCAGGGAAATGTGAAGTGTGAATGAATATCGGGTGATTGTGAATTACCTTTCATGCATCCTCCTGGGTAACATGTGGCACCAAGCGCAGCTGGGCTACACATCCCCCCCTAGTTAATATCAGCACTCCCGGGCTGAAAAAGAAAACAATTTTTGTATATAACATCAACAAAACATAACTCATCCCTTGCGGGAGGTAAGGACACTTCAAACGTTACAATGTGTACAAATTAGCAATAGAAAAATATCAAAATACTTTCACACAATAAATACAGAATTCTTGTGGAGGACCCGTACCAAACCTCCCACGGTGGTCCTGGGTGGGCTGCAGGATTTCTTTGCTGCAAACCTCGCTCAAGGCCACACCATACGGGTTTTGATTCTGAGGTAGAATGGCTTACGTAAAACCAAGATGGGGCACTGAGTGCCAACAATTTACAACACAGTTTTTGGGCTGGCAAAGTCCTCAGCCATGCAGTCCTTCAAAACAGCATTTCACATATCACTATCACATTACCCAACTGGGGTATACTACTTCAGCATGTAAACATTATCATCATATAACATTCTCAATAAAGTGCAATTCTCTTCATAACTTTGTACAGTTCAGTAAACCCTGTCTGGGTCCTACTGGTCTTCTTCAAATATGGTAGCACCTTCCACACCTGGGGCTGGAAGCATGCGGTGCGCTCTGGAACGCATCACTAACAGATCGTGTCCTGCTACCAGTGTCTGAGTAGCTACAGTCCTCTTTTCAATTTTGCGATTTGCTGGAGGCCTTACAGGTGCCTCTTCTAAGTACAGATTTGGCTCAATAGGGATCGCTGTAGCAGTCGCTGTGCTCTGCAGCGTTTCCAATTGTGACGCAGGTGCACGCAGTGGCTCAGTTGGGGTCGCACTTGCAGTTGCTGCACTCTGTTGCGTTGCAGAATAGGACGTAACTACACGGAGTGGCTCAGTAGGGGGCGCATTTGCAATCGTTGCGCTCTTTAGCGTAGCAGAATGGAACGCAGGTGCGCGGCCGGACACTGATGTGGCTGGGGCCTGGGACGCTGAGACACGGGGTACGTTTCCGGCTTCAAGGACTGGGTCGCTGACTCGGGAGACATTCAGGGCATACCACCCCTTAAGACCCCAGTGCCGCGTGTAGGTGACAACATCCCCTTTTAACAGGTTAGACCCTACATCACACCGGTGAACAAAGATCTTCTGAGAGAACCCGGGCTCGCGTATGTACCCCCAACCTCCTCGGAACTTAGAGGCACACACCGTCCCCTGGCGCCGCGGTTCCCGGAGCGTACCTTTGTCTCGCCGGACAATCTCCTTGTCCGCAAGATTCTTCTCCCGGTACCTCTGGTGAAGCTGCTGCGCCTCTCGCTGCTCCTGCTGCTGTCGCTGCTCATGCTCCCGGCGTTGCCACTCGTTCTCCTTCTGGGCAGCGTATTCCACGTCGTCCAGGATCTCCATCTCCTCCCTGTCGATCTCCATCGCTTCGGGCAGGATCTCCTCCGTCGTCCCTACCGGGGGACTGCTTTCCGCTGCGGCCTCTGGTTTCAGGCCTGGCTGGCATTCTGGTCCGGGCAGGGCCTCCTCAGCCTCCTTCCCTCCCGCCGCGTCCTCGGTGGAGTCAGAATCAGCTCTTTTGGGGCCAGCCTCCGGTTCTTCCTCAGCCGCTGGTTCCAGTGGTGGCGCGGGTGGCATTTGCGCATTTTGAGGGGAGAGCATCGCGTCCCACAGCAGCCGCTGTTTCAGGGCACGCCAGCTTTGCTCCATCGCCTCCATCTCTGCGCGGTGTCGGGCTATATCTCTCAGCACCGCATCCACTTCTTCCACACGGTAGTTCATTTCTTCGTCCTCCCGACCTGGGGAAGGTATGAGTACAGGCTGCACCACTTCAGGGAACGGGGTCTGCGCACCGCCATTCCCCCACACAGTGACTCCTGTCCTTCCGCCATCTCACGCCAGGCCAGACTGTGTGTTTCATCTGGAACACTCTGGATTTTTCCGTGGAAACGGGATTTTCGCTTTCTCTTCCTAGCATAGAGGATGAAGAGGAGGCGGATCTCTCTTGCAGTGGGGCAGGCTCGGACATTATAGTAACATTTAGACAGGGCGCCCATTACTTTCGCGCCACAGGGGGGGTATGCCCACGAACACACGCCCCTCTTCTTCACCAGCGCCTCAGGGCGCGAATATGGCGGCAAAATGGCGGAATATGGCGCCAAAATTCACAAAAACAGCACACAGTCTTTTTCAAAAAACAGTCCACTTTAGGCACACAGGACTCACATATTGCGAGCTTCGGATCCTGTTCGTGACGCCAAGTAGATGAGTCGCACGTACCATGGCTTTGGGGTACTCGGCACCGAGCCCGTTCACTTCACTGGGGGATGTCACAGGTAGCGCAGCTCGGTCCGTTGCCCTGGGCGCTCACTAAAGGGGGATATTTACAGGGGATTGTAGAAATGTTCGTGACGTCACCTGTGGTTCCTGGTCAGGGTGACCAGCGCTGCAGGGTGAATCCTCCGAGGGGTTGTTACTGGGCAGCAAGGTGTTAAGTCTCCCACAGGTGAGACTGATCCCTCGAGGTATATGGCGGTGTAAGGGTGCAGGAGCAATAATCCAGACACACACAAGACAGTCTCTTTCTGTACCTTTTACTGATGGTGAAGTTGCAGGCACGTCCCGGGAGGCCGTCAGGGTGAAGGATGCACGTCCAGTAATCACTGAGTAGGTGTAGGGCCTCCTTACGTCTATATGTGTGTGAGTTTCTAACTTGCATGAAACAAAGTTTAACTCCGTTCTCTTTGCTACGCCCAGCTGATCTTGTGGTGGAGCCTTCTTTTGGACAGAACTAAGTCTCCCATGGTTGCGCTGACCAGACTCCTGTTCTTCCTGACCCCGGTTACGTATCAGCACTGTTGGGCCCCTCTGTGACCTGAAGTCCAGCAGGGTCTCCGGTTTTTCCCACTAGCCGTGAAGGTACTAGCAAGCTCGGACCCGGTGTCTAGTAGTGCAGAGTGGAGGTAAGCTATCTTTGCTATTTCTCCTCAGTCACTCTCTCTTTCTCTTTTCCACTTGCCTGTCGTCCTACTCACACCTTTAACATAAGCACAAGAGCAGTAGATGTCAGCTTCCTTCTCTTCACCGCTCTCCAAGCGTCGGCACGCTCGCTCTCTAACAATACCTCAGTTGACTCGGTGTTACAAATACTGCAGTTCCCTTCCCTTAACTTCCTTCTTAGGCTCTGTCTGAAGTAGCTATCAGGACCTTCCGTCAGACTGATCTATGCTCACTTCGAGAGTCACTTTCCACTTCCCTAGGGAACTATCAGTCTGCACGTTCTGACAGGAATCCTCTCACTCCGGTGTTCTGGGGAGATCTGATCTGTCTGAGGTACAACCAACAACTAGCTAACCTTCAGCTAGACTGTCCTCATCTCACTGCTCTATCTCTCCACACCCTTATATACCTGCGTAACCTAAAGGGCTCCCTCTGGTGGCACCAGGGAAATGTGAAGTGTGAATGAATATCGGGTGATTGTGAATTACCTTTCATGCATCCTCCTGGGTAACATGTGGCACCAAGCGCAGCTGGGCTACACAAGAGCATGCCAGGGAGAATTGCAGAGGTCCTGAAGAAGTAGGGTCAACACTGCAAATATTGACTTGCTGCATTAACTCATTCTAACTGTCAATATAAGCTTTTGTTGCTCATATGTTTGCAATTATATTTCTGTCTGTGATAAAAACATCTGTCAAACACACACATAAAAACCAGAGGGCAGCAGATCATGTGAAAATATAATATTTGTGTCATTCTCAAAACTTTTGGCCATGACTGTACATTGTATTTGTGTTTATCATGGAGAACACATGTTAGCTCCCAAAATGTAAGGTGTTATAATGGAAAAAACATATAAATATTCAAAAAGCCTTAGAAAGTTGGAAAGAAACGTTCACATCATGGCTGAAATTTATATCTTATCAGTGGTGTAACCAGAGTCCGATGGGCCCCGGTGAAAATTTGGACCTGCACCTGACCTCCACATGTTGATCAGATATGTTGGCACTTGTAATGTTCTAAATCCTTTAAGGACATACAAGTTGCCCCCTTGCCTTCATTATGTAGTAATGGTCCCCACCCTGGGTTCCTTCCTGGTATACAGTTGTGCTCAAAAGTTTACTTACCTTGGCAGAATTTTTGCTTTCTTGGCCTTTTTTTCAGCGAATATGAATGATAACACCAAAACTTTTTCTCCACTCATGGTTAGTGGTTGGGTGAAGCTATATACACTGCTCAAAAAAAATAAAGGAACACTCAAATAACACATCCTAGATCTAAATGAATGAAATATTCTCAGCAGGTTCACACTCAGCACATGTGACAGACGTGACAGAGTCTGGAGACTCCGTGGAGAGCGATCTGCTGCCTGCAACATCCTTCAGCATGACCGGTTTTGCAGTGGGTCAGTAATGCTGTGGGGTGGCATTTCTTTGAAGGGCCACACAGCCCTCCATGTGCTTGCCAGAGGTAGCCTGACTGCCATTTGGTACCGAGATGAGATCCTCAGACCCCTTGTGAGACCATATGCTGGTGCGGTTGGCCCTGGGTTCCTCCTAATGCAGGATAGTGCCACACCTCATGTGGTTGGAGTGTGTCAGCAGCTCCTGCAAGATGAAGGCATTGAAGCTATGGACTGGTCTGCCCGTTCCCCAGACCTGAATCCAATTGAGCACAACTGGGACAGCATGTCTCGCTCCATCCACCAACGTCACATTGCACCACAGACTGTCCAGGAGTTGACGGATGCTTTAGTCCAGGTCTGGGAGGAGATCCCTCAGGAGAACATCCACAATCTCATCAGGAGCATGCCCAGGCGTTGTAGGGAGGTCATACAGGCACGTGGAGTCCACACACAATACTGAGCATCATTTTGACTTGTTTCCACTTTCATTTTGTCTTGTTTTGATTTTCATTTTGACTTGTTTCCACTTTCATTTTGGGGGTCTCTCCAAATCCAGGCCTGCATTGGTTCAAAAATTTAATTTCCATTGATGATTTTTGTGTGATTATGTTGACAGCACATTCAACTTTGTACAGAACAAAGTATTCAATGAGAATATTTCATTCATTTAGATCTAGGATGTGTTATTTGAGTGTTCCCTTTATTTTTTTGAGCAGTGTATTATCCAAACGACTGTGTTTTCTCTTTTTAAATCATAATGACAGCCCAAAACAATCAAATTACCCTGATCAAAAGTTCACATACCCCATTTACACAGTATGTCCCTTATCCTGGGTCCCATCCTGGTATATCTGTTTCCCATCTTGATATATATTTCTCTCATCTTGCACAGTATGTCTCTTATCCTGGGTCCCATTTTGGTATATACATCCCCCATCCTGTTATATATGTCCCATATCCTGGGTTCCATTCTGGTATATATGTTCCGCATCCTGGTATATATGTCCCTTACCCGGGGCTCCACCCTGGTATATATGTTCCCCATCCTGATATATATGTCCCTTATCCTGGGCCCCATCCTGGTATATATGTCCCCCATCCTGGTATATACAGTACGGAAAATAAGTGATTGCTACAAAGCCAATTTTGCTATTTTTCCCACCTACAAAGAATGGAGAGATCTGTAATTTTATTGTAGGTAGATTTCAACTGTGAGAGACAGAATCTTGAAAAAAAAATTCAGAAAATCACGTTGTATTATTTTTGCATAATTAATTTGCATTTTATTGCATGAAATAAGTATTTGATATAATGGAAAAACAGAACATAATATTTTGTACAGAAACCTTTGTTTGCAATTATAGAGGTCAGATGTTTCCTGTAGTTCTTGACCAAGTTTGCATACACTGCCGCAGGGAGTTTGGCCCACTCATCCATACAGATCTTCTCCAGATCTTTCACGTTATGGGGCTGTTGCTTGGCATCATTGAGTTTCCACTCGCTCCAAAGATTTTCTATTGGGTTCAGTTCTGGAGACTGGCTAGGCCACTTCAGAACCTTGAAATGCTTCTTACGGAGCCACTCCTTAGTTGCCCTCGCTGTGTGTTTCAGGTTATTGTCATGCTGGAAGACCCAGCCACAACCCATCTTCAATGCTCTTACTGAGGGAAGGAGGTTGCTGGCCAAAATCTTGTGATACATAACCTCATCCATCCTTCAATACTGTGCAGTCATACTGGCCTCTTTGCAGAAAAGTATCCCAAAGTATGATGTTTCCCCCACCATGCTTCACGATTGGTACAGTGTTCTTGGGGTTGTACTCATATTTGTTTTTTTTCCAAACACAGAGAGTGGAGTTGATACCAAAAAGTTCTATTTTGGTCTCATCTGACCACATGATCTTCTTCAATGCCTCCCCAAGATCATCCAGATGGTCATTGGCAAACTTCAAATGAGCCTGGACATGTGTTGGCAAGAGCAGGGAGACCTTGTGTGCCCTCCAGGATTTTAATCCATGACGGACTAGTGTGTTACTAACAGTAATGTTTGAAACTGTGGTCCCAGCTCTTTTCAGGTCATTGGCCAGGTGCTCCCGTGTAGATCTGGGCTGATTCATGACCTTTCTCAGAATCATCCTCACCCCACGAGGCGAGATCATGCATGGAGTCACACACCGAAAGATTGACAGTCATCTTGTGTTTCTTCCATTTTCTAATAATTGTGACAGCAGTTGTGATTGAGTGTGGGGGACAGGTGTCTTTTATACAGGTAACGAGTCAAGCAGATGCAATTAATACAGGTAATGAGTGCAGAGTAGGAGGGCTTCTTAAAGAAAAACTAACAGGTCTGTGAGAGCCCGAATTCTTGCTGGATAGTAGGTGATCAAATACTTACCGTATATACTCGAATATAAGCCGAGATTTTCAGCCCATTTTTTAGGGCTGAAAGTCCCCCTCTCGGCTTATATTCGAGTCATATACCAGGGGGTCGGCGGGGGAGGGGGAGCGCAGCTGTCCTATATACTCACCCCTCCGCCGGCGCGGTCTCTGCAGCCCCTGCTCTTCTCCCATGGTCCCGGTGCCAGTGTTCAGCGGTCAGCTGGTACCGCTCATTAAAGTCATGAATATGCACATATTCATGACTTTAATGAGCGGTAACACGTGACCGCTGAACACTGGCGCCGGGACCGTGGGAGAAGAGCAGGGGCTGCAGAGACCGTGCCGGCGGAAGGGTAAGTATAAGCGATATTTACCTGTCCCGTTCCGCTGTGTCCTCGGGTCCTCTTGCTGCGATGTTCAGGCAGAGGGCGCGATGACGTGGTTACTGTGCGCCGCGCCCTCTGCCTGATCATTGACTGCTGGAGGACCTGGAAGACAGCGGTGAGCAGCGGTGACAGGTAAATGTCTCAGGTGCCGGGGCCCTGAGCAAGCGGTGACACCGGCACCTGTCCCCCATAGCGCGCCGGTGTCCCCGCCTGCTCAGGACACCGGCACCTGGCCCCCAGCAACGAGAGGTGAGTATGTCTTTTTTTTTTTTCGGTTGCAGCAGCAGCGGCAGCAATTGAGGCCTATACTATGGAGCATAATCTATGGGGGCACAATCTATGGATCATCTATGGGGGCATAATCTATGGAGCAACAATGGGGGCACAATCTGTGGGGGCAGAATCTATGGAGCATCAATGGGGGCATAATCTATTGAGCATCAATGGGGGCACAATCTATGGAGCATCTATGGGGGCACAATCTGTGGATCATCTATGGGGGCACAATCTATGGAGCATCTATGGGGGCACAATCTATGGATCATCTATGGGGGCACAATCTATGGAGCATCTATGGGGCACAATCTATGGAGCATCTATGGGGGCACAATCTATGGATCATCTATGGGGGCACAATCTATGGAGCATCTATGGGGGCACAATCTATGGATCATCTATGGGGGCACAATCTATGGAGCATCTATGGGGCACAATCTATGGAGCATCTATGGGGGCACAATCTATGGAGCATCTATGGGGGCACAATCTATGGATCATCTATGGGGGCACAATCTATGGAGCATCTATGGGGGCATAATCTATGGAGCATCTATGGGGGCATAATCTATGGAGCATCTATGGGGGCATAATACATGGGGCAGCATATAGGGCATAATCTCATTTTCCACCCTAGGCTTATACTTGAGTCAGTAAGTTTTCCCAGTTTATTGTGGCAAAATTAGGGGGTCGGCTTATACTCGGGTCGGTTTATACTCGAGTATATATGGTATTTCATGCATTAAAATGGAATTAAATTTTTTACAAAATGATGCAATGTGATTTTCTGGTTATATTTTTAAGATTCTGTCTCTCACAGTTGAAGAGTACCAATGATAACAAATACAAACTTCTCCAATCTTTGTAGGTGGGAAAACTTACAAAATTGGCTGTGTATCAAATACTTATTTTCACCACTGTATATATCCACACCCTGGTATATGTCCACATTCTGCCACTGTTCTGTAATGTATAGAAAAAAAATGATTATACTCACCTTCCAATCGCTACCCCCGCTGCGTGACGTCCTCTTTTGACTTCAGCGTGCAAGGGACAGGAGGGCATGTCACTGCCATGCACCCCCAATCATGTGCACGCCGTCGTCAGCTGTTGGCATCTGATTGACCTGCAATATGTATTGTAGTGCACGCATCTGACGGGTCTCTTGGGCCACAATACACTTCAGCTGAGTGTACATCTGAGGATGCACATCCAGTTGAACTGGAGTAGGTGGGCCCCACACCCGCATGGGCCCGGTCACCATGCGACCTCTGCGACCGTGATCGTTACTCCACTGTATCTTATTATCATAACATGGATTGACATGTTTCATCTGAAGGCATCATCTGTAAGCTTCAAATAGTTTAGTGGTTCTAGAAGAACAAGGGAATTACTCTCTTAGAGAGTAGGACAGTATAACTTTGCTATCTACTCATGCTACATGTGCTCTGCTGCTCCTTACATGTTCAACATGTACTGTACTGCTCTCTAGTCTCAACCTATGCTGCATGTACTGTAATTCTCACCACTGCTCCTTACCTGCGCTATATCTACTGTACTGCTCCTTACATGTGCTGCATGTGCTACACTGTGTCCTACCTGTGCTATATCTACTGTACTGCTCCTAACATATGCTGCATGTGTCACACAGCACTCTACCTGTGCAACACATGCTGTACTCTCCATTGCTATATTATGAAGTAACCGCAGGAACGTGAGATGTCGTCACGGTCAGTAGGCAGATCAAGAGTTAACAGATTTATTAACAACACATATACTCCACGCAGGGAGTGAAGGGACATGGGAGTCTGATAGGGATTTGGGCAGAACTGGGAGCTTGGTAGGGGTAGGATAGGAGTGAACGATAGTTCAATAGTAAAAAAGGCAGAAAAACTTATCAGTCTGTAGTAGTCTTGATTGCAGCGTCTCTGTTCTCCAATGGTGGCACCGACACCAGCGGCACGGGACGTCTCAAAGGTGACTGTAGGGAACGGGGTTCCAATCCACGGAGCAGGGGAAGAGTCCCTGAAGGATGAGGAGAGTTTCCATACTCCCGAATGTTAAAAACACTGTGCTTAGTTCAGTACAGAGAACCACCGGAGCAAGGTTTCATTTCGAGGTGTATAAGAGTACTTGGTCAATCGGTTCTGGCCTAGTCACCTGTTGCTTATTGCGCCGCATGCCCGTTACAGTCTCTGGCGTCAAATGAGAGTCACCTCCCGGCACACATGAAAGCGTGGAACGACAGTCTGTAGTTCTCGTACAGCGGGAGTGTTTGCAGGAGACGGGTCAAGTCGCTCTACGCTTACGGGGTGCGCTGCTCTCTCAGCCGACACTGCACCTGACTCTTCCTCCTTTCCCGCGTGCAGTGCTTTTTAATGTGGCCCCGCCAGCCACAGTCACATGCAAGGGTCGGTCCCTGTCAGAAAGTCTTCCCCCTTGCAACATTGGTGACAGCCCCGGTGGTTCCGGAACCGGTGTGAGACAGGTACTCCCGATATTGTACTTACATGTTTTATTTTACTCTCCAGCTGTGCTACATATACTAAACAGCTCACTACCAGTACTACAGTTTTCTTACTCCTCTCTAACTTTACGACATGTACTTTACTGCTCCCTACATGTGCTGCATTTCTCTCTAACTGTGCTACATTTGCAGTACATCACGCTAGCTATACTACTTTATAAGAACTACTTTATAACCGTTCTTTTCTTTTCTTAACCTTTTCTATATATGTTATACTCCTTGCGACCTGTGCTACACCACATGCTACCTGTGCAATATGTACTATACTGTTCCCTACCTATGGTACACATGCTACATTGCACTATGTCTGCATTACATGTGCTGTGCTCCTTCCCAGTTATAGTACATGTGTTGGTTTTCTGTCTACCTGTATGACATGCACTCCACAGCTCTCTATCAGGACTACATGTACTGTACTCCTCTCTTTCTTATATACATGTACTGTACTCTCTTTCTTAGATACATGTGCTGTACTCGTCTCTACCTGTGCTACATATGCTTCACTGATCTCTAAATGTAGTACATGTACTGTATTGCTCTCTACCTGTACTACATGTACTATTACCCTCTCCACATATACTATATGCATGGTATTGCTCTCTACTTATACTACACATACTGTACTGCTCTCTACCTGTATTACACATATTCTATCACTCCGTATCTTTACTACATGCACCCCATCGCTCATTACCAGTTCTCCATCTCCTGTATTGATCTTTTCCAGTGCTATATATGTTATATTCCTCTCTACCTGTACGATATGTTCAGTGCTATTCTTGTATGACATATACTGTATTGATCTCTACTTGTATTACATATATTGTACTATTTTCTATTTGTGCTGCATTAATTCTATTGCTCTCTACCTGTACGACATGGCCAGATTTGTTCTCTACCTATCCTAAATGAACTTCCAGTACTACATGTACTGCTGTACCTTTCTACCTGTGCTGCGTGTATTGCACTGCCCATCTAAAATTAGAATATTTTCAACCTACATTGGTCATCCTAGAGCATATTAATATTGTAACTAGAAGTGGCATCTATAGTTTGTGTAATTCATTTATGTCCTGACTGTATCATTAAATAGCTTAATAACAGGATTATATATGATAACAGAACCCAATGGTACTTTTAGAGTCTATGAATGTTTACTTAGTTTATAATTACCTTTTTGTAATTGGAAATACTTTATATATGGTATATATATAAAAAATCTTTAAAGGATTAATATTTGTCTTGAATTTTAGGCGGATTTTATTATGAAGATGTGGTGTCTTCTAAAGTATGTTTTAAATATATTATGTCCCTTTAACAGTTTATTTTTCGATTCCTGCCTATAGAATATGAGAAAAACCCTAGACAGAGCTGATCTGCCATGTCTAAAGTATCCTAATTCTGGTCCTTACAATCCAGCATTGCAAGATTGTCTTAGCAGTAGACTAGGGTGATGGTTTCCAACTTCTATGAGAACAAGTTTTAGGGTGAGTGCACACGTTACGGATTCACTTGCGGAATTTTCCGTGCAGATTTTGCTAAATCCGCATGTAAAATGTCCTGCGTTTTACCTGCTGATTTAGTGCGGATTTTCTGCGGGTTTTGTGCCGATTTCCCCTGCGGTTTTACACCTGCGGATTTCTATAATGGAGCAGGTGTAAAACCAATGCGGATTCTGCACAAAGAATTGACATGCTGCGGATTCAAATCCGCAGCAAATACGTGCGGAAAAATCAGCAGCTTGTGCACAGCGTTTTTTTTTTTTACATAGGTTATAATGGTACTGTACAACGCAGCAGAAACTGCTGCGGATCCGCAGGGCCAAATCCACTGCGGATCCGCAGCAGAATCCGCAATGTGTGCACAGACCCTTAATGGATTGTCTTTGTCTCTCCACTGGTTAATTTGGAAGTTGTTTTGTTCTGTGGTCTCCTCAATTTTCAGTAATGTGTGCTCCTTACTTTAATGACTGTAAAGTAAATTGCTCTGTAATCACAGCTGTGATCGCAGAGTAAGGCACTGCTGTCATTAAAGTTAATATATCCAGCTCCTTCATCATACTCTAGCTGCTTGACATTTTTCTCGGGATTCTTTACATTTTCCTTGGTGTCTCTGTGCAGATTTCTACACTTTGGCTGGGTAAAACCATCTGGTTGGGAAAACATCCATAACTGTATTTGGACAACTTATTTTAATATCTATAAAGGTAATAGAGGATCCCGAACCTGATGTAGTTACAATGAAGGACTGGTGTAAAGATTGGATATTAAGAATGGCACTAAAATAATGTCCCTTTGGTGGATGTCATGTTCACATATCACACATGGAGAGTTCATAATGGCAATAGAGACCCTACTAACCTAAGGACGGTTGTAACCTAAGGACCCTGCTACACAAACAAATTTTCCAATTTTAGTTATAGAAATAAAAAATAATTAAGACTAAAAATAAATATTTTTACACTGTTTATTTTTATTGAAAGTTTTAGGAACAAATAGAAGAGTAACATCTCAAAATGACAAAAGTACAACATTTTGATTACAATAAATCCAAAAGAAGATCATAAAGGGGATTGATGACGGGAAGGGAAGAAGGGGAGGGTTCCCAAGAGGTAGATGAATTCAACTTAATAGATGGGGCTTGTTTAGTGGAAGCTATATATAAGCACAGGGTGGTATAGCAAAGTGAGTACTCTGCCCAGGGTGATGAGATTTTCTCGAATTTATCTACTTTGTCAGATACTATGGCTGATATTTTCTTGTTGACCATTTACCAGGAGCTACGCTTCTTCACTTCCATGAGGTCTAGTTCTGGTTTAGGCTGTAGGCATCAGCGCACTTCATTAAAGGGGAGATTCAATTTTTCCTGAAGAATGGGGAAAGAGGGGATTCTTTGCTTTGAAAGGATTGAATGTTACCCTATAGGGCTACTAGTGGGAGAAAAGTAGAGAAAAGGGCAGAAGAGTATTTTAAGAAATCCCATAACTTTAGTGAATGGGACTTTATGGGATTTGAAATATGCTTGCGTTGGACATTGTACATCAGTCTTGATGAAAGGTGCACCAGAGTGAGATGTGCCAAATTTATTAATAATTTTTCGCTGCTTTGCACCACAAGGAAATGTAGACATGTACTTTACTGACCTCGGCAATGGAGAACATTTTGTCATAATTTATACCACTGTTGTGGTGTAAATGTTGATGACTTTCTTGGCAATGTTTGACAATTCCCTCTCATGACTAAACTTTGCCTGCTTTTCAAAAAGCCAGTGGAGACTGGCATAATACTACCAAAAGTTGCTAAATTTTTGTATAAGTAGTAGCTGCACAAAAATTCTACAACATGCCATACAGTTTTACACCAGAATTTTGGCAAAAATTGTTTGATGAATCCGGACCATTTGAAATTGGTGATTGGAGACAACTACAGTGGTCTTCCCAAGATTTAAAGATTTTCCCTTTTCGAAGGACAGGCGATAACTTACTGTTCCCAGTGGTTTGACCCCCCAGTGATCCTGAGAATGGAAAAAAAAGTCGAGCATGCAGATCTTCACTTGCTTCATTGTTTAGCGCTGTACTTGGTTTTCTCCAACAGTCCCATAAACAATCAGTGGTGAGGAAGTTTGCCTGCTTGACATTCACACATTCCAATGGAGCTCCTTAAAGCTTCATTCTTGGGCTTGTAGGAGGTCCCCACAATTATACCCCCAGCAATCAGTGAGTTAATCCCCATTTTTAGATAGGGGATAGCTCCCTGATTGCTGAGAATATAGTATAATTGCTGAGACATCCTATAGGGAGATGTCTTAGAATCGTGAAAAAAATATTTAACATATTTGTGAACCATTGAGTATATTTTTCTATCCACTTACTATGACAGAGACACATTAATAAATAACATAAGGTGCAATTATAAGGGGTAGCAAAGTTGTGGGAAATAAAGTCTAAGAGGATCTGAAAAGTCCATCTGGCTTATTTGAGGTGACCAGAACCAGGAGATAAATCTATGCCCTAAACCAGGGCACTGGTGTGTCCCTTATACACAGTACATCATATACTGTCAGTAGACTTTTCAGTAAGTTACTGAATGACAGTAAAGAAAAGCATTGCAGGTCCAGGTTTACAGTCTCTTGTCAATAGACCCATTGAATAATAAACCATCAGGCATTTCTGACTTTCTGCTCATTTACATTTTCCTTCTGGGTGATTGATGCCATTTGTTTAGCTTTCAGGACACATCGACCACACTCTGCAGTAGTTTGTGACATCGGTGTTGTTTTCCCATCTGGACTTGGTTATTTTCATTGGATTGCTAGTTTACCAGCAGAATAAATATGCTTTCTTAGAGGTTTACTGAGAAAACATACAAACAATTCAATTAGACGGAAAAGCGAATACCTGCGCTGGACACTATGCTTGGCTATTACACATGCACAGCCTTGTTTGTCAGGGGTTTAAACAGTGCATTATTCATTAAAAGGGAAATGTACCCCCCTCTGCTATTCAGGGTACACTTACAGTACAGTACTTTTCTCACTGCACCATTTAGTACAACCCTAATGCTTTTTTCATAGTTTATATTAAGGTCCTAAATTAACACTATCTTGCAATTTGCGAGGTGTTAATTGTACAGAATGTATCGCTTCCACATAAAAGATGTTCATAAAAGAGGTAAACCCATCTCATATACTTATGTCAAATCCATGACATACCATAAATGAACTTCAGAAACCTCTCAACTGACAAGGCCTCATTCTTCAGAGAGATGGACCCATATCTTTTTGAAATTTATGGAATATTCTATGGATTTACCACAATTGTATGAGATAGAAGTACTTTTGTTAATTTTATTTCTCTTTTAGAGGGTTTTCCCACTTTTGACATTCATCACCTACCTATTTGATATGTGATAAATGTCTGATCGATGGAACCCCACCAGTACCTAAAATGGGGGTCCTCAGCACTACTTCCACCTCACTACACAATTAATCATTCTACAGCCTTCTTCACACATCCTGGTGATTCCTGTACTGTAAAAAACAGTGCTGGTGAAACCATGGTTCGTGTGCCATCCATATGTACATATGTGACATCTGTATGACATCAGTGTATCCGTTTGCTGTCCATGTGTCGCATCCGTGTGGCATCCATGTGCCGTCCATGTGCCCAAGTGACACGTATCGGCGCCTAGGAAAAGCAGTACAGTTAGCTGTTCCCAGGCCCTGGGTGCTGAAGGCTGCTTCCATCAGTGTCGCCTGGTCTCCCTGAGATTAGCATTACCAGGAGACAGTGATGGGAGTTGTATTCAGCACCCGCTGTTCCCACGCTCAGTTCACTGTGAGCTGGTCGATGAACTGTGGTAAGCTTCATGACATCACTGCTAGCACCGTATTTTCTCACGGTGATCAGAAATGGATGAGGGCTAAGTGCCAGATTTGGCACATCTTTTGGAGGGCTGATGTTGGTAGCCTGGGATGGGGCAATATCCATTGCCCCTTCCCAGGCTGTTAATATCAACCTACAGCTGTCTGTTTAGCCTTTGCTGATATGAATTTATATTGGGACCCTACTTCATTTTTTTCTGAGGTCTCCCGTAAACTAATCAGTAAAGGCTAAGCAAACAGCTGTGAGCTATTATTATCAGCTTAGGAACTTTTTGGGATATTGTCCCCTTTCCCAGATTATTAACATCAGCCTCCAGCTGTGGGCTTTCCTTCTGCTGATTGTGAAAATTAAGCGGCAGCCCACACCATTTTTTTATTTAATTCGATGTACTCAGCGGGTGCTGACTACAACTCCCATCATTGCCGACTGGTCGAGCTAATCTCAAGGAGACCAGGCGACAATACTGAGAGCTGCCTTCAGCACCCGGAACTGGGATCAGCACGAACTGTACTGTTTTTTCCCAGGCGCCGGTATCTATCACACGGATGACACACATATGTTATCTGTGTCATCCATGTGCATGTGTGCCGTACTCATTTTGTCTGTGCTGTGCAAAAAAAAGGACATGTCTGTGGGTTTTTCACATGGACACATAGTGCGTGTGAAAAACCTGACATGTGTGCACCACTATTGAATACAATGGGTGTGTGTGTATGTCGATATTTGTCTTCCTTAAAAAATGGACAGTTGAAGTCTACCTATGAAAACAACTTGCAAAATCAGCAGTGTATCAAATACTTATTTTCCCTGCTGTACAATAGTATTGAAGATCACATTATAGTTACAACAGCAGTCATATAGCAAAGCGAAGAAAAAATAAATAACAAAGTCATGTCCAAGCCTCTAAAATTAAGACATATGCGGATCTCTACCCTAAACGTAGCACCATACCAAGATGGCTTCTTCTCTCCCAATACTGCTGAGACCTGGTCCCTCATTGTCTTTGTATAGTTTTAATTGTTTTTAGATATCTATGTAGTGATCGGTGGATGTAAATAAAGCTTTATATATTAATTCTTGGCTAAGACAGGCATTGATTGCATAATAATTCCATGGTGATATATTTGTAGCTCAAATACATTATATTGTAGACTAGCTGTAGTACCCGGCTTCGCCCGGGTTAATTAATAACTGCTGTTAGCTGTAACAAAATAGACTATGTTAACAAAAATTTATTCTGCACATAAAAATCACACACCAAAACGTGCGGGGGTTAAAATTTCCATTCAACACATAGCCTATGATGCTCCTGGGGTTGAGATGTGCGGGCATGCAAAATTTCATGCCCGTAAGTACAACGGTGCAGATTCCTATCCCGGGCCAAAATTATTTGCCAATTTGGAATGCGCGGGGTTAAAATTTCGACTCAAAACCTAGCCTATGACGCTCCCGGGGTCGAGATGTGCGGGTGTGCAAAATTTCATGCCCGTAAATGCAGATTCCTATGCCGGACATACACACAAGCATTCAGCTTTCTCCCCATTATGTAGATAGGGCCAAAATTGTTTGGCGATTTGGAACGTGCGGGGGTTAAAATTTCCATTCAACACATAGCCTATGATGCTCCTGGGGTTGAGATGTGCGGGCATGCAAAATTTCATGCCCGTAAGTACAACGGTGCAGATTCCTATCCCGGGCCAAAATTATTTGCCAATTTGGAATGCGCGGGGTTAAAATTTCGACTCAAAACCTAGCCTATGAGCTCCCGGGTCGAGACGTGCGGGTGTGCAAAATTTCATGCCCGTAAATGCAGATTCCTATGCCGGACATACACACAAGCATTCAGCTTTCTCCCCATTATGTAGATAGGGCCAAAATTGTTTGGCGATTTGGAACGCGTGGGGTTAAAATTTCGATTCAAAACATAGCCTAGGACGCTTTCGGGGTCGAGACGTGCGGGCGTGCAAAATTTCATGCCCGTAAGTGCGACGGTGCGGATTCCAATCCCGGACAAACATACCCACATACATACACACATACATACATTCAGCTTTATATATTAGATTGTGAGCCCTCGCGGGCAGGGTCCTCTCTCCTTCTGTACCAGTCGTGACTTGTGTTGTTTAAGATTACTGTACTTGTTTTTATTATGTATATCCCTCCTCACATGTAAAGCGCCATGGAATAAATGCCGCAATAATAATAATAATATGGATAAGTTAAAACGTATCCATTTTAAAGTGTTATTTTATTAAGACAATTCCCTGTCTATATGTTCTATTTTGGCATTTGTTTATCATAGAAGTTGGACGGTCATTCATCTGGCCATCTGGATGCTTAGGATGCGTTCACACACAGTTTTTTTGCCAAAGTTTTGCTGCAGAAACTGCAACTTTTTGATCAGCTTTGAGTTATTGAGGAGGATTTTGGAGAGTTTTCACAACTCAGCAAAAGGTCTCGGGTCGCAATTCATTAAGCCTTAATAAGGCGCTTGAAGGAATAACATGTGCCAAATTAATTAAGAGGAGCATGTCATTTAATGAATACAACGCATCTTATCAGTGGCGGGCACCTCTGTCAGGGACCGGAGTAATATTTCTGGCATAACAAACACTGCCACTTTTCGTGAATTTGTCGGGAGCGTATAGCCACAAGCCATCCTGACCCTGCTCCTCCCCAGCTCAACCTATGTTATTGGATCTGCCTAAAACTGGCGTGAAAATGACAAAAATTGCTAATTTTTTTGTGTAACTTCACATTGTACCAACAGTTTGAGATTTTTAAAAGTGTTTTATACATATTTGATTAAATGGGACCTCACTATGTTAACACCCTAACTGTGGCACAATTGGTTGCTGCAGAAAACATGTCTGACTTCTGTCTTATGACATCTGATATTTGCCAGGGGTACTAGAAGCGAGACCCGGGGCATACATTAAATCATGCACTGATTGCTCAAGGTATGTTTTGACGGCGTCCATTTAGCTTCACTGTCTGTGTCATGTATAGTGTACAGTTCCTATAGCGTCTTGTGCTTGGGTGCGAGGAAAACACATGAGACATAGGTTGATATGAAATGACTTGTATTACTTCATACAAGCATGCAGAAAAGGTCACACAGTTTGCAGGAACAGAGGCAGGAGAACACAGCAGGCCAGAGTAACTTCAAGCTCTACAATAACTCTCCAAGCAGGTTCAGGATCTCTTCTCTGTACCGTAATTCCTCTGCAAACATGGATTCACCAGACAGCAGGTTTCCAAAGTCCAAAAGTGTTCCAAAGTTCCTCAGTAGGAAATAGCTGGAGTCCAAAATCCTAGGTTTCCAGGAGTCAGGTCACAGGCTGACTGAGGCTTGATTCAGGAGCACTGATTGTTCAGCTGAGGCTGCTTAAGAAGCAAGAGGGAGAGAATCAGGGCGGGAACATGAAACTGGAAACTCCATATTAACTGAGGGCAAGAGCTGCAGAAAGACAGAAAGCAAAATGGCCGACGGAAAACTGAGTTTCAAGGAACATGTCAAAAGAGACAAAGAACCTTACATTACTCCCCCCTTAAGGACAACCTCCGGTTGACCTCAGACCAGGCTTGTCAGGGTACCTCTGATGAAACTGGCGGAGCAGGCGAGGAGCATTTACATTATTGACTGGTTCCCATGAGTTGTCCTCCACTGGGTAGCCCTGCCATTTAATCAAATATTGCAACTGATTTCTGTACAACCTGGAATCTAGAATCCTTTCCACCATAAATTCTTCCTGACCATCGACCAGCACTGGGTCAGGGCAAGGAGAAGAGCGTCCAGGAAACGTATTGGGTGTTGCAGCCTTTAGTAGGGATACATGAAAGACAGGGTGGATTCTCATAGTTCTGGGCAGTTGAAGACGACAAGCAACAGCACTTATAATCTTACTGATCTTATAAGGTCCAATGTACTTATGTCCCAATTTAGACGATGGAATCTTTATTTTAAGATTTCTGGTTGACAGCCAGACCAAATCTCCTACCTTGAAAGCTGGTGCAGGTTTACGAAATTTATCTGCTGCTTTCTTGTACCTTTCCTGAGCCAATTCTAGATTTTCCTTTAGAAGATCCATATTCTTTTGTAAAGAAGTGATTCTTTCAGCCACTGCCGGCAAGGGCGTATCTATGGGAAATCGAGGAAGAATGTTAGGATGATAACCTAGATTGGAGTAAAAAGGAGACTGCTTAGTGGAGGCGCTCTGAGAGTTATTATAAGAGAACTCAGCCAGTGGAAGTAGATCCACCCAATCATCTTGTAGGTGGCAGATAAAGCAGCGGAGATACTGCTCCAGGGTCTGATTGGTTCGTTCTGTCTGTCCATTAGTCTGGGGATGAAAAGCAGAAGAAAGGTTTACTTTAATGTCCAATGCGGCACAGAAATTTTGCCTAAACCTTGAAGTGAATTGCACCCCTCGATCCGAAATGACCTCATCCGGTACTCCATGTAAGCGAAACACATTCTTAATCATCAAGTCTGATGTCTGTTTTGCAGTGGGTAAGCCGACGCAAGGGATAAAATGAGCTGCCTTTGTTAGACGATCAACCACCACTAGAATGGTGTTTTCCCTTGAGAGGTTGGTAACTCCACAATGAAGTCCATAGAAATGGATCCCCACGGGCGGGACGGGGTGGAAGAGGTTGTAACAGACCAGTTGGTGAGGAGCGAGGTGTTTTGCATCTTGCACAGACTTCACATGAAGTGACATAGTTTAAAACATCTTTCCTGAAAGTGGGCCACCAAAAGAAACGAGAAAGAAATTCTTGTGTCTTTAGAATTCCCCTATGCCCGGCTATCTTGGAATCGTGGATGAGTTGCAATACTCTCAATCTGACTGTTTCAGGTATATACAGACGTTGTCCCTGAATCCACACACCATTCTTAAAGACAAGACTTACGTCCCTTGGGGGTTGAGCCAACAAAGAATCCGCATGGTATGCTTCCTTGATGTCCTTAAGTAGGTCTTGATTATGAATCACTCCCAGGAATCTAGAGTCAGGAAGAATAGTCTTAGGAGGAGTAAGTGGACGTGTCTCTGCTGAATGAATCCTAGAGAGTGCATCAGCCTTTCCATTGCGCGATCCTGGTCTATAAGAAATTACAAAATTAAATTGGTTTAGGAAAAGATTCCAGCGAGCCTGGCGAGGAGTCAGGCACTTAGCCGACCTGATAAATTCAAGGTTACGATGGTCTGTCAGGACGACTATTTGCTGTGCAGCTCCCTGAAGAAGGTGTCTCCATTCCTTGAAGGCGGCAATAATGGCCAACAATTCTCTATTGCCCACATCGTAGTTCCTCTCAGCCGAAGACAACTGCTGGGAAAAGAAGGCACAGGGATGCAAGACATTCTTCTCACCTGTTCTCTGAGAGAGTATAGATCCAACGGCACAGTCTGAAGCATCCACCTCTATTATGAAGGCAAGCTCGGGGTTGGGATGTACTAAGATAGGTGCGGTGGTAAATTTGTCCTTTAAACAGGAAAATGCTTCCTGAGCTTGCGGGGTCCAGGAGAACCTAGACTGTTTCCGGGTAAGTTGGGTGATAGGTGACACTACCTCAGAGAAATTCCTAATGAAACGTCTATAGAAGTTGGCAAACCCGATGAAGCGCTGCACCTCCTTCACATTTCTAGGAATTGGCCAATCCTTGATGGCTTGGGTCTTGCTTCCATCCATACTAATCCCTTGCGTAGATAGTACATACCCCAGAAATTGAATTTCGGTCCTATGGAATTCACACTTTTCAAGTTTGATGTAGAGATGGTTTTGTCTTAGGCGTTCTAAGACCATTCTCACATGTCCATGATGTTCCTCTGTGGAGTTAGAAAAAATTAGAATATCATCCAGATAAATCACCACAAATGTATCTAGGAGATCCCTGAAGATGTCATTCACCAAGTGTTGGAAAGTGGCTGGGGCGGTACTCAGACCAAAAGGCATAACTAGATATTCGAAGTGTCCATAGCGTGACCTGAATGCAGTCTTCCATTCATCCCCAGGTCTAATACGGACCAAGTTATAGGCCCCACGGAGATCCAGTTTAGAGAAAATTTTGGCGTGCCGCACTCTCTCCAACAACTCAGGGATTAAAGGCAATGGATAACGGTTTCTAATAGTAACCTTATTGAGTTCCCTATAGTCTATGCAGGGTCTCAGAGATCCATCTTTCTTCTTCACAAAGAAGATGGGTGCACCTGCGGGAGATGAAGAGGGGCGTATGAAGCCTTTGGCTAGATTTTCATCTATGTATTCCTTCAAAGCTTTTAGCTCGGTCCCCGCTAGGGGGTAGATCTTACCAAAAGGTATCTCGGCTCCAGGCAATAATTTGATTGGACAATCATATGGACGGTGAGGAGGAAGCTGATCAGCGTTCTTCTTGTCACATAAATCCACATAGTCCTGGTATACAGCTGGTAGTTCAGGGACTGACATGGTTCCTTTAGGAACAGAGCAAGCTGAAACTCCTTGACTCATCTGTTTCTCTGCAAAGTGTAATTCCTTGGTCTCCCAATTAATCGTAGGATTCTGCGCCTGCAGCCATGGTAGCCCTAGAATAATGGGAAAGTGGGGAGAAGAGATAAGCATAAAAGACATTTTCTCCTGATGATCTTTACCCATAAGGACCCTCAAAGGCTCTGTTTCCTGATCCACTGGTCCAGAGGTCAGCAGGGAGCCATCCACAGTCTCCATCTGTACTGGAGTAGCCTTCTTCACTGAACGTATCCCCTGTTTCAGAGCAAAGGAGATATCCATAAAATTTCCACTTGCTCCTGAGTCGATCATAGCAGAGCTAGACACCCAGACAGAGTCCACCCAGAGTTTGATGGAAAGGAAGCAATGAGAATTATTTCTTTTACAACTCAGCTGGGACACCGCTGAGGAAACTTGAAAAATTGCAGCGTTTATACCGTCATTGTCCCCAGAACTAACAGAGTTTAAGTCTGAAAAATCAAGATCTCTTGCAGCAGATCTCTCTGGAGTCTGAGGCTCGGACATGACAGAGCTCCTCTCGCAACACTCACAGTGAATGACTGCTGCAGTAGTCTTACGAGAACGGCTGGGGCAGTTTATAATGAAGTGCCCTGACTTACCACAGTAAAAACATAGATTTTCCTTTATACGATGTTCTTTGCGTGCATCACTAACCCGTCTTTGTAAAGAGTCCACCTGCATGGGTTCAGGTTCTGGTTCCCTTGTGATCCTACTCAAAGGTTCCTTAGCTGAGGAGGGAGGTAGGAAAAGGTTAGTGCGATTATTTTCGAACCATCTCTCTTGTCTGCGTTCAGTCAGACGAGCATCAATACGGATACAATAGTTAATAAACTCACCTAACGCAGTGGGAGGGTCGGCACGAGCAAGTTCATCCTTAATCAGTGGAGACAACCCTTTCCGAAAAATAGATTTTTTGGCGGAAGTGTCCCAAGTGGTATCAAGAGCCCATCTCCTGAAATCCAAGGCATATTCGGCTACTGAACGCTTACCTTGGCGCAAAGTTAACATGGCTGCTTCAGCTGTTGCACCTCGATTGGGGTCATCAAACACCTGCCCCATGGCTGAAATAAAAGCATCAAGGTGATTCAAACAATCATCCTCAGTCTCAATCAGAGGGTTTGCCCACATCAAAGCCTTATTGGTAAGCAACATGATTATGGTAAGCACTTTGGATCATTCAGTGGGAAATTGTGAAGCATGTGCAGAGAAAAATAGATTGCATTGGTTAATAAATCCCCTGAATTTCTCACGTTCACCGCCAAAACGAAAAGGAGGTAACTTGGGGATCCCAGAACTCGGGGTTATGGCAGGAGCCTGGACTCGTTCCTCTAGAGCCTCAATCCTGGCTCGTAATTCCTGAGTAGTTTGTCCAAACACTTGCAAATTATGATTAGTGAGGTCCTGTAGGCTTGCAAAACGGGTCTTTATAGTCTGTATATCTGCAAGGATTGTATCAGTCACTCCGCAAAGCTCCTTTATGCGGGCCTCCATCTTCCAGATCTTTTAAGGCAGAAGTGCTGGAAGGAGAAGAGGAAAGGAAAAAAAAAAAAAAAAACAATAGTGTTTACCTGTGGTAACACTCCAGAGTAACATTTAAGGGAATGCGCTCACCTGGAATGGTTGTGAGAAGTCACAACCACTGTCATCACAGAAGGTATTAAACGGACATCTGATATCCACAGTCACAGCAGACACGGCTTTCCCAGACCCAGCAGACACTAAACATTGGCTCCTGAATCTTGTCATGTATAGTGTACAGTTCCTATAGCGTCTTGTGCTTGGGTGCGAGGAAAACACATGAGACATAGGTTGATATGAAATGACTTGTATTACTTCATACAAGCATGCAGAAAAGGTCACACAGTTTGCTGGAACAGAGGCAGGAGAACACAGCAGGCCAGAGTAACTTCAAGCTCTACAATAACTCTCCAAGCAGGTTCAGGATCTCTTCTCTGTACCATAATTCCTCTGCAAACATGGATTCACCAGACAGCAGGTTTCCAAAGTCCAAAAGTGTTCCAAAGTTCCTCAGTAGGAAATAGCTGGAGTCCAAAATCCTAGGTTTCCAGGAGTCAGGTCACAGGCTGACTGAGGCTTGATTCAGGAGCACTGATTGTTCAGCTGAGGCTGCTTAAGAAGCAAGAGGGAGAGAATCAGGGCGGGAACATGAAACTGGAAACTCCATATTAACTGAGGGCAAGAGCTGCAGAAAGACAGAAAGCAAAATGGCCGACGGAAAACTGAGTTTCAAGGAACATGTCAAAAGAGACAAAGAACCTTACAGTCTGGTTTCCCTCTTTAGCTTAGTCTTAAAATGCGTCGGCATTCACCTGTCTGACTAGTGACTACCTCTGTATTCGAAAGAAATGGATGAAAAAATAACCAACGTAAGATCATTGCAGGCTGGTATAAAGAGACAAGCTCAGACCCTTAAAAAGTGAATCACAGAAAAAAAAATCAGTCTAGACAAAATGAATACATTTACTGCACATAAATATAATAAATCAATATACAGGCCAGACAGCATGCACAGATTACCACTTTCATAGTAGAACCATTGTAAAAAAAATGGTTACGCTAAATATACAAAAAGTCTTAAACAATCTTAAAATCACCACTTTGGAAAATATTAAATCTTTTTATGTTTTACTAACTGCCCCTTTCTCTGAAAATAAGTAAAGTCTATAAAAATATGTTTGTTTGTACAGCTGTGTATTATTACATAGGTACAAAGTCAGGCAGCTAATCATGGCATACTTGGTACATGGCTGTCTTGCCATTCTACCATTAATACTTTATAATCGTTTGCAATTCCGAAAAGTTCCATAAACGTCTCTGAAATTTTACACCTTTAATTGCCTGATAGTATAAAAAAATATAGAAAAGTACTATAGCAACCGAAGGACGAATGTATTTTCAATGTAGCTGAGCCTCTTTTACTTTAGTTCTACAACACAAATTTTTTGGGACTATGAATTACGTTTTTTTACGCTTTTATTGGACTAACAAAAAATTATTGCTTACTTTTTCTTGAAGCTAATTTTTTAACAGCTAAAATTTCAAGTTTTGAGCTGAAAAAATAAAGGATAATTATAATTTATATCGAAATGATTACCATGTGGAGGCAATATTTTTGCAATTTTTAGAATTTTTTTTACTATATAGTTTGGAATAAGAAAAAAAATGTAAATTATAATTTTTACAGTCATTTTTATGGATACAGAAAGTCTGTGTTTTAAAAAAATCTGTTTCGAAAAAGGATCATTTTAAGAATCCATGGCAAAGAAAATAAAATAAACTGTGTTTATTTTTCATACATTCAGTGTAATAGACTGGAACATGAATTGCCATCAAGAAATTGTGAATCAGAATATATTTCTGTCCTCTTGGGACCTTAATCATTGGTATTTCTAGAGCTGAATAATATAGCTAGACATGAAGAATGGCATCTATGTGTACATCATTGTGGGTTTTAGAGAATCTGGGAGTGCAGAATTTGATGAATTTATTTGGGGGGGCGAGGAGCCATTTTGCTTTTCCAGAGCATCTGCACTACCAGTAACATGGAATCACCCTATATTTCCGATAACAGAAGACAGACCTGAGTGGGGACTTGCTTTTTTCGTGGATTAATTTGAAGCTTATTTGGGAACATTTTACATAACATTTAGGATCACATTTGTCCTGTGCTATACACTGAGGACTTATTTTGGGGTGTCCATTTGAATCTCAGCAAGTTACTTTGGACTCCCTCTGGCCTCTTTTCAGAAATGCACAAAATTGTGGCGGACCATGCTTTTTGCACTCCTAAAAAGACGGAGACTGCCTGATCATAGGCGTCCACAGTGCTCCTCCTCATTCTGGCACGGGTTCCATCTGAATCACCTATTTCAGAAATTTACACGGAAACCCTCATGTAAGCGCTCAACGTAGAGCGCAGGATAAGTGTGAGCCAAGCCTTACAACAGTCTTTGGGAGGCAGAATGAAAAAATAAACAGCAGATGAACAATTGGTTTTATTTATTTGATTAGATGACTTTATTTTTTGGGTCAGTGCAATTCCAGCTATACCAGATTTATATAGATCACAATATAGGACTGCCTAGATTAGTGCCATTTCCAAAATTCAAATATCAAAACAAAGGAAAAAAGGAAACTATGTGCCATAAAAATTTCCAGAAGTTTATTAAAGGTAAATTATAATGTAAACAATGTAAAAATATTCAAAGTGGGAACAATACTGCAACAAACTGCCACAAAAAAGGAAAATAGTGTCTAAGAGGTATTTATGCCCCCTGCGTAATAGATTCTAAATTGTGAATACACGGCCAAAAGAAAAAATAACATTAAATATGAGGAGCAAATAACTTCCAAGGAATGTGATATCTATCCGGGCCAAACAGTTAAAAAGGATCAGGCATAGGGGGTTAAGACAATTGTACAACATTCAACAATATCCTGGATCAAAAAGGTAAAACAAAAGGCTTGTGCACAAATAGGTGTTGTACCTAACATGAATGTTGGTAATTGAAAGCCGTGAGTGAGTTAAGACCCAAAGGAAAAACTAAATGCTGGCAGTAATGAGACACTATACCTTTAAGTGGGCGGTGGCACCAGATTTTTATAGTTTTTTTCTGTTTGACTGTTCTCACACACTAAAAAACGCTTTTTATTGCAAAAACAAGTTTTTGTATTGCTATATTTTGAAAGCTATAATTTTTCCATATTTCTGCCTAAAGAGTCATGTGAGGACTTGTTTTTTTGCGGGACGATTTGACATTTTTATTGGTACCATTTCCGGGCACATGACATTTTTTGATCGCTTTCTATTCTGATTTTTGGGAGCCAGAGTGGACAAAAACCAGCAATTCAAGAATTGTTATTTATTTAAAATTTATGCTGTTTCGCGTGTGGTAAAATTGATAAGGTAACTTTATTCTTCGAGTCAGTATGACTACAGCAATACCACATTTTTTATTTTTTTTTATGTTTTGGCGCTTTTACACAATGAAAACTATTTTATAGAAAAAATAATAATTTTTGCATCTTTGTATTCTGAGGGCTATGACCTTTTTTTTTACAGCTGATTAAGCTGTATGGTGGCTTGTGTTTTGCAGGACAAGATGACGTTTTTGGTGGCACCATTTTTATTACATTCATCTTTTTGATCACATTTTATTCCACTTTTTGTTCAGCAGCAAAGCATCGTGCTTTGCCTTATTTTTTTTTTACGGTGTTCACTGAAGGGGTTAACTAGTGGGAAAGTTTTATAAGTCGGGTTGTTCCAGACCCAGTGATATATAACATGTGTACTTTTATTGTTTATTTTTTCATAAAACTATATTTATTTATGGATACCATAAATTATTTTTTATATTATTATTTTGTGATTTTAAAAAATGTATTTTTACAACTTTTTTTTAACTTTTTGTTTTTAGCTATTTTACTTAGTCCCACTACAGGACTTTCACTTTTTGCAGTCTAATCGCTGCTATAAAGCATAGCATGAGCATTGCTATGCTTCATATCCTGTCAGCCCTGCAGACACAAGTTAGTTAGATCATGCACTGCGATATCGATCGTGCCCCCGAAATGATGTCGCAGGGGCGCCGATAGGAGGGCAGAGGGGGTTCCCTCAAGGCTATGGAGACTTGTTCTGTGGCTCCAAAGTCTTTACAAACAGCCACTGCCAGGTCACGCTGTGCTCCGTGAGACCCGGCAATTTTGAAGAGCTATGGTGACGTCATTAACGTTACCTCTCATAAGAGTTGCAGGGTCAAGCAGAAGACACCTGGTGGAGGCATTACAACCATGGACCAGTCCTCAATAAGTGAGCAATAAAACTTTCACATCCCTTATCTATGAACTCCTTCAATATTTACTGCCTAAACTGTTTCTCCAATTCCCATATTGATAGTTCTGCTTCACGTCACTTGCCTTATTTACTGCATTGTTCCTGTCTCCTGTTGAGTTTAAATATGTGACTCTTCAGATATTGTGTTAACCAATGCCTGATGAAGAGACCTGAGTAGTCTCGAAAGCTGCTGTCGATTACCATCTTTTCAGTTAGCCATTAAAAGGTATCAACCACTGAGTAGAAATGAGCGAATATTTCAATGTTTAGTTCGGCTCAGGGTCGCCGAATTTAATTGTCGATTGAATCACCGAATATAGCCAAACATACACAACACAAAAACCGGTGATTTCCACGCTGTGTGACAGCGTGGGAAACATCGGCGTATTACTTCTGATCGGCGGTGAAATCATCACCGCCTGTCAGATAGCTGCGGTTCCCACACCGTCAGAAGACAGCGTGAGTGCTCAGCTGTGATCGGAGGTATAAAGTTTACCTCCGGTCACTGGTGTCAGCTGATGGGACTACAGCTCCCTTCATCTGACACCTGCTGCCGCTAACAACAGTAAGAGCAGGAGTGGCTGATAGGTGTATTCATCAGACGCTCCTGCGCTGTAAATAAATAATTAAAAAAAAAAACCTGCATGGGTTCCTCTGTATTTTTGATAACCAGTCAGACAAAATTCACAGCTGTGGGCTGCAACTCTCAGCTGTCAGTTTCAGCAAGGTTGGTTATATTATATATATGATAGATAGTATAGATAGATAGATAGATAGATAGATAGATAGATAGATAGATAGATAGAAGAAAGGCCGGCAATTCATCTGCAGTGTACAGTACAATCACTGCAGGAGCCAACAGGATAGAAAAGATGGATTACATACAGTAAATACAAATAGAATAGGTAGATATATAGATGTCAGTGACAAATACAATTAGTACAGTGTGTGCAGATTACTGTACATGTATTTAATTAAAAAAAGATTATTTTTTTAAAAAATTACGTGGGCTCTCACGCAATTTTCGTAACCAGCAGAGGGAAAGCTGATGGCTGGGGGCCGATGTTTATAGCCTGGGAAGGGGGTAATACCCATAGAAATTCTCAGGCTATTAATATCAGCTCACAACTGTATACTTAGCCTTTACTGGTTATTAAAATGGGTGCGAGACATCAATATTCATCGTCTTTCCGCAGAGATGCTTTTAATCCATTTGTCCCACAACAGGTGTAGCTCTGCTACATCTAGAAGGCAGACTGCATGGTTGCATGGATGCGACCATGCAGCATATCATCCAGTAGACACTGAGCACCGTGTGCTCAGTGTCTGCTTGTGAACTGCTACTCCCTGTCTGAGGGTACCGTGAGCAAGTTCACAGCCAATGAACTCACTTCACCTATGTGACGTCAGCGCGAGCGCCATAGGAAAATTGATAAAGGATTATTTTTTCGGAAAAAATGGCGTGGGCTCCCGCACAATTTTTGTAACCAGCAGAAGGAAAGCCATGCTGGGGACCGATATTTATAACCTGGGAAGGGGTAATACCCATAGAGCTTCCTAAGCTATTAATATCAGTTCACAACTGTATACTTAGCCTTTACTGGCTATTAAATTGGGGGACCCCCAAAAAAATGATGTAGGGTCCCCCTATAATTAAAACCCAGCAAAGGCTAAGCCGACAGCTCTGGGCTGATATTAATAGCCTAGGAAAGGGCCATGGATACTGCCCCTCAGGCTAAAAACATCAGATCTCAGCCGCCCCAGAAAAGGCGCATCTCTGTATTCTATTTGTATATACCATACAGTATGTAATCCATCTCTGCTTTCCTGTCAGCTCCTCCAGTGATTTTACACTACACAGCTGCTGAATTGCCAGCTTTTCTTCTGTATCTATCTATGTAATATACTGTATATACATATATATATGTGTGCCACTGACATCTATATCTCTATGTATTTTATGTGTATATATCTACGTATTCTGTTCTAACCTGTCACGCTGTGATTTTGCTGAATGCGGCACATGAATTGCCGGCTTTTATTCTATCTTTTACCGAATGTTACCGACTTTTTCCGATTTTAAGAAAAATGCTTGTTACTGATCACGAATCCAAATGTACCATATTCGTACTGAATTTATGTTTGGCTATCGTTTTCCGAACATATTCGCTCTTCTCTACCACTGAGGACTCTCAAATCTTAATAATTTCATATCCAGGCCATGCATTTCCCACAGTAGTATGATTTGGGGTGGTCTTCTCTCCTCACTAGCTCCATTGTATAAAATTGATCTTTTATTTCCAGGCCCTAAAGACATTCCTAAATATGATCAAAATTTTCCAGACCCTTGAGTTTTAGAAATGGAATCATCCATGACAATTTTAATTTTCTGGTGAAATCCATTTAAATATAGACATTCTTAAATAGTGTCAATGCAAATGCCAGATTTCAATAGCAGACGGGTAGTGAATGAAATGTGGTTAACGTTTTGGTCTGGAGCTAATATTGTTTGGTCTAACCTCAGTCAAGTTTGTGATGTTCTTGGCAAGTAATTGACTGGATGACTCACTGTACCCAATATAATGCATTCTACTCTGCTACACACAGACCAAATGGTACCATTAGAAAGCAAGCATCCCATCTTAGTACAGGTTTTATATGAGGAAAACAGACTGTAAACATACTGTATGGATTCTTAGGTCTATATTTATTGAGATGACAATGTAAACGATAACGGTGGACGATAATGGTGGATGATAATGGGTAAAAACTACAAATAAATAACAGTATATCAGTACTGGCACATTACACAAACAACAGCATGATACAGAGTGCAATTACATCAGTAACTCACATTACAGAGGCTGCACAGTAACAGTATAGCACAGAAATGCAGTTATGGCAAAGTTCATGCTGCTAGCACTACTCGATTCTATACAGAAATACACCTATCTGTATGCAGTGCAAAGTATTATGATTAAGCTGGGGGATACAGAGCACAATATACCTAACTTCACAGCATACAGCTCATATGTACAGATTCTAGCACATTACTGTACTAGGACTCTCACCGGAATCCCTGGACAGGAGGAGAGATTATAGTGAAGGGAGAAACCAGGATATACTTCTACGCGTATCACTCAGAAAGCCCGGGAAAGCACGTCTGCAGATATTCTTCTGCCCGGGAAACTAAGGGGGCGATTCTAAGCAGAACACACTATTCCTTAAAGGAGAAATTCCCTTATACACAGAAACAAGATAAATGGGTAACTAATGAACTCTAAAGGCTTTAACTGGTACTACACTATTAATTTTATCTTGCTGCTCATGAATGGGAAAAACATACACTCTGCACCCCATCTTGACTTAAAAACCAGAAATGTAGAAATTTTTGCGAATTTATCAAAAAAGGAAAACTGAAATATCACATGGTCATAAGTATTCAGACCCTTTGCTCAGTATTGAGTAGAAGCACCCTTTTGAGCTAGTACAGCCATGAGTCTTCTTGGGAATGATGCAACAAGTTTTTCACACCTGGATTTGGGGATCCTCTGCCATTCTTCCTTGCAGATCCTCTCCAGTTCCGTCAGGTTGGATGGTGAACATTGATGTACAGCCATTTTCTCTCCAGAGATGCTCAATTGGGTTTAGGTCAGGGCACTGGCTGGGCCAGCAAAGAATGGTCACAGAGTTATTCTGAAGCCACTCCTTTGTTATTTTAGCTTAGGGTCATTGTCTTGTTGGAAGGTGAACCTTTCTACATTTCTGGGTTTTTTTTCAGTCAAGATGGTGTGCAGAGAGTACATTAATGAGAAAAAAATGAACTTTTTAGAATTTGCCAAATGGGTGCAATGAAACAAAGGGTGAAAAATTTAAAAGGGTCTGAATACTTTCCATGCCAACTGTACAGTATGAGCCAACACATGACCTCCTATATAAGATGTAAGCCCCTATATAACCTCCTGTATACAATGTGAGCCCCAATGTAGACTCCTATATACAATGTGAGTCCCTATATTGCCTCCTGTATACAGCATGAGCCCCCATTTAACCTCCTATATACAGTATAAGTCCTCACATCTCATACACATTAATATATATATAAAAAAGACATACTCACCTTGCTCCTGTTCCAATGGCGCTCTGCTGCGGTTCCCGAGGCTCCACTTCTACTGGCCAGTACAGTCATGGCCAAAAATTTTGAGAATGACACAAATATTATATTTTCACATGATCTGCTGCCCTCTGGTTTTTATGTGTGTTTGACAGATGTTTTTATCACAGACAGAAATATAATAATTGCAAACATATGAGTAACAAAAGCTTATATTGACAGTTAGAATGAGTTAATGCAGCAAGTCAATATTTGCAGTGTTGACCCTTCTTCTTCAGGACCTCTGCAATTCTCCCTGGCATGCTCTCAATCAACTTCTGGACCAAATCCTGACTGATAGCAGTCCATTCTTGCACAATCAATGCTTTCATTTTGTCAGAATTTTTAGGTTTTTGTTTGTCCACCCGTCTCTTGATGATTGACCACAAGTTCTCAATGAGATTAAGATCTGGGGAGTTTCCAGGCCATGGACCCAAAATCTCTATGTTTTGTTCCCTGAGCCATTTAGTTATCATCTTTGCTTTATGGCAAGGTGCTTCATCATGCTAGAAAAGGCATTGTTGATCGCCAAACTGCTCTTGGAGGGTTGGGAGAAGTTGCTCTTGGAGGACATTCTGGTACCATTCTTTATTCATGGCTGTGTTTTTAGGCAAGACTGTGAGAGAGCCGATTCCATTGGCTGAGAAGCAACCCCACACATGAATAGTTTTTAGGATGCTTAACAGTTGGCATGAGACAAGACTGGTGGTAGCGCTCACCTTGTCTTCTCCGAATGAGGCGTTTTTCTGATGTCCCAAACAATCGAAAAGGGGATTCATCAGAGAAAATAACTTTACCCCAGTCCTCAGCAGTCCACTGCCTGTACCTTTTGCAGAATATCAGTCTGTCCATGATGTTTTTTTCTGGAGAGAAGTGGCTTCTTTGCTGCCCTCCTTGAGACCAGGCCTTGCTCCAAGAGTCTCCGCCTCACAGTGCGTGCAGATGCACTCACACCTGCCTGCTGCCATTCCTGAGCAAGCTCTGCTGTTGTGAATGGGTTTGAGATGAGTTCTGAGCAGAGGCTCCCTCTGGTGGTTACAAGCGGTACTAGTGAAGATTGTGAGGACTGGGAATCAGGTGTTACTGACTGGTCTTATATAAGGGAGTCATTTTCCCATCAGGGTTGCCGGTGATCAATTGTTCTGGTCTGAATCCTTCATTCCAGTTTCCCTTGTAGCCTGCTGTGTCGTGTCTGCATCTCCTGCTACCAGATAAGAATTTTTCTTCTTTTGTGTTGTTGCTATATTTTTGCATTTTGTCCTGCACTTCTTTGGGGGCCATCTGGGTCCTCTCCGGGGGCTTCTGCCTTCTCAGTTTAGTTCAGCCACTGAGTTTTGTTCTTTTGCTTTTTCCAGTTTTTTCAGTGGCTGCTGTTTTGATTTTGTTACACCAGAGAGCTAATTTAGGTGGTAGAGGTCGTGTGATCTCAGGTGATTTTGAAATTAGTAGAGTTGGTGTTTTTCAGGGTTTTCTGGGATTGCAGTAAGTACCCTTCCTATCCTTTTCTATTTAGATAGTTTGGGCCCCAGCGTTTGCTCATTCTATTTTCTTTCTGTGTCAGTATTTCCTCTTGTCTAACCGCCATTACATGTTTGGGGGCTTTCTATTATCTTTGGGGTTCTGCTCCGGGGCAGATAGCTTTCCTATTTCTATCTTTAGGTGTAGTTAGTTTCTCAGGCTGTGACGAGGCGTCTAGGACCAACGTAGGAACGCTCCACGGCTGCCTCTAGTTGTGGTGGTTAGTCAGGGTACTGCAATCCCATAGATTCCAACTGCTCTGGTGTATTGCCTTTTTTACCTGCACTCCTCAGCTACCGAAACATAACAGTATCACCGGCCGAAAAATTGAAAATTGTATGGTACTCACAGAAGGGAAAAAATATTGTGATAGAAAAAAGGTTGTCAGAGTTGTCAGAGATATTTTTCTGTTTGTTGCATTTTTTTTTTTTTCCCTCTGTATCTCTGGGTGCTGGGGAGGATCTTTTCTCCCAATGGAGTTTGCACAGTTGTCTGGCCGTGTGGATCAGCTTGCCACTGAGGTTCGGAGTATTGCTATCTATCTTGCTGGGTTGCCTGTTGTGGAACCTAGGATCCCCATGCCAGATTTGTTTTTAGGGGATCGAGCTAAGTTTCAGAATTTCAAAAATAATTGTAAATTGTTTTTTGCCTTAAAATCTAAGTCCTCAGGAAACGCAGCGCAGCAGGTTCAAATTATCATCTCTCTCCTGCGCGGCGATCCTCAGGATTGGGCTTTTTCCCTGATACCTGGGGATCCTGTTTTGAGTGATGTTGATGCGTTTTTTCAGGCTTTGGGGTTATTGTACGATGAGCCTAATGTCACTGATCAAGCTGAAAAAGCCTTGTTGGCATTAAATCAGGGGCTTGATGACGCTGAGTTATACTGTAAGAGATTCCGTAGGTGGGCAGTCCTGACCAAATGGAATGACGACGCTTTGGCGGCCCTTTTCCGGAAGGGTCTGTCGGATAATGTAAAGGATGTTATGGTGGGATTCCCTGTCCCCTCTGGTCTCAATGATTCTATGTCATTAGCGATTCAAATTGACAGACGTTTGCATGAGCGGAGAAGTATGCGTGGAGTGGTGTTGCCTTGTGAGCCAGCTTCTGAGCCCATGCAGTGTGATGGAGTGGTGTCTGGGGCACAGCGTCATGAGTTTCGAAAGCGCAATGGTTATGTTTCTACTGTGGTGATGCCTCTCATGCTATTTCAGTCTGCCCTAAGCGGGGAAGACGTTTTGCACGCTCAGTTGTCTTGGGTAGTGTTCAGACTAAGTTTTTATTAACTGTCACTCTGATATGCTCTCTGTCCTCATTTTCTGCTCAGGCTTTCGTTGATTCTGGAGCAGCTATTAACCTGATGGATTATGATTTTGCTAAACGTTGTGGGTTTCCCTTGATACCCCTACAGAAGTCTATTCCCCTACTGGGGATCGATTCTACCCCTTTGGCTGAGAATAAACCCCAGTTTTCTACTCAGGTGATAATGAGGGTTGAACCTGATCACCAGGAGTGCTGCAAATTTTTGGTTCTATATAATCTGCATGACATTATCGTGCTGGGTTTCCCTTGGTTACAGTCTCATAATCCTGTTTTGGATTGGAAATCTGTGTCTGTAACCAGTTGGGGCTGCCAATGTGTTAATACCAACACTCCTGTTTTTTCTGCCTCCCCCCAAGCTCAGGATGTTCCTGACTTTTTGTTTGATTTTTCTGATGTGTTTAGCGAAAGTAAATCTGCATCCTTACCTCCCCATAGGAGCTATGACTGCGCTATTGAATTAGTGCCGGGTAGTAAATTCCCTAAAGGTCGCCTTTTTAACTTGTCTGTACCTGAACATGACGCTATGCGGTCTTATATCAAGGAATCATTGGAGAAGGGTCATATCAGACCATCCTCTTCACCCTTAGGTGCCGGTTTTTTCTTTGTGGCCAAAAAAGATGGTTCATTAAGGCCGTGTATTGATTATCGTCTCTTGAACAATATTACTGTGAAATATCAATACCCGTTACCCTTGATTTCTGACCTGTTTTCCAGGGTGAAAAACGCTACTTGGTTTACCAAGCTTGACCTCAGGGGGCGTATAACCTTATTCGCATTAAGCACGGGGATGAATGGAAGACGGCATTCAATACCCCTGAAGGGCATTTTGAGTACCTAGTGATGCCCTTTGGGCTCACTAATGCCCCTTCCGTCTTCCAGTCCTTCATGAATGACATTTTCAGGGATTTTGTGGACAAATTTCTGATTGTTTATTTGGATGATATCTTGATTTTTTCTAATGACTGGGACTCTCATGTGAAACATGTTCGGACTGTGTTCCAGATTTTGAGGGATAATGCTCTGTATGTGAAGGGATCAAAGTGTCTTTTTGGCGTACAGAAGATCTCATTTCTGGGATTCATTTTGTCCCCATCTGTTATTGAAATGGACCCGGTCAAGGTTCAGGCCATCTGTGATTGGGTCCAACCTACTTCATTAAAGGCTCTTCAGAGATTTTTGGGTTTTGCCAATTTTTATCGTAAATTTATTGGTAATTTCTCGGTTATTGTTAAACCATTAACTGATTTGACCAGAAAGGGTTCTGATGTGGTGAATTGGCCTCCTGAGGCAGTCTCTGCATTTCAGGAACTTAAGCAGAGATTCACTTCTGCTCCTGTTCTACGGCAGCCTGATGTTTCTCTGCCATTTCAGGTGGAGGTTGATGCCTCTGAAATTGGGGCAGGTGCCGTTTTGTCCCAAAAAGATCCAGAGACCTCTAAAAGTAACCCTTGTGCCTTTTTCTCTCGAAAATTTTCTCCTACTGAACGTAATTATGACGTGGGTAATCGGGAGTTATTGGCCATGAAGTGGGCTTTTGAAGAGTGGAGACATTGGCTGGAGGGAGCCAAACATCAGGTGGTGGTCCTTATGGACCATAAGAATCTGGTCTATCTGGAATCTGCCAAGCGACTCAATCCTAGACAGGCCAGGTGGGCCTTGTTTTTCACACGTTTTAATTTTGTGGTTTCCTTTCTTCCTGGCACTAAGAATGATAAGGCGGATGCCCTCTCGAGGAGTTTCCTTGCGGACTCTCCTGAGTTATCTGATCCTTCTGTTATTTTGAAAGAGGGTGTAGTTCTTTCCGCCATCTCGCCCAATTTGAGACTTGCTCTGAAGGGTGTCAGGAGGATAGGCCCGAGCGCTGCCCTGTTGGAAAATTGTTTGTCCCGGACCAATGGAAAAAGAGTGTGATGTCTGAGATTCATTGTTCCGCATTGGCTGGGCATCCCGGAATTTTTGGTACCAGAGACTTGGTTAGTCGGTCCTTTTGGTGGCCTACCTTGTCTCGCGATGTCAGGGAATTTGTGCAGTCCTGCGGGACTTGCTCTCGCTCCAAGCCTTGCTCTCGCTCTAGTGGTTTGTTGATGCCATTGCCTGTGCCCAAGAGACCATGGACCCATATCTCTATGGATTTCATTTCCGATCTTCCTGTTTCTCAGAGAATGACCACCATCTGGGTAATTTGTGATAGGTTTTCCAAAATGATACATCTTGTGCCATTACCTAAGTTGCCTTCCTCCTCTGAATTGGTGCCGTTGTTTCTTCAGCACGTGGTTCGTTTACACGGCATTCCTGAGAACATTGTGTCTGACAGAGGAGTCCAGTTTGTTTCCAGATTTTGGAGGACTTTTTGTTCTAAACTGGGTGTTCAATTGTCTTTCTCCTCGGCATTTCATCCTCAGACCAATGGTCAAACTGAGAGAACAAACCAGACATTAGAGACTTATCTAAGATGCTTTGTGTCTGCTGATCAGGATGACTGGGTCTCTTTTTTGCCTTTGGCTGAGTTTGCTCTTAATAATAGGGCTAGCTCTGCCACTTTGATGTCTCCGTTTTTCTGTAATTCTGGTTTTCACCCTCGATTTTCTTCAGGACAGACGGAAGCTTCTGTCTGTCCAGGTGTTGACTCTGTTGTTGAGCGTATGCAACAGATTTGGGACCAGGTAGTGGAGAGGTTGTCCCTCTCTCAGGAGAAGGCCCAGCGGTTTGCTAACCGGCATAGGACTGATGGTCCTCGGTTTAAAGTGGGGGACTTGGTCTGGTTGTCCTCAAAGAATATTCCTATGAGAGTAGCATCTCCTAAATTTAAGCCTAGGTTCATTGGACCTTATAAGATCATGGAGATTATTAATCCTGTTTCTTTTCGTTTGCTTCTTCCAGGGACATTTAAGATCCATAACGTGTTCCACAAGTCCTTGTTGAATAGGTTTGTTGAGCCAGTGGTTCCTGCTACTGTGCCTCCTGACCCTGTTTTGGTTGAGGGCAATCTGGAGTATGTGGTTGAGAAAATATTGGATTCTCGTTTTTCTAGACGAAGACTCCAGTATTTGGTTAAATGGAGAGGTTATGGTCAGGAAGACAATTCTTGGGTGTTTGCTTCGGACATCCATGCTAGGAGACTTATCCGTGCGTATCATAGAACTCATCCTGACCGACCTGGTTGCTCAAATGATGGTTCGGTGACCCCTCCTCAAGGGGGGGGTACTGTTGTGAATGGGTTTGAGATGAGTTCTGAGCAGAGGCTCCCTCTGGTGGTTACAAGCGGTACTAGTGAAGATTGTGAGGACTGGGAATCAGGTGTTACTGACTGGTCTTATATAAGGGGTCATTTTCCCATCAGGGTTGCCGGTGATCAATTGTTCTGGTCTGAATCCTTCATTCCAGTTTCCCTTGTAGCCTGCTGTGTCGTGTCTGCATCTCTTGCTACCAGATAAGAATTTTTCTTCTTTTGTGTTGTTGCTATATTTTTGCATTTTGTCCTGCACTTCTTTGGGGGCCATCTGGGTCCTCTCCGGGGGCTTCTGCCTTCTCAGTTTAGTTCAGCCACTGAGTTTTGTTCTTTTGCTTTTTCCAGTTTTTTCAGTGGCTGCTGTTTTGATTTTGTTACACCAGAGAGCTAATTTAGGTGGTAGAGGTCGTGTGATCTCAGGTGATTTTGAAATTAGTAGAGTTGGTGTTTTTCAGGGTTTTCTGGGATTGCAGTAAGTACCCTTCCTATCCTTTTCTATTTAGATAGTTTGGGCCCCAGCGTTTGCTCATTCTATTTTCTTTCTGTGTCAGTATTTCCTCTTGTCTAACCGCCATTACATGTTTGGGGGCTTTCTATTATCTTTGGGGTTCTGCTCCGGGGCAGATAGCTTTCCTATTTCTATCTTTAGGTCTAGTTAGTTTTCTCAGGCTGTGACAGGGCGTCTAGGACCAACGTAGGAACGCTCCACGGCTGCCTCTAGTTGTGGTGGTTAGTCAGGGTACTGCAATCCCATAGATTCCAACTGCTCTGGTGTATTGCCTTTTTTACCTGCACTCCTCAGCTACCGAAACATAACACTCTGCACTGCTGGTAGCCCGATCCCGCAGCTGAAACACTTTTAAGAGACGGTCCTGGCGCTTGCTGGTCTTTCTTGGGCGCCCTGAAGCCTTTTTGGCAACAATGGAACCTCTCTCCTTGAAGTTCTTGATGATGCAATAGATTGTTGACTGAGGTGCAATCTTTCTAGCTGCGATACTCTTCCCTGTTAGGCCATTTTTGTGCATTGCAATGATGACTGCATGTGTTTCTTTAGAGATAACCATGGTTAACAGAAGAGAAACAATGATGCCAAGCACCAGCCTCCTTTTAAAGTGTCCAGTGGTCTCATTCTTACTTAATCATGACAGATTGATCTCCAGCCATGTCCTCATCAACACCCACACCTGTGTTAATGGAGCAGTCACTGAAAAGAGGTTAGCTGGTCCTTTTAAGGCAGGGCTGCAATGATGTTGAAATGTGTTTTGGGGGATAAAGTTCATTTTCTAGCCAAATATTGACTTTGCAAGTAATTGCTGTTAAGCTGATCACTCTTTATAACATTCTGGAGTATATGCAAATTGCCATTAGAAAAAGAGAAGCAGTAGACTTTGTAAAAATTAATATTTGTGTCATTCTCAAAACTTTTGGCCATGACTTTATATACATGCTATTGCTGTTATCACACTGGCGCCAGCTGATGATGTCATCGCGCTGCCACAGGAGAGTTGTGCTGCCATTCTGCATCATCTGCATCGCAGCGCCATGAAAGCTCAAAACATTATAATGAGGGTAATCCGGCCCTGGGCCCCTTGGGTAGCCCAGATTACAGACATTATAATCTGCCTATGGCTTAAACCATGCCCCAGGACTGTTTGACAGCCGTCTTTAATGCTGAAATGACAGTAAGTGCCAAGGGTGCAGTTACAGTCACTGCTCACTATGCACTGAGTGACCCACCCCAAGCAAGTCGACCATACTATTGCATTCAGCTTCAATCACTTCGTCTGTCTGGCAGTATCATTATATTTCCAGATTTACTATACTGATACTATACTAAATTTATCTCTAAACCCCCAAGGTGAGTATATGAGCATACACACAAATGTCACCACCTGGAGACCTTCCCTTCATAGCTGTTTGATAGACCTGGTGCTAATGCACCAAACTGGGAGACAGACACGAGGTTGATGACCCCAGTTCAAGGAAATGCAAATTTATATGATGTATGAAAGAATTCGGAAATATCGCTCCATACTAAGCTTTATCATACACTGATGGGCATTAGCGTATTCTATTGCTGAACTTAAAGTTTTGTCTCCTCATATAACATAGTAAACCATAAAAATGAAATAAAGTGATGAAGTGTGCTAGAAAGTGGCTTATGATCAATCCCTATGCCGTCTTCCAATCAGTCCTTAACACATTGTGGTTGTTGGTTTTTGTGCCTTTTATGGTAGGGATAAAAGCTGTGTGGTGAGAAATGAATAGAAAATGTCCATACTACCACGTCTCACACCCAATTTGGCAAATTTCCCATGAATGACAACGATGTATAACGACAAACTGAAGTGCTGGGAACAGCCGTAGTGTGCTAGATATTTCTAAGAAAAATAATTGCTAGAGAATAAAAAAAAAGCGTCCTCAAATTTCATATATCAGCTGTCAGAATGGGGTGAATACGTAACTATCCATGATGTTGGTTATTTTTTTTTACTCATGTGATGCTAGGCTGATTTATGTATTTATTAAGCTCTCATCACACAATACATGGTATATGTGTGACTTATATCCCAGGAAACTCGTTTATATTAAATGAACCCATAGACTTCTATGGCCACACAATGGGATCTTGTTAAAAAAAAAGTGTACACATGGGTTTATTCCTCACTGTGGCAGATTACTCACACTCTTCCGCAGGCATTGCTCTTTCTCTAGCTACTTCTGCAGGTCATCCTCTTAGGCTCAAGAGGCTAGTCTTCCTCATCTCCTACAGGCTGCTCACACTTCCACGTCTTCAACAGTTCACCCATCAGGGGAGGCACAGAGACAGGTTTCTGTCCCTCACTTTACTTCGTTTTAGGCAGCACAAGGTCCAACCTTAACATTTGCCCTCTGCAGTTGACCTTGAGTGATGGCCAACGGAGACCTTAACACCTTCAGCCAGGATAGGTGATAAATATAAGAGTGCTGGGAATATGAATGCTAGAACCCCACTGATCAAATAGTGGGGGTCTCGAGGATCTCATTATTAATTATTGGAGTGCTAGTGAGCATGTGCAACCACTGCTCCATTCACTGTGTATAGGAGTACTTGTTGGACGTGAAACTATGTCACCATTCACACTGGTGAATTTAGACCATAAGTTCTTGAGATTGGTTAAGGTCTAAGCAGCTGGACCCTCAATGATCACACATTTATCCTCTATCTTGTGGATAGGTAACAAATGTTGTATATGGCACAACCCCTTGAACCTTATAAAGTCTCTAACAATCCACCAGTTATTATGAGCCATGAAATCATTTAGCTCAGTCTCATACATGTAATCTAATAAATTGTAAAGAAGTTTTCATAGTGATAGTTGTTCATTTAACCTATTAATCCTCTGTATAGGTATTGTATATCTGCTCCTAGACATCACTTTCCTGAACAGTACAGTCATGGCCAAAAGTTTTGAGAATGACACAAATATTAATTTTTTCAAAGTCTGCTGCTTCACTTTTTCTAATGGCAATTTGCATATACTCCAGAATGTTATAAAGAGTGATCAGCTTAACAGCAATTACTTGCAAAGTCAATATTTGGCTAGAAAATGAACTTTATCCCCCAAAACACATTTCAACATCATTGCAGCCCTGCCTTAAAAGGACCAGCTAACCTCTTTTCAGTGATTGCTCCATTAACACAGGTGTGGGTGTTGATGAGGACATGGCTGGACATCAATCTGTCATGATTAAGTAAGAATGACACCACTGGACACTTTAAAAGGAGGTTGGTGCTTGGTATCATTGTTTCTCTTCTGTTAACCATGGTTATCTCTAAAGAAACACGTGCAGTCATCATTGCAATGCACACAAATGACCTAACAGGGAAGTGTATCACAGCTAGAAAGATTGCACCTCAGTTAACAATCTATTGCATCATCAAGAACTTCAAGGAGAGAGGTTCCATTGTTGCCAAAAAGGCTCCAGGGCGCCCAAGAAAGACCAGCAAGCGCCAGGACTGTCTCTTAAAAGTGTTTCAGCTGCGAGATCGGGCTACCAGCAGTGCAGAGCTTGCTCAGGAATGGCAGCAGGCAGGTGTGAGTGCATCTGCACGCACTGTGAGGCGGAGACTCTTGGAGCAAGGCCTGGAATCAAGGAGGGCAGCAAAGAAGCCACTTCTCTCCAGAAAAAACATCATGGACAGACTGATATTCTGCAAAAGGTACAGGCAGTGGACTGCTGAGGACTGGGGTAAAGTTATTTTCTCTGATGAATCCCCTTTTCATCAGAAAAACGCCTCATTCGGAGAAGACAAGGTGAGCGCTACCACCAGTCTTGTCTCATGCCAACTGTTAAGCATCCTGAAACCATTCATGTGTGGGGTTGCTTCTAGCCAATGGAATCGGCTCTCTCACAGTCTTGCCTAAAAACACAGCCATGAATAAGAATGGTACCAGAATGTCCTTCAAGAGCAACTTCTCCCAACCCTCCAAGAGCAGTTTGGCCATCAACAATGCCTTTTCCAGCATGATGGAGCACCTTGCCATAAAGCAAAGGTGATAACTAAATGGCTCAGGGAACAAAGCATAGAGATTTTGGGTCCATGGCCTGGAAACTCCCCAGATCTTAATCCCATTGAGAACTTGTGGTCAATCATCAAGAGACGGGTGGACAAACAAAAACCTAAAAATTCTGACAAAATGAAAGCATTGATTGTGCAAGAATGGACTGCTATCAGTCAGGATTTGGTCCAGAAGTTGATTGAGAGTTATGGAAATTTAATTAGGATAAATTTATCCTTTAGTGTTTGCTGCTTGCCGTTCCCAATTCTCTATTAAATGTCTTTTTGAGCGCTCAGAACGAAATGAAACTGTCCACAACGGAAGTGTCAGTATAGCAGTTCGTCAAGACTACTCATTTATTCATTCAAGGTTTTATACGTTTACAAAAAGGGGCTGGTTAGTCAATTAACATACAATTAAAAGCTGCTAGATTATTGGTTGTTCTAGTGTAAGTATGATAATTATGATAATTATGATAAAAGAGCTGAAGGCCAGATTCGTTTAAGACGACTGATTATAGCTGGCATAGATATGCTGAGTACAGGATTTTTAGCAAGTGAGATCTATCTAACTGTGAATGCATATATATGAATATACTTTGAATATATGGAATACATATATATTTCCATGACAGTCCCCCTTAGATACCACTTGCCCTAAAAACCTGCTCCTGGCCCAAAGCGCTGCAACTCTTTTGTGCTGCCGGCGGGTTGAGAATATGCCTAGCGCATGCCTCCCCCACCGAATACAGACTTTTCGCAAATGGGCGGTCAGGAGGACTGTCCCTGTCGGGGGTTTATGTGTTTGCAATCATAGTCTCTTTATTTAACTGCATGTTCAGAAAAAAACGTGTGTATTCTTCATCAGGTAGGTCATCTGTCTGGTCAGTCAGAGCATCCACGACATCCTTCATGGCTTAGGTGTCTCTCCTGGTACGGGAGCTTCCTTGCAATGTGATACGTGGATCCAAACAGGCTTTCCCTCTAGTTACACAGAGGTTGGTGTCATCTGGGGCTCTTGGACAGGACCATCAAATCTGGCAGTGAAGAGAAAAACTCGAGAATGGACATTAGTTTTTGACCAATTCAATTACATAAGCAAACAAGATATCATTTTGCATATTCTGCTGCTGAGGGAAGAATGCACCTAAGTTGGGACTAGACCCAAAGAAAATTTCGTATGGTGACAGCTTTTCTGGGTCTCTGGGAGTGTGCCTTACGCTAAACAGTGCAATTGGGAGTGTGTCATGCCATGGTTTGCGTGTCTCTTGGGCAATTTTTAACATCCTATTCTTAAGTGTTCCGTTCAGTTTTTCTACCTTCCTGCTGCTCTAGGGGTGGTAAGGAGTGTGTAGGCCTAGGTCTGACCCTACTGCTAATCGGGTCTTGTTTGTCAGATTTGCTGTGAATGCGGGTCCCTGATCACTTTCTATCATTTCTGGAACCCCGTATCTGCACACTATTTTCTGAAAGTAGCTTCTTTGCAGTAGTCTTTGCTGACTTGGAACGCTTCTGTTCATCTTGAAAATACTTCTTTGACCACAATGGCTTGCCTGGGTGTGCCGGGTGCTGACGCCGGCCCTGCTGGCAGCCCTGCTCGGCACTGAGGTTCCTCATTTGTGTCTGTAGCTATACCACCCCCCTGTGAAGCCCTAGCTGTGGGCTCTGCTAGTTGTTGTGTCTGGGGGCTACATGCAGCGTTTTGTGCAGGGAGATTTTCACTTTCTTCCCCTGATATAATGACTGGCAATGTTTGTACTGTGCTTGGGATAGACAGGGTGCCCTGTGCTGGAGGCACTGAATACAGGGACACCACATTGCTTTGATTGGGCGTTGACCCAGTTGATAACGAAGTAGAAAAAAAAGGAAGAGAAGGGAGGTGTGAGGGAGGAGCAAGAGAAAGAGGAGGGGAGAGAGATGGAGGGGAGGGTGAAGAAGAGGTGGAATGTGCCTGAGAGGAGGAAGGAGGAGGAGAGCAAGCATGAGCAGGTGGGTGTGGTGTGGGAGAGAGAAAGGGAGGAAAAGGAAAGAGGGGAGGGAGAGAAGAGTGAAAGGGGGAAAAGAGAGAAAGATGGAGGAGAGAGAGAGGAGAAAGATGGAGGGGGAGAAGTAGAAGAAGATGAAGAAGAAGTTTTGAGAGTTGGAGAGGAAGAGATAGAAGAAGAGGAAGAGGAAGAAAATGGATGTGTCAGAGATGTGAGGGAGATTGTTGAGGGTTGGGAGAAGTTGCTCTTGGAGGACATTCTGGTACCATTCTTTATTCATGGCTGTGTTTTTAGGCAAGACTGTGAGAGAGCCGATTCCCTTGGCTGAGAAGCAACCCCACACATGAATGGTTTCAGGATGCTTAACAGTTGGCATGAGACAAGACTGGTGGTAGCGCTCACCTTGTCTTCTCCGAATGAGGCGTTTTCCTGATGTCCCAAACAATCGAAAAGGGGATTCATCAGAGAAAATAACTTTACCCCAGTCCTCAGCAGTCCACTGCCTGTACCTTTTGCAGAATATCAGTCTGTCCATGATGTTTTTTCTGAAGAGAAGTGGCTTTTTTGCTGCCCTCCTTGAGACCAGGCCTTGCTCCAAGAGTCTCCGCCTCACAGTGTGTGCAGATGCACTCACACCTGCCTGCTGCCATTCCTGAGCAAGCTCTGCACTGCTGGTAGCCCGATCCCGCAGCTGAAACACTTTTAAGAGACGGTCCTGGCGCTTGCTGGTCTTTCTTGGGCGCCCTGGAGCCTTTTTGGCAACAATGGAACCTCTCCATCATGTGGAGACACGGGACAGGTGTAGGCTGCTCTCATTGAGTAACGAGCCTTGTACAGGGAAAAACGCTCCTAGCCTCTCTCCACAGGGAGAAGGCATTTTTGTTTCAACCATCCCCTCTCAATAGCCACAGGGGGGACACCCTCTCCTTTTTCTTCTCTCAGTCCCTTTCTCATTCTTCTTCAGACTTTTCTCCTCTTTCCTCGCTGCCATCCCTCTCATTCCTTCTTTCCCCTCCCTCACATCTCTGACACATCCATTTTCTTCCTCTTCTCTTCTTCTATCTCTTCCTCTCCAACTCTCAAAACTTCTTCTTCATCTTCTTCTACTTCTCCCCCTCCATCTTTCTCCTCTCTCTCTCCTCCATCTTTCTCTCTTTTCCCCTTTCACTCTTCTCTCCCTCCCCTCTTTCCTTTTCCTCCCTTTCTCCTCCCACACCACACCCACCTGCTCATGCTTGCTCTCCTCCTCCTTCCTCCTCTCAGGCACATTCCACCTCTTCTTCACCCTCCCCTCCATCTCTCTCCCTCCTCTTTCTCTGCTCCTCCCTCACACCTCCCTTCTCTTCCTTTTTTTTCTACTTCGTTATCAACTGGGTCAACGCCCAATCAAAGCAATGTGGTGTCCCTGTATTCAGTGCCTCCAGCACAGGGCACCCTGTCTATCCCAAGCACAGTACAAACATTGCCAGTCATTATATCAGGGGAAGAAAGTGCAAATCTCCCTACACAAAACGCTGCATGTAGCCCCCAGACACAACAACTAGTAGCCCACAGCTAGGGCTTCACAGGGGGGTGGTATAGCTACAGACACAAATGAGGAACCTCAGTGCCGAGCAGGGCTGCCAGCATGGAACCATGACACTGATCCACCGCAGCCTCAGCAAGGAAGTGGGAAATCCCCATGCAGCAAGACAACTTTTAAGCCCAAATCTCACCCAGTGTATGCACCAAGTACACCATGTCACTTCTTATCTGATGAAGATGAAGAAGATGCAACGTCACACATGCTGCCCAATACTAGGGAAGAAAACATACAAGCACCAATAGAGCAGGGACAGGTAGAGGCACCATCCTATGAGCCCTTCATCCCAAGCCAGGTGATCAGTATGCTGCCAGACCCAGGGATACACCCCATGCCATTTTGCCAAAAAATGCAGCAGATCCAGCGAACGTATGCAGCAGCCTGGATTGATCTCTGGACCGTAATGGAAATAAAAGCAGGTGATGCATTCTGGCCAATTATGAGAGAACACTTCAAGCTTCCAGCAGAGTTAGATGCGTATGCCTGGGAGACAGGACCAAAGCTAATTGAACAACTCAGAGAATGGGCCAAAAGCAGACTGACAGGACAAACTCTCAGCCTACATGACTTGAGTCAAGACAAGACAGAGTCTGTTGAGAAGTTCCATGACAGAGTGATGCAAGTGTTTCAAGATTTGGGCCTCATTACCCTTGATCAGACACACAGACGGATGTTGGCACAGGCTTTTGTGCATGGACTGAGAGAACCAATCAGGAAACCACTGGTAGTAGCCAGGCCTGAGTACACGTCAATAGCAATGGATACCCTGCTCGCAGTAGCAAAAAGGATTGAGTCCCGCCGGGACAGAAGTGATGTCCAGTGTTATAACTGTTGCGAGTTTGGTCATTTCCGGAACCGGTGCAGAACACTGACTTCGCCCAGAAGAAGAAGAAACACAGAAAACAGTGAAGAACCCCGTCCATAGGACAGGAGCACACCAAGTCCACAGGGAACCCCACCAGTGGGACCAATATCCTGAGAGTGGATGGCGTAGTCAGATCTTTTCTTGTGGAACTCCGCAACCTCACCTATCTATCAGAATCTTCTGCTTCCTGCATGGGAATTGATGGTCAAGTCAGATATTTCCAGATTATGAAGCCCCTGAGCGTGTGGACTCAGCCAGAACACTCCATCATGTCCCAGTTTGTTGTGTCAAAGACCTGCACCCTCAACCTATTGGGAGTGGACTTACTGCAGAAGCTGAAAGCGACCAGAGTGTTCCAGGAAGATGGGACCATGACACTTTCTTCACCCCTGACCCAAGAAGAAACAGGAACAACCACACTGCAGACCTATCACAGGAGGTGCTGGACATAGTACCAGAAAAGCCACTCCATCACCCAGAGTCAAGATGTCTCTGACCAACTGAAGGTCTAAGTGAACTCGCCTAAGAAGACGGCCTGAGAACTTTGACATTGGCCAGGATATTCAACTCAAGAAGGACCCTACTCACTTCATGGAGGTTCATCTTTTGCAAGCACCAGGAGGTGCCCCCCTGCAATCAACCAGTTCACCCAGGCCCTAGACCGGCAAAAGGCCACTCAGCTCTTCAAACTTGTGCACAAATACTGACCTGAGACCGAGCTGGAGAAAAAGAAACTACTGATGGCCCGTGCTGAGAAAAAAGCAGCCGGTTAAGGAGACGTCCCAACAAGAAGACCCCTGAGAACAGAAGAGGCGTGAGGCAACAACATTGCGGACATGGCAGCCAAAGAAGCGGCCAAAGGAAGACAGCATGGAGAAGTGGGAGAGGTCGTAGAGCCGGACGGCTACTACATGACGACTGAAGACAAGAAACCTGACAAAAAGACGTCCTGGGATCTGCTCAAGAAGTTGCAAGACCAAGCTCCAAAAGGAGAAGAAGAGCTGAATGCGAAAAAAGCAACACGTGAAGAAGGAAGGCTATCAATAATAGACTTCAAACTCTGCCTACCACAAAGTATGCACCCTATGGTGGTCCAATGGGCACATGGACCCACACCCACATATCAAAGACACAGATGAATGATCTGATTGGTGCTTACTGGTTCGCTTCAGGGATCTCCACCCTAACAGCCAAATTCACCAGCAGCTGTCTGACCTGCGGCAAATGCAAGCCTGGACGTATGGAAGAAAGTCCCCCTCACCTCATCTGGAAAGGCCACTCTACCAGCTTCAGAGGATCCAGATAGACCACATCCAGATATTGCCAAGTGAAGGATTCAAATACGCCATTGTGGTCAAAGAAGTATTTTCAAGATGGACAGAAGCCTTCCAAGTCAGCAAAGACTACTGCAAAGAAGCTACTTTCAGAAAATAGTGTGCAGATACGGGGTTCCAGAAGTGATAGAGAGTGATCAGGGACCCGCATTCACAGCAAATCTGACACAAGAGATCTGGTTAGCAGTAGGGTCAGATTTAGGCCTACACACTCCTTACCACCCCAGAGCAGCAGGAAGGTAGAAAAACTGAACGGAACACTTAAGAATAGGATGTTAAAAATTGCCCAAGAGACACGCAAACCATGGCATGACACACTCCCAATTGCACTGTTTAGCGTAAGGCACACTCCCAGAGACCCAGAAAAGCTGTCACCATACGAAATTTTGTTTGGGTCTAGTCCCAAGTTAGGTGCATTCTTCCCTCAGCAGCAGAATATGCAAAATGATATCTTGTTTGCTTATGTAATTGAATTGGTCAAAAACTAATGTCCATTCTCGAGTTTTTCTCTTCACTGCCAGATTTGATGGTCCTGTCCAAGAGCCCCAGATGACACCAACCTCTGTGTAACTAGAGGGAAAGCCTGTTTGGATCCACGTATTGCATTGCAAGGAAGCTCCCGTACCAGGAGAGACACCTAAGCCATGAAGGATGTCGTGGATGCTCTGACTGACCAGACAGATGACCTACCTGATGAAGAATACACACTTTTTTTCTGAACATGCAGTTAAATAAAGAGACTATGATTGCAAACACATAAACCCCCAACAGGGACAGTCCTCCTGACCGCCCATTTGCGAAAAGTCTGTATTCGGTGGGGGAGGCATGCACTAGGCATATTCTCAACCCGCCGGCAGCACAAAAGAGTTGCAGCGCTTTGGGCCAGGAGCAGGTTTTTAGGGCAAGTGGTATCTAAGGGGGGACTGTCATGGAAATATATATGTATTCCATATATTCAAAGTATATTCATATATATGCATTCACAGTTAGATAGATCTCACTTGCTAAAAATCTTGTACTCAGCATATCTATGCCAGCTATAATCAGTCGTCTTAAACGAATCTGGCCTTCATAAGGAACAAGTACATAGAGTCTTAGTTAGATATCTATTGTTTACTTTATAGTCATGCAAGAAAACTAGGGCAAAAGAACATAAAACAATAAATCTGCAACTTCAGCTCTTTTATCATAATTATCATACTTACACTAGGACAGCCAATAATCTAGCAGCTTTTAATTGTATGTTAATTGACTAACCAGCCCCTTTTTGTAAACGTATAAAACCTTGAATGAATAATAAATGTGCGGTCTTGACGAACTGCTATACTGACACTTCCGTTGTGGACAGTTTCATTTCGTTCTGAGCGCTCAAAAAGACATTTAATAGAGAATTGGGAACGGCAAGCAGCAAACACTAAAGGATAAATTTATCCTAATTAAATTTCCATAACAAGAGCATGCCAGGGAGAATTGCAGAGGTCCTGAAGAAGAAGGGTCAACACTGCAAATATTGACTTGCTGCATTAACTCATTCTAACTGTCAATATAAGCTTTTGTTACTCATATGTTTGCAATTATTATATTTCGGTCTGTGATAAAAACATCTGTCAAACACACATAAAAACCAGAGGGCAGCAGATCATGTGAAAATATAATATTTGTGTCATTCTCAAAACTTTTGGCCATAACTGTAGGTTCATCAGTATCTCCTGTAACCAGTGATATAGATGCCATGACTAAGAACACCTGCTGCTTTAAAACATATTTTTTTTTCCTGTTCTATTTTTATTTTTGTTTGGATGATGGAGTTTTAAATATTATAATAAATTTGGATGTTTCGAATCCTTGCGAAATTGGAACAATTTTTGTCATTTTTTACTAGTTTGGATGTCTGGTGTATGTTCTGTGCACCAAAGAACAGACACCATATAACTCCAGGAGACCTGGTTGTCTCTGTTCTTCTGTTGTTTCTGTTACTTATCTTCATTATTAATTGCAGTTTCACAAGGTCCACACTTGACAACAATCCAGATCTTGCAGACATAATGGTGTGGCCTTTGCTTAAAGGAATCTGTCACCCTAAATTGGCGGGATATTTAAATGATGGCAGTCAGGTCAGATGGGCGGTGTTTTGGGTACTTGCCTTAACATGTTGTTTGCCGCTGTCTCCATTATTTCTGGGAATTGTAGTCGTTGCCCTCCATATAACGCGCCTGTGCATTGCAATCTGCGGGCAAAGCATACTGCGCGTGCGCAATTCAAGATTGCAATGCGCAGGCGCGTTATATGGAGGGCAACTGTCGATATTTTGGGACGTGTGCACTACTGGATGTAGTGGTGCCGAGTTAGGTTCCCAAACCAGGTAAGTAATATAGTAAAACAAGGCACTCAACTTGTGTGTTCAAACAAAGGAAATTTTAATGATGATCCAGGCAAAACGTTTCGGCTGTGATATAGCCTTCATCAGTTGCCATTAAGTATGTTTTAGGTAACAGACCTAAACAGATGTGTACAAATATTTTTAACAGGTTCAAAACAAATATATGTTTGAAAACGAAATAAAGTATATACAATCATAATATTGATGAGATTTGGTATAAGTTTACATAGCATAAGCGGACATGGAATAAATTTTATGGCACAATCCAATAGACTCATAGGTGAAAAAGAGAAACATACCCTTATGGTGGATGGTCAAAGAAATCAAATTCCAGTAGAACTAGTATATATAGAGTACGCCTGAGAAATATGAACATGAATGGGTATCAGGTGAGTATAATATATCTTATGCAGAAAGCTAAAGTAAAAAGCATACCCCAATGTTGAATTCAATCCATGATAGATAACCTATAGGGATAGGTATGTATATTGAGAAAAAGTGTGTCACGCATGTGCGCTGATCCCTGTGAGTAATCGGTATGCTTACCAGATGCTGTGGGGAAGTAGCGCTTCTGGTGTTGGATATATTAGAGTGTACTGCCTGAAAGTGATTATTGAGGCAGTGTGACTCCAGTTATAAAGTATACCTTCTATGTGAGCTGTAGCAGCAAGTGTGCTTACCGTCAGTAGTTGCAGACACGGTGTCCACCGCTTGTCTGTGGGTCTATAAACGTGCCCGGTAGATGAGACGGCGCTGTGAGACTGTGCTCTAGAGGTATATGTACCGAGTGCCCGGAAGTAAAGGGAGCGCTGGATCAGCGTGCGTGTCACCTGAGGACTTCCGGTGTGGTGCATGTTGGGACCGGAAGTGCCGTGCGTTCCAGCTTTGCGTTCCAAGGACTGATACATGGAAGATAAAGCTCCGCCTTAAGGGCGTGACGGTTGTTGATAACGTGATCGGTGCTCGTTATTCAAAACAAGGATGGTGATGTATGACTTATCGTGGCTATGCTGAGAAGGTGATACACAGGTGATCAGTGCCGGTGACACAGGTGATTATTAATACAGACGGCTCTGAAAAAAAGGGTACAGAAAGCACAAATTAGCCACATATTATAAACATTTATATAAAAGACATTTATATAAAAGACATTAAATCAAACTCCCTATTCAAACCCCTGGGTGATATGGTCTCTAATGTGTGTATCCAAAAGGACTCTCTTTTCTTAAGTTGTAAGATTCTATTGCCGCCCCGTCTGGGTTGGGGAACAGTTTCAATGATTTGAAATTTGAGTTGAGAGATGGTGTGACCCATTGTATGGAAATGGTGGGGAATAGGGAGGAGTAAATTTTTACAGCAAATGGTGGATTTATGCTTGGAAATTCGGTCACGCACCGATTGAGTCGTCTCACCGATGTATAATAAACTACAGGGACATTTGATTGAATACACGGCAAATGATGATTCACAGGTGTAGAACCCTTTGATATTAAAGCTCCTGCCTGTATGAGGATGGTGAATAGTAGGGCCTTTTTGTACGTTGCCACACTGGGCCCAATTTAGGCAAGGAAATGTGCCTCGCCGGGGCTGTGATAGAAATGTTTGTTTTTTCAAATGTGATGAGCCCAAGTCTGCCCGTACAAGGCCATCTCTTAAATTTGGAGGTCTTTTAAAGCATGGCAGGAATGGTTCTACAAACTCAGGTATATCTGGGTGTGCTTGAGATAGCAGTGGCCAGTGGCGTCTTATAGCCCTATGAAGGATAAAGGCGTAAGGGTGGAATGTGTGGACAAATGGTATGCGTTTGTTAGTTCTTCTAGGGGCGGCTTATCGTTTGATGGTTCTTGGCCTTGTTCAGAAGGGGAGAGGGGTAGCCTCTGTTCAAAAATGTATTCGTCATCTTTGTGTGTCTGAGACCCTGGAGTTGTGTGTCAGTGACTATTTTGGTTACCCGCTGGTACTGTGAAATAGGAATGGCACGTTTCACGGAGGGTGGATGGAAACTCTGAAAGTGAAGAATACTATTCCGATCTGTGGTTTTCCTGTATAGATCAGTGGTCAGATGGCCCTGGTTGTCCTTAAGGACAGTGGTGTCCAAGAAATTAACTTTGGACAAATCTGATGTTATTGTGAATTTGATACCGGGCCATGATGTGTTGAGAAAAGAAAAAAAGACATTAAGTGATTCCGGAGTGCCAGTCCATAGACAAAATACATCGTCTATGTACCTCTTCCATAATAATACATTCTGAATAAACAGTGGATGTTTATAGATTGTTGTGGTCTCAAATTCAGACATGTATGTATTGGCGTACGGGGGCGCCACGTTGGATCCCATGGCTGTCCGCGTACTTGCAAATAATAAGTATTCTGGAAAAGAAAATAATTATTGAAGAGTATAATCGATAACAGATCGATACATAAATTGATTTGATTAGTTTCCAATCCTGAGGTGCTGAGTAGGTGATGTACAGCGTTAATCCCTTCAATGTGTGGGATAGATGTGTATAGATCACTGACATCAAGGGTGACCAAAATAGTGTTAGGTGGTACTGTGTCAAGCTCTCTGATGGTTTCCAAAAAACTACCGGTATCTAGAAGAAAAGACGGAGAAGTTTGAGTCAATGGAGTCAAAATCTTCTCTAAGAACTTGGAGATGGGAGATAAGATCGATTCTGTGGAGGCCACGATTGGCCTCCCAGGGGGATTCTCCAAGTTCTTGTGTACTTTAGGTAAAGTATAAAATACTGGTGTTATGGGATGAGTCTTGTGTAAATATTCACGGGTTTGGGTGTCCAATACCGTGGAATGTTTATCGAGTACCCTTTGGATTTTCAGAGATATTTCATGAGTTGGGTCTCGAGTTAATTTTGAATAGACAGTTTGATCATTTAACTGTCTATTGATCTCATTGATATATTGTATTTTGTCCATGATGACTAGTGCTCCGCCTTTATCGGCGGGCTTAAAGATCAAATTCGTGTCACTATGTAGTGATGATAGTGCTTGTTTCTCTTCAGGTAAGAGATTAGGTGGGAAGAATAACCTCCCTTTCTCAATGTCACTTCGTATGGAAGAGAATGACTTGTAAATGAAATTAATGAAGGTCTCAACCGCATGAGAACCAGGTGGGGGGCGAAAACTGCTTTTGTTGTATAGGCCCATGTGTTTCGCAGACAATGCATTAATGGAATCTGTTGGTTCCAATGTGGTATTCCTAGAATTGGCAAAATACACTTTGAGTCGTAATAAACGGAAGAAGCGTTGTAGATCCATCTCCAATTCAAATGTTTTACACTTGTAGGCTGGACAGAAGGACAAGCCTTTCTGTAGTACGTTATGTTCTGCCACCCCAAGTGTTCTAGATGATATGTTTATAACCAACGATTCCGTACCTGTGATCTTGTTATGCGGGAGTAGTTCTGGTTGTTGTCTCTTGTGGCCGCCCCTCCTCGTCTTCTTCTGGGAAAGCGTCTTGGTTGACCTAAAAAATTACCAGAGGTAGAAGGTGCACTGCCTCTATCTTGTTCAGACTCCGAAGTCGAGTATTCGGTGGAAGATCTCTGAAAGCGGGTTTGGCGTCTTTGAAATGAATGTTCCTGCCACTTATAGACTCTGTTTTGTTCGTAATCGATGGTATCCCTCGAGAATTTGTTTCTCTTCCGATTCTCCGTGTCGATTCTGTGTTGGTCTATGCGGACTTGGATCTGGACTTTGAGGGTCGATAGCTCCTCGGTAGTGCCTGTCGTAGATAGTTGTGTTTCTATGTTCCTTATTTCTGTGTTGTTCTTTTCGATGGCTTGGTGGAGATGCTCCAAAGTAAGGATCATGAGGTCAAAGGAACATTTGTTAAGAATTAATTCAAAGCGGGAGCAAAAATCAGGAGAATCATGAAAGAGAGTGGGACGTAATGGTACTCGTAAACCTCTAGGGATTCTTTTCACCCGTAAGTATTCAGATAGTGTGGCGCTATGTAGTTCAAGGTTGGTGTGGTTTCTCAGTGCCCGTTCAAGATCTCGTCCCCGTGTTTCGCGTGGGGGTGCTTTGAGGAAGTCACTTGAGAATTTGGATTGTGCCAAAATAGCTGTATATTCCTCAGGATTATAGGAGAAAGTGGAAGACATCGCCACTTCAGTGTGCTACACGTAAGGGGAGATATGTCGATATTTTGGAACGTGTGCACTACTGGATGTAGTGGTGCCGAGTTAGGTTCCCAAACCAGGTAAGTAATATAGTAAAACAAGGCACTCAACTTGTGTGTTCAAACAAAGGAAATTTTAATGATGATCCAGGCAAAACGTTTTGGCTGTGATATAGCCTTCATCAGTTGCCATTAAGTATGTTTTAGGTAACAGACCTAAACAGATGTGTACAAATATTTTTAACAGGTTCAAAACAAATAAATGTTTGAAAACGAAATAAAGTATATACAATCATAATATTGATGAGATTTGGTATAAGTTTACATAGCATAAGCGGACATGGAATAAATTTTATGGCACAATCCAATAGACTCATAGGTGAAAAAGAGAAACATACCCTTATGGTGGATGGTCAAAGAAATCAAATTCCCAGTAGAACTAGTATATATAGAGTACACCTGAGAAATATGAACATGAATGGGTATCAGGTGAGTATAATATATCTTATGCAGAAAGCTAAAGTAAAAAGCATACCCCAATGTCACACTGCCTCAATAATCACTTTCAGGCAGTACACTCTAATATATCCAACACCAGAAGCGCTACTTCCCCACAGCATCTGGTAAGCATACCGATTACTCACAGGGATCAGCGCACATGCGTGACACACTTTTTCTCAATATATATACCTATCCCTATAGGTTATCTATCATGGATTGAATTCAACATTGGGGTATGCTTTTTACTTTAGCTTTCTGCATAAGATATATTATACTCACCTGATACCCATTCATGTTCATATTTCTCAGGCGTACTCTATATATACTAGTTCTACTGGGAATTTGATTTCTTTGACCATCCACCATAAGGGTATGTTTCTCTTTTTCACCTATGAGTCTATTGGATTGTGCCATAAAATTTATTCCATGTCCGCTTATGCTATGTAAACTTATACCAAATCTCATCAATATTATGATTGTATATACTTTATTTCATTTTCAAACATTTATTTGTTTTGAACCTGTTAAAAATATTTGTACACATCTGTTTAGGTCTGTTACCTAAAACATACTTAATGGCAACTGATGAAGGCTATATCACAGCCAAAACGTTTTGCCTGGATCATCATTAAAATTTCCTTTGTTTGAACACACAAGTTGAGTGCCTTGTTTTACTATATTACTTATATGGAGGGCAACGACTACAATTCCCAGAAATAATGGAGACAGCGGCGATCAACAGGTTAAGGCAAGTACCCAAAACACCGCCCATCTGACCTGACTGCCATCATTTAAATATCCCGCCAATTTAGGGTGACAGATTCCCTTTAAAAAGTGCCTAGTTTTTTGCACCCACCTCCCTGTTTGGCTTTTTGTGACTGCAACTAGCTTTTTGGGGAGCATTTCCTGAATGGTTACAGAAAGTACTTAATCTTTCATATTTGGGGCTTTAAAGAGGACCTGTCACATAGTCAAAAGTGGCCAGTCTTTGCTTTTATTTTATTTCCACTGCCCCCTGTGTTTTTTTCTCTTTCCTTTGAAAAATCCACCATACGGTTTAGTAATAATTTATATGGTCTTTCCAAATGGGTGTGGCTCACAGGATTCTCTGCATTATTACCCTGTGAGCCATGCCATCTTGGAGAACAAAATAAAAAGTAGCACTAGATAAAAAGTCCCGTATCTTTGAAACAGTACAGTGAATTAAAAACATAAAATAAAAATTTAATTTGAAAAAAAAAATGGATAATTAGGGGCGTAATGGGAAAAAATAGGGGCAAAAGCTGATCACTTTTGACCTGGTGACAGGACTTCTTCAAAGCAGGTATGGTATTTATATATGTTATTAGTAAGGATAGAAGCCCACTGGCACCTAAAAACATCTTGATGCATCTGCTCAAGCTTGGTAGGGCTTTATCACCATTCTCCTTTTGCCACTTCTCTATGCTGTGTGGCCCGGTGTGTTTTCATCTGGTTATCAGCCTAGGCCTATATAACGTCTTCCAAGACACACACCTGTATTTGGTATTGACTGTGCCCCACTAACTACTCCATACCTGTTTCCTTGTGTCCTGTCTGCCTGTGGCCTCCAGTGCTTCCAGTACCTGGTCTATACCTGCTTTCTGGTGCCCTGTCTGCCTGCGTCCTACAGTATTTCTAGTACCTGCTCTATTGCTGTTTTTTGGTGTCCTGTCTGCTTTCCTTACCTGCCTTCTGCATCAATGTCCTGGGACCTGTGTGGCCACCCAGACCTGGGCTTCGAGGATCCACCTCACACAGTGAGACCATAACACTTGGTTGTCTAACCTTTTCGATGTGTTCTTCTTATATGAAAACCACAATATCTTTCTTTTATTTTCTCATAAATATAGGAGGCCAAACATTTCTCAGCTGAAAATGACTATTCCTATTAGCTCTACTCTATAATACTAATCCGCTATGTGCATGACTGAGTGTAGGCTTTAACTGAATGCCCTTCAGGGACACTTTATAATAGCAGAACATTATTACATTGATCATAAAGGAACATTATGACAACTCTGGTATGTTTCATAATGATCGTGGTTCTCTGAAGCTTTCATTAGAGAATTTTGACAAATTAGCCCGTAGTTTTACATTACATGGCAATTTTTTTTCCTACATTAATAAATCGAGTCTCATGGATATTTGGCACCTAACGAAGATGCCAGGCATTTTTGACAAAAATGTTATTTGTTTTAAGCTGCCAAGAGATTGGCCTCTATTAAACACAGGCATAATGTTGACTTTAAGAATGAAATTTCAACATTAAATTAAAACCATTCAGAGCGGCACAGATCTTGGCTTTATGATATGAATTAATCTTTTTTTAACCGAAAAGAATGTAATGGGTGATTTTCCACGATGAGTAATCATACTGCTATATCTCACCGTGTCATGTCTATCAAAGTAAGAAATGTGGCTTTCAGTAGCAGCCCTAGACGTTTACCAACCATAACGTCATTTCATATCTGTCCTTTCAGTTATCTGGAGTATTTTATTTTTCTTGCTGACAGGATAATTAGTGAGACTAGATGACAAGGTAATGTAGAAGAGGATGTGATATACACTAACATTACCTACATAAACAGGAGCCGCCAGCTCTCCTGACATGTCTGGTTTAGTAAATACTTGTATTCCCCTTGAAATAACAATTTTGGAGCTTCTTATGGTAGAAATCTGCACCATACTATTCCTAATAAGCAGTGACCTCCAGTTCACTAATATTCTTGGGTATGCGTGCAACAACCATCTTTTTCAAACCCCTCCAAAGATTTTCTTTGGGGTTCAAGTCAGACGACAGTGACGGCCACTCCAGAATGTTGCAAGACTTCTTCTAAAATCAAGCATTGGTGGAGTTTGCGGTATGCCTGGGATTATTCTCCTACTGTAAAGCTTATTGATGCTGAGAGTTCAGCTTCCTGACAGAAGTCATAACATTTTCACCTAGGATTTCCAAATACATTATTGAATCCATCTTGCCCTCCATACAGTGCAGGCTTACAGTGCCATAAGAAGCAAAGTAGCAGAGCATCACTTAGCCATCAGCAAGCTTCACTATAGGCATCGCCAAGCCACCACCATGCTTTACTATAGCCATCACCAAGCCACCACCATGCTTCACTGTAGGAATCACAGAGTATCACTATATTTTACTGTGACACATTCCCCTTGAGAAAGAGGATCGGCAAACGCGCGTTGGGGCGTTCATGGCTCTGTGGGTAGTCAACTAGCTGCACTATGGGTAAGTCTTACTCCATAACTATCTCCATGTGGATTCTTTAATTCTTACTGATATTTGCATTTCTATATAACTACTCACCATCTTTTCTGGCGGGGGTGATTTAAACTTTTGTATTTTTTTATTTTTTAATATTTTTAAAAACATTTTTTATACTTTTTGCATGCGTCAATAGTCTCTGTGGTTGACTAGAAGCTGTACTACTTTGATCGGCTCTGCTACATACAGGCCATGATCAGATCACCTGTTTGTAGTAGAAATGCTCACTTGCTATGAGTGCCGACCACCGGGCAGCGCTCATAGCAATCGGGCTAAGACAACCATAGAGGTCGGCTGGAGACCTCTGGTTGTCATGCCAACCCATCGGTGACCTGCGATCATTTGACGGGGTCACTGATGGGCGGGATTTCTGCCGCGCTTCCATAAAGCGCAAGTTAAATGCCGCTGTCAGAGATTGACAGTGGCATTTAACTGTTCAAAACAGCTGATATGTGTCTGGAAAGATGTGGGCTCAGCGCCTGAGCCCACATCAAAGGGAGGGATTCTGACTTGGTTGTACTATTACGCCCAACGTCAGAAAGGGGTTAAAACTGCAAAAAAAGTGCAATTTCACAATTTTTTATTTTTATTTACTATGTTCACTGTATGGCAAAACTGGTTTGATAATAAGATTTAGTATGATTATGCAAATATCAAACATTTACATATTTTTTATTTAAGTTGTAAAAAAATTCCTAAATTTGTATAAAAAAAACATTTTTGCTTGTGTTGCCACTTACGAGACCCATAGCATTTTCAATTTTTGGGATATGGGGCTTATTTTTTGGCACCCTGAGCTGATGTTGTTACTGATACCATTTTGGGGGACATACGATGTTTTGATCACCTCTCATCTCATGGCATTCTATCGCAATGTTGCGACAGTCAAGAAAACGTAATTCTGGTATTATTATCTTTCTTCTCATTACACCATTCACTGATCAGATTAATTTATTTTATATTTTGATAGATCGGACATTTCTGAACACATCAATCCCAAATATGTGTATTTTTCTATTGCTTTATTTTTAAACTGGAAACAGGGAGATTATGGAACTTTTATGTTTTTTTAATTTCTTTCATTTTGAACAAATTTTTTTTCACTTTTTGCTGTATTTGTTAGTCCCTTTAGTGGACTTGAAGCTACGATCATCTGATCGCTTGTACTATACATGGCAGTGTATCAGCCGTGCTATGTATTGAGAAAATTACAATCGCCTATGAACGCCGGCCACGAGCTGCTTTCACAGAATTGTCACGACAAGCATAGAGGTCTTCCACCCCTTCACTGTCATGGCCACCTATCACTGCCCTGCGATCATGTCAGGGGCTCGCAGATGGGAGTGTGGAATGATACATGCGTCCTCCGGGCTCATATTAAATATCGCTGTCAGAGATTGACCATGGCATTTCACAGGCTAACAGCAGCATGCAGCCACTCGCTCCACCTGCGGCTGTTAAAGGCACATTATGGCTGAATAATTCAACCATCATCTCCAGGGAAAGATGCGGGCTCGGTGTGTCAAAGTTAGGAACATGACATATGACGTACATGTACGTCATATGTCATGAATGGGTTAAAAATATTTTGGGGAAATAAAAACTCAACAAAAAAAAGGATAATTTCTACTAGAAAAAAAATTGTTTTTTAATGCCTTGAAAAATTTCAATATGAACACAGCTTAGCATGCAGTTCTTTTTGGGATTTATATTGGTATATCAACAAAGCAACATGGATAGTCTTTAAGTATCTGAATAAGCCATTATACAGATCATGACATTATTGTCACTTTCATTCCTCTTTTTTATCTGTTCCATAAATTTTAAATTGAAATTGGATCAAGTTTGGGACCTACGAGGAGTCTTAAAATATCTGCGTATTTTTTATACACAGTATGAATAATCTTTTCAGCATGTAAAACTAATGAGTGTCAATAATGTTACATGGTAAAGAATTATGTTATTAACAAACAGTTATGTAGAATATTCCATTAAGTAGGTCACATTGAAGCACCACAGATGTTTATTTTTGTCACAACTCTGATATATTAATTTATTATTACACGTAAGAATTTTCAATGATCCCCCTGCTGCTCCCAGGGAACACATTCATAAAGACTTCTTGGCAGTATTGTTAGTCGAGGGTGTTTATAACAAATTTGGGATCTTCCTTTTCGGGGAAAAATATTCTTATCGTATACACAGTCAAAGCTGCATCCATCCAAGAGCCACTCTAAATGTTTATGGAAGTAATTATGTAATGGAGTGATAATGTTAACAAATATATTTATTACTGATTATCTAATCTGAATGTCATCCGCAGCGCTCTGGTGTCATAAGATATGTCTCGTCTTTCTGATGCTATGTCTGCGGAGATGTAGTCATATAAATAAATAAGCCCAACACATTCCAATATATTAGTATTGATACTATGTAAAGCTATATACATCATATCTTTTAATTTAGAAGACACCAATTCTGCCTTTTGTTTCGAATAGAGAACAATGAAACATAAAAAAAGCTCATAGACTGACAGTGACAATAAAGATTGCCATTTTTGAAAGGGGGGGACTATGAAGGCTACAGAGGTTGTGATTGCCCCTGAGTAGAGTTGAGCAAATTTTTTTCAATATTCGGTTCGGATTATGATCGCCGGCAAATATTCTATTAGTAATATTCACTAAAGCCATTGGAGGCAATGGGAGTTGAAATGAGCGAATATGTTCGGAATCGATCGTCAAACATAAATTCGGCATGGATAGGGTACCAATATGGCATGAATATGGCAAATTCAGATTTGGCGATTGTTTCTGAACATATTCGCTCAAGTCTACTCCTGAGCCCCTGAGTTGTGTCAAAAGTTTCCTCTATCAATATAAGAAGACCGGTGCTATAAATGATGTGGTGGGTCCTGTTACCGATTTTGTTTCAGAGTCCATGAGCATTTAATTAACCTTCTATGCTTTCAGTGCCCTATGCCTACATCAGAATATGTGCAGTCATATTTTTGCATCGCTCTTTTTAAATGTTTGTACCTTCAGACAAGTTGATATGATTTAATAGTTAATGTGCTAAACAGACAATTTGCAAATCATCGTTTTTCTGTAGCTCATCGCTCCCCTTATTTCCCAGTTTACTGAAGATTGACCACAGGGGAACTGAGGCTGCAGGTCCCCTGAAGAAGGTAAAGCGAAACGCATGTTGTGGCTGGTTTTGAGTCCTGCTTGTTACCCTGATAATTACTGATTGTTTTGCAGAGGACTCTATTTGATTCATATCTGATGCACTTTTGGTTAATTTTTTTGAGAATTTACAATTTGTAACCATCTCTAGAGACAGAGATGGTGAGATGGATTACAGGGTCTTTGTCTCCCTGTTCTGGCTCTCCGGTCTGTTACACTAATGGAGGATGAGCACAGTAAGACCATGATTTTTAACAAGGTTTTTATGAAAGGACAAGTGTGCTTTTAAGTTCTTCTCATTGTCAAATATTATGGTTAATGAGAATTTCATGTAAAATGTATAGACTCATTTCTTCTACCCCCAATATTTAATTACAGACTTGGTGAAGTTTGAGGGTACAACACCGTTAGTGAGACCATGGTGGGACTTTTTTTTAATACAGCCACTGGTCCAGGTAAGCCAACAATGTGAGGTTATCATACCACAGAAAATACATTTCCTAATTAAAATATTATTGATCAAAAATTCATATACAGTAAGGCTCCTCATGCAGTGACTGCTTGATGGTGTTCTTGCTTCATTTCATTGTCTATTGTGTCTGCATTGTTTGCTCAGATTTGGTGAGTGACCACATGGGTTTTATGAGCAGTGGATCATTTTAATAAGGTCACGATGTTTCAGTTTATAACATAATTTATAGCCCTTGTCTTGCACTCAGCTTTGGATTATGAATGCTGCATGGTTTAACAATTGAAAAACTTATTGTGATACATATGGAAAATTGGCAATTTAAACGTGTGTAATGTATCAATTATTATTCTATTCTTCATTAGTTTACTTTTTCCATTTTTTCAGAGCAAGAGTGGTTTGATTTAATTATATAACATTTTAAGTAGTTCAGCTAAAGTGTCTATTACAAGCTATGCACCAGAGTTTAAAGGGGTTCTCCAGGACTAACATATTGATGACCTAACCGGTGAATAGGTAATCAATATCGGTCCAGTGGTGATCCAACATCCAACTGATCAGCGGCAAACTGCAGCCAGACATAAATAATGTATGAAGATAGAACATTAAGTAAAGTTGAAGATGAAATGATCTCTAAAAGGCCGAAAGTTAAAGATGACTAATTTCTTTTGTATTTTAATCTATACATATATATATATATATATATATATACAGTACAGACCAAAAGTTTGGACACACCTTCTCATTCAAAGATTTTTCTGTATTTTCATGGCTATGAAAATTGTAGAATCACACTGAAGGCATCAAAACTATGAATTAACACATGTGGAATTATACATTACACTTTACATAAAAGTGTGAAACAACTGAAAATATGTCTTATATTCTAGGTTCTTCAAAGTAGCCACCTTTTGCTTAGATTACTGCTTTGCACACAGAAAAGGTGAACGGATGGACTCTACATGCCTGGTTCCCACCGTGAAGCATGGAGGAGGTGTTGTGATGGTGTGGGGGTGCTTTGCTGGTGACACTGTTGGGGATTTATTCATAATTGAAGGCATACTGAACCAGCATGGTTACCACAGCATCTTGCAGCGGCATGCTATTCCATCCGGTTTGCGTTTAGTTGGACCATCATTTATTTTTCAACAGGACAATGACCCCAAACACACCTCCAGGCTGTGTAAGGGCTATTTGACCAAGAAGGAGAGTGTTGGGGTGCTGCGCCAGATGACCTGGCCTCCACAGTCACCAGAAATGAACCCAATCGAGATGGTTTGGGGTGAGCTGGACCGCTCACCGCTTCAATTTTGAATAAATCCCCAACAGTGTCACCAGCAAAGCACCCCTGTTGTGAATGGGTTTGAGATGAGTTCTGAGCAGAGGCTCCCTCTGGTGGTTACAAGCGGTACTAGTGAGGATTGTGAGGACTGGGAATCAGGTGTTACTGATTGGTCTTATATAAGGGAGTAATTTTCCCATCAGGGTTGCCGGTGATCAATTGTTCTGGTCTGAATCCTTCTTTCCAGTTTCCCTTGTAGCCTGCTGTGTCGTGTCTGCATCTCCTGCTATCAGATAAGACAATTTCTTATTTTGTGTTTTTGCTATATTTTTGCATTTGGTCCTGCACTTCTGTGGGGGCCTTCTGGGTCCCCTCCGGGGGCTTTTGCCCTCTCAGTTTAGTCCAGCCACTGTGTTTTGTACTTTTGCTTTTCCAGTTTTTTCAGTGGCTGCTGTTTTTGTTACACCAGAGAACTAATTTAGGTGGTAGAGGTCGTGTGATCTCAGGTGATTTTGAAATTAGTAGAGTTGGTGTTTTTTCAGGGTTTTCTGGGATTGCAGTAAGTACCCTTCCTGTCCTTTTCTATTTAGTTAGTTTGGGCCCCAGCGTTTGCTCATACTATTTTCTTTCTGTGTCAGTATTTCCTCTTGTCTAACCGCCATTACATGTTTGGGGGCTTTCTATTATCTTTGGGGTTCTGCTCCGGGGCAGATAGCTTTCCTATTTCTATCTTTAGGTGTAGTTAGTTTATCAGGCTGTGACGAGGCGTCTAGGACCAACGTAGGAACGCTCCACGGCTGCCTCTAGTTGCGGTGGTTAGTCAGGGTACTGCAATCTCATAGATTCCAACTGCTCTGGTGTATTTCCTTTTTTGCCTGCACTCCTCAGCTACCGTAACATAACAGTATCATCGGCCTTAAAAATTGTATGGTACTCACAGAAGGGAAAAAATATTTTGAAGGAAGAAAAGTTGTCAGAGATATTTTTCTGTTTGTTGCATTTTTTTTTTTTTTTTCCCTCTGTATCTCTGGGTGCTGGGGAGGATCTTTTCTCCCAATGGAGTTTGCACAGTTGTCTGGCCGTGTGGATCAGCTTGCCACTGAGGTTCAGAGTATTGCTGCATATCTTGCTGGGTTGCCTGTTGTGGAACCTAGGATCCCCATGCCAGATTTGTTTGTAGGGGATCGAGCTAAGTTTCAGAATTTCAAAAATAATTGTAAATTGTTTCTTGCCTTAAAATCTAAGTCCTCAGGAAACGCAGCGCAGCAGGTTCAAATTGTCATCTCTCTCCTGCGCGGCGATCCTCAGGATTGGGCTTTTTCCCTGATACCTGGGGATCCTGTTTTGAGTGATGTTGATGCATTTTTTCAGGCTTTGGGGTTATTGTACGATGAGCCTAATGTCACTGATCAAGCTGAAAAAGCCTTGTTGGCATTAAATCAGGGGCTTGATGACGCTGAGTTATACTGTCAGAGATTCCGTAGGTGGGCAGTCCTGACCAAATGGAATGACGACGCTTTGGCGGCCCTTTTCCGGAAGGGTCTGTCGGATAATGTAAAGGATGTTATGGTGGGATTCCCTGTCCCCTCTGGTCTCAATGATTCTATGTCTTTAGCGATTCAAATTGACAGACGTTTGCGTGAGCGGAGAAGTATGCGTGGAGTGGTGTTGCCTTGTGAACCAGTTTCTGAACCCATGCAGTGTGATGGAGTGGTGTCTGGGGCACAGCGTCATGAGTTTCGAAAGCGCAATGGGTTATGTTTCTACTGTGGTGATGCCTCTCATGCTATTTCAGTCTGCCCTAAGCGGGGAAGACATTTTGCACGCTCAGTTGTCTTGGGTAGTGTTCAGACTAAGTTTTTATTAACTGTCACTCTGATATGCTCTCTGTCCTCATTTTCTGCTCAGGCTTTCGTTGATTCTGGAGCAGCTATTAACCTGATGGATTATGATTTTGCTAAACGTTGTGGGTTTCCCTTGATACCCCTACAGAAGTCTATTCCTTTACTGGGGATCGATTCTACCCCTTTGGCTGAGAATAAACCCCAGTTTTCTACTCAGGTGATAATGAGGGTTGAACCTGATCACCAGGAGTGCTGCAAATTTTTGGTTCTATATAATCTGCATGACATTATCGTGCTGGGTTTCCCTTGGTTACAGTCTCATAATCCTGTTTTGGATTGGAAATCTGTGTCTGTAACCAGTTGGGGCTGCCAAGTGTTAATACCAACACTCCTGTTTTTTCTGCCTCCCCCAGGCTGAGGATGTTCCTGACTTTTTGTTTGATTTTTCTGATGTGTTTAGCGAAAGTAAATCTGCATCCTTACCTCCCCATAGGAGCTATGACTGCGCTATTGAATTAGTGCCGGGTAGTAAATTCCCTAAAGGTCGCCTTTTTAACTTGTCTGTACCTGAACATGACGCTATGCGGTCTTATATCAAGGAATCATTGGAGAAGGGTTCATATCAGACCATCCTCTTCACCCTTAGGTGCCGGTTTTTTCTTTGTGGCCAAAAAAGATGGTTCATTAAGGCCGTGTATTGATTATCGTCTCTTGAACAATATTACTGTGAAATATCAATACCCGTTACCCTTGATTTCTGACCTGTTTTCCAGGGTGAAAAACGCTACTTGGTTTACCAAGCTTGACCTCAGGGGGGCGTATAACCTTATTCGCATTAAGCACGGGGATGAATGGAAGACGGCATTTAACACCCCTGAAGGGCATTTTGAGTACCTTGTGATGCCCTTTGGGCTCACTAATGCTCCTTCCGTCTTCCAGTCCTTCATGAATGACATTTTCAGGGATTTTGTGGACAAGTTTCTGATTGTTTATTTGGATGATATCTTGATTTTTTCTAATGACTGGGACTCTCATGTGAAGCATGTTCGAACTGTATTCCAGATTTTGAGAGAGAATGCTCTGTATGTGAAGGGATCAAAGTGTCTTTTTGGCGTACAGAAGATCTCATTTCTGGGATTCATTTTGTCCCCATCTGTTATTGAAATGGACCCGGTCAAGGTTCAGGCCATCTGTGATTGGGTCCAACCTACTTCATTAAAGGCTCTTCAGAGATTTTTGGGTTTTGCCAATTTTTATCGTAAATTTATTGGTAATTTCTCTGTTATTGTTAAACCATTAACTGATTTGACCAGAAAGGGTTCTGATGTGGTGAATTGGCCTCCTGAGGCAGTCTCTGCGTTTCAGGAACTTAAGCAGAGATTCACTTCTGCTCCTGTTCTACGGCAGCCTGATGTTTCTCTGCCATTTCAGGTGGAGGTTGATGCCTCTGAAATTGGGGCAGGTGCCGTTTTGTCCCAAAAAGATCCAGAGACCTCTAAAAGTAACCCTTGTGCCTTTTTCTCTCGAAAATTTTCTCCTACTGAACGTAATTATGACGTGGGTAATCGGGAGTTATTGGCCATGAAGTGGGCTTTTGAAGAGTGGAGACATTGGCTGGAGGGAGCCAAACATCAGGTGGTGGTCCTTACGGACCATAAGAATCTGGTCTATCTGGAATCTGCCAAGCGACTCAATCCTAGACAGGCCAGGTGGGCCTTGTTTTTCACACGTTTTAATTTTGTGGTTTCCTTTCTTCCTGGCACTAAGAATGTTAAGGCGGATGCCCTCTCGAGGAGTTTCCTTGCGGACTCTCCTGAGCTATCTGATCCCTCTGTTATTTTGAAGGAGGGTGTAGTTCTTTCCGCCATCTCGCCCAATTTGAGACTTGCTCTGGAGGGGTGTCAGGAGGATAGGCCCGAGCGCTGCCCTGTTGGAAAATTGTTTGTCCCGGACCAATGGAAAAAGAGTGTGATGTCTGAGATTCATTGTTCCGCATTGGCTGGGCATCCCGGAATTTTTGGTACCAGAGACTTGGTTAGTCGGTCCTTTTGGTGGCCTACCTTGTCTCGCGATGTCAGGGAATTTGTGCAGTCCTGCGGGACTTGCTCTCGCTCCAAGCCTTGCTCTCGCTCTAGTGGTTTGTTGATGCCATTGCCTGTGCCCAAGAGACCATGGACCCATATCTCTATGGATTTCATTTCCGATCTTCCTGTTTCTCAGAGAATGACCACCATCTGGGTAATTTGTGATAGGTTTTCCAAAATGATACATCTTGTGCCATTACCTAAGTTGCCTTCCTCCTCTGAATTGGTGCCGTTGTTCCTTCAGCACGTGGTTCGTTTACACGGCATTCCTGAGAACATTGTGTCTGACAGAGGAGTCCAGTTTGTTTCCAGATTTTGGAGGACTTTTTGTTCTAAACTGGGTGTTCAATTGTCTTTCTCCTCGGCATTTCATCCTCAGACCAATGGTCAAACTGAGAGAACAAACCAGACATTGGAGACTTATCTAAGATGCTTTGTGTCTGCTGATCAGGATGACTGGGTCTCTTTTTTGCCTTTGGCTGAGTTTGCTCTTAATAATAGGGCTAGCTCTGCCACTTTGATGTCTCCGTTTTTCTGTAATTCTGGGTTTCACCCTCGATTTTCTTCAGGACAGACGGAGGCTTCTGTCTGTCCAGGTGTTGACTCTGTTGTTGAGCGTATGCAGCAGATTTGGGACCAGGTAGTGGAGAGGTTGTCCCTCTCTCAGGAGAAGGCCCAGCGGTTTGCTAACCGGCATAGGACTGATGGTCCTCGGTTTAAAGTGGGGGACTTGGTCTGGTTGTCCTCAAAGAATATTCCTATGAGAGTAGCATCTCCTAAATTTAAGCCTAGGTTCATTGGACCTTATAAGATCATGGAGATTATTAATCCTGTTTCTTTTTGTTTGCTTCTTCCAGGGACATTTAAGATCCATAACGTGTTCCACAAGTCCTTGTTGAAGAGGTTTGTTGAGCCAGTGGTTCCTGCTGCTGTGCCTCCTGACCCTGTTTTGGTTGAGGGCAATCTGGAGTATGTGGTTGAGAAAATATTGGATTCTCGTTTTTCTAGACGAAGACTCCAGTATTTGGTTAAATGGAGAGGTTATGGTCAGGAAGACAATTCTTGGGTGTTTGCTTCGGACATCCATGCTAGGAGACTTATCCGTGCGTATCATAGAACTCATCCTGACCGACCTGGTTGCTCAAATGAGGGTTCGGTGACCCCTCCTCAAGGGGGGGGTACTGTTGTGAATGGGTTTGAGATGAGTTCTGAGCAGAGGCTCCCTCTGGTGGTTACAAGCGGTACTAGTGAGGATTGTGAGGACTGGGAATCAGGTGTTACTGATTGGTCTTATATAAGGGAGTAATTTTCCCATCAGGGTTGCCGGTGATCAATTGTTCTGGTCTGAATCCTTCTTTCCAGTTTCCCTTGTAGCCTGCTGTGTCGTGTCTGCATCTCCTGCTATCAGATAAGACAATTTCTTATTTTGTGTTTTTGCTATATTTTTGCATTTGGTCCTGCACTTCTGTGGGGGCCTTCTGGGTCCCCTCCGGGGGCTTTTGCCCTCTCAGTTTAGTCCAGCCACTGTGTTTTGTACTTTTGCTTTTTCCAGTTTTTTCAGTGGCTGCTGTTTTTGTTACACCAGAGAACTAATTTAGGTGGTAGAGGTCGTGTGATCTCAGGTGATTTTGAAATTAGTAGAGTTGGTGTTTTTTCAGGGTTTTCTGGGATTGCAGTAAGTACCCTTCCTGTCCTTTTCTATTTACTTAGTTTGGGCCCCAGCGTTTGCTCATACTATTTTCTTTCTGTGTCAGTATTTCCTCTTGTCTAACCGCCATTACATGTTTGGGGGCTTTCTATTATCTTTGGGGTTCTGCTCCGGGGCAGATAGCTTTCCTATTTCTATCTTTAGGTGTAGTTAGTTTCTCAGGCTGTGACGAGGCGTCTAGGACCAACGTAGGAACGCTCCACGGCTGCCTCTAGTTGCGGTGGTTAGTCAGGGTACTGCAATCTCATAGATTCCAACTGCTCTGGTGTATTTCCTTTTTTGCCTGCACTCCTCAGCTACCGTAACATAACACACCCCCACACCATCACACCTCCTCCTCCATGCTTCACGGTGGGAACCAGGCATGTAGAGTCCATCCGTTCACCTTTTCTGCATGCAAAGCAGTAATCAAAGCAAAAGGTGGCTACTTTGAAGAACCTAGAATATAAGACATATTTTCAGTTGTTTCACACTTTTTTGTAAAGTGTAATGTATAATTCCACATGTGTTAATTCATAGTTTTGATGCCTTCAGTGTGATTCTACAATTTTCATAATCATGAAAATACAGAAAAATCTTTGAATGAGAAGGTGTGTCCAAACTTTTGGTCTGTACTGTATATATATATATATATTATAGAAATCTTTTACATTTTAAAAATAACAAAAAGACCAATGCAAAAGTTTGGTCAATCTTGAAGATTTGTGTGGTCAGATAACTTTGACCAAGGTTTCAGACCATAATTAGCCTGATAGGGTTATGACTTGTTCACTATCATCATTAAGAAAGGCCAGATGATACAAATTTCACCGCTTTACAAACAAATCAGCCTCCTCTAACCTTGTGCCAAAAAACAGCAGCCATGGGTTCTTCTAAGCAGCTGCCTAGCACCCTGAAAATGAAAATGGTGGAGGCTCACAAAGCAGGAGAAGGCTATAAGATAGCAATGCATTTTCAAGTTGCTATTTCATCAGTTTGAAATGTAATTAAGAAATGGCAGTTAACAGAAACAGTGAAGGTCAAGATAAGGTCTGGAAGACCAAGCAACATTTCAGTGAGAGCTGCTCGTAGGATTGCTAGAGAGGCAAATCAAACCCACCATTTGACTGCAATAGATCTTAAGAAAGATTTAGACTCTGGAGTTGTGGTACATTGTTCTACTGTTCTGCACAAATACTGCCTTAATGGAAGAGTCATCAAAAGAAAACCTCTCCTGCGTCCTCACCATAAAATTCAGCATCAGAAGTATGCAAAAGAACACGTAAACAAGCCTGATGCATTTTGGAAACAAGTCCTGTGGACTGATGAGGTTAAAATAAAACTCTTTGGCCACAATGATCAAAGGTACAGTATGTGTAGAGAAAAAAGGGCACATAATGTCAGGTAAAGAACATCTCGCCAACCTTTAAGCTTGGGGGTGGAACAATCATTCTTTGGAGTTGTGTTGCAGCCAATGACACAGGGAACATTTTACAGAAAGAGGGAAGAATGGATTGAATGAAATTTCAACAAATTATTGATGCAAATATAACACCATCTGAACATCATTGAAAATCTGTGGCTAGACCTCAAAATAGCAGTGCATGCAAGACAACCCTGGAAGCTCACAGAACTGGAAGACTTCTTCAGGGAAGAATGGATCAAAATCCCTCAAACAAGAACTGAAAGACTCTCGACTGGCTACGAAAAGTCTTTACAAGCTGTGATACTTTCAAAAGTGGGTGCTACTAGATACTAACCATGCAGGGTGCCCAAACTTTTGCATCGGCCCATTTTCCTTTTTATAATTTTTAAAATGTAAGAGATAAAAATATTTTTTTCTTTTTTTTTGCCTCGAATACAAAGGAAAAGTTTAATCTTTAACTTTAGGCCTTTTAAAGATCATTTCATCTTCAACTTGCTTAACTGTTCATAAAAACAGTAATTTTGACCAGGGGTGCCCAAATTTACATGCTACATACATTGTTTAGTGAACACTCACAGGTATTGCATCTCATCTCCTATCTGACTGAAAGGGATGCAAGGTGCAGTATATGGGAATGGCCTCTAAACAGTGTATGGATCCATATATTTATACATTGTTTACACCCTGAATTGAACAATTGAAGCAGTTAACAGCTGATCAGTGTGGGCGCCTGCCGGGTGTCGGACTAAAAATACTGATGACCTAAAGGTAGGTTATCAATGTTAGTTAATGTTAGTTCCAAAATGCCCCTTTCAGGAGTTCAACATAATCAGTGTAAATAAAATGCCATAGCTACTGAATGCTGTCTATGATATCAATGCATGCAGCTCATCCTTAGGGAAAGAAAATTGCAAAGGAAAAAGCATAACAATAACAACCATACAATGTGATAAAACCATAAAATTCCTCTTAAGTATACAAGTTTTAAGGTATATAGTCAAATATAATAAATTCCAATGGTTGCCCTGGATCCCATTGACATACTACACACTCCTGTTTAAGGTGAAATACAACTTGTAGAACAAAATCTACAGACTGCCATAAAACACTTCTTTAGGATCCAGTAGGAATGTAGAGAAAATGCTGAGAATTTAGTCTCTTTTGTTAACATCTTTGCTTTTGGCTCTGATTGTAAACGGTAGCCACTAATATCACGACCAGCCTTGAGTGCAAACGGGGGGAAATTCAGATTTAGGCCTCAATCATACATTCGTTTCTTGAGGACTAGTACCTATAATTGTGAATGGGATCACTCACATGTCTGTGATTTTCGTGGAGACATGTCTTATTTTGATATGAGTGTCAGATTAAAATCGGCAACTCATTTAGTCCATGAAAAATATCAGACAGCACTCGGATGCCATCTTAGTGTGGGCCGATCTTCATAGACTGTTAGATACAAAAGAATGGAGAAACTTTTTTTCACAATTGAGAAAATCTGAGGAAACTCGGACCGAACTCTGATAAAACTCAGATGAAACTCTGACCAAAATCACTGATGAAACTTGAAAAATATTTATACTTGAGAGTCCTCAGTGGTTGATACCTTTTAATGGCTAACTGAAAAGATGGTAACAAATTGCAAGCTTTCGAGACTACTCAGGTCTCTTCATCTTTGCCTGACTCTCAAGTCTAAATATTTTTCTATCTACTGGCTAACACGGTACGAAGATACACATCTTTCCTATGATGAAACTTGGTCAGTTTTTCTTGTACGTGAAAAAAACTGACGTGTGAATGAAGCCTTATTGCAGTTGCCCTCAGGATTGTTCTTGCGTGACAGAAATGGGTGAAGATACATTAGTATTTTAGATAATCAATGTCCATAATATAGAAGGCTATATATCTCTACCCGCAGAAACATACGTTAACTAGCTAACATATTTTTCGGACTATGAGACGCACCGGACCATAAGACGCACCTAGGTTTTAGAGGAGGCAATTAGGGAAAAAAACCTGAAGAAAAAATGTGGTAAATTCTGTACCTATCCCGGTAAATATGGTCCACTCATCCCCATCCTGATACACATGGCCCCTCATCCCTATCCTGGTATGCATGGTCCCCTTATCCCTATCCTGATATGCATGTCCCTCATCCTCATCCTGGTATGCATGCCTCCTCATCTCTAGTCTGGTATGTATGGCCCTCTCATCCCTATCCTAGTAGGAATGGTCCCCCTCATCCTTATCCTGGCAGGTATGATCGCCCTCATCTCTATACTGGTATGCAGGGTCCACATCTCATTCAAGTATGCATGGCCCCATCCCTCCTGGTATGCAGGGCCCCATGATTAACCTAGTATGATTGGCCCCATCCCAGTCCTGGTATGCATGGCCCCATCCTTATCCTGGTATGATTTGCCCCATCCCAGTCCTGGTATGCATGGCCCCATCCTTATCCTGGTATGATTGGCCCCATCCCAGTCCTGGTATGCATGGCCTCATCCTTATCCTGGTATGAATGGCCCAATCCCAGTCCTCATTTGCATGCCCCATCCTTATCCTGGTATAATTGGCCCCATCCCAGTTCTAGTATGCATGGCCCCATCCTTTTCCTGGTAGGCAACCACCAGAGGGAGCCCCAACTCAGAAGTCATTTCCAACATGCTCACAACAGTCAAGCATACCAGAATAAGGATGGGACCAATCATACCAGGAACAGGATGGGGCCAATCATACCAGAATAAGGATGGGACCAATCATACCAGGAACGGGATGGGGCCAATCATACCAGAATATGTATAGGACCAATCATACCAGGAATGGGATGGGGCCAATCATACCAGAATAAGAATGGGGCAATCATACCAGGAACGGGATGGGGCCAATCATACCAGAATAAGATTGGGACCAATCATACCAAGAACAGGATGGGCCAATCATACCAGAATAAGAATGGGACCAATCATTCAAGGAACGGGATGGGACCAATCATACCAGAATAAGGATGGGACCAATCATACGAGCAACGGGATGGGGCCAATCATACCAGGATGCCAGAAAAATTAATATTCATTGCCCTCCACGCCCATGGGCATGGAATGCAGTGCATATTCATTTCTCTTTAGCAGTGGGAACAGGAGTTAGTCGGAGCTGCGGCTTCTGCCTCTGTGACCCGCTGCTCTGCCGTAACCGCTCCCCCATCTCCCCACCACAGTCAGAGCCCCTACATCTGGACTATAAGACGCACCCCCCATTTTCCTCCACATTTTGGGAGGAAAAAAGTGTGTCTTATAGTCCGAAAAATACGGTACTAATTATACTCCTTAAGGGACCTACTATGTTTTCTGTTGACTAATGTCTAGAGGAGCAAGTGCTTACTCTGCACCAGGAGCAAGGGCTGTTTAATCTTTGTGATATAAAGCTATAAAGCTAGGGCAAAATAAATATTTGGAGCAACTACCTGTAGCAAACATATTCAGGTAAATGTGGCATTGTAACAGGTTGCTGCCCAACAGGTGGACAAAAGCAGTCGTGTATAGGAAGGATTTGGTTAGGAACCTTAGATTCTTAAAATTGTTAAGTATTGGCCTTCAGTTTAAAATACTAACACTGACATATAAGGCCTTCCATAATCCGTCCACTCCCATGATCTGTGATCTAATTTCCCAGTTCCTCCCTACTCATAATCTCACTTACTCACAAGATGTCCTTTTTTGCTCACCTCTTGTCTACTCATTGTACAATTGTCTTCCAGAGTTTGTCCCTGCATCCCCGATACTCACTCAGCACATTGGAAATGAAAATTAAATTTAAGCTTCTGTACTGTCTTGAGACCATTAGGGAGTTTGAAGGCTACTTGACCCCTGTTACTTGATGGTCAGGCCTGGCTTTAGGAGGACTCTCTTGAGCACACTGTTGTTGTGCTCTGCTAAATGCTCTAGCCCAGCTGTGGATAATAGTAGCTCTGCTCCTCCTAACTTTGTACATGGTAGGATGCTCAGCATAAAAACTACACACTTCTAACTTTGTATTTGGCGGGCTTGGGGTGGTGGAGGAGGTGTTTGGCAAGCACTAATGTGCTCTTGATTTTGTACATGGCAGTGTGGGGGAGTTTATTGCGAGCATCAATGTACAGTACAGACCAAAAGTTTGGACACACCTTCTCATTCAATGATTTTTCTGTATTTTCATGACTATGAAAATTGTAGAATCACACTGATGGCATCAAAACTATGAATTAACACATGTGGAATTATACATTACACTATACAAAAAAGTGTGAAACAACTGAAAATATGTCTTATATTCTAGGTTCTTCAAAGTAGCCACCTTTTGCTTTGATTACTGCTTTGCACGCAGAAAAGGTGAACGGATGGACTCTACATGCCTAGTTCCCACCGTGAAGCATGGAGGAGGAGGTGTAATGGTGTGGGGGTGATTTGCTGGTGACACTGTTGGGGATTTATTCAAAATTGAAGCGGTGAGCGGTCCAGCTCACCCCAAACCATCTCGATTGGGTTCAGGTCTGGTGACTGTGGAGGCCAGGTCATCTGGCGTAGCACCCCAACACTCTCCTTCTTGGTCAAATAGCCTTTACACAGCCTGGAGGTGTGTTTGGGGTCATTGTCCTGTTGAAAAATAAATGATGGTCCAACTATACGCAAACTGGATGGAATAGCATGCCGCTGCAAAATGCTGTGGTAGCCATTCTGGTTCACTATGCCTTCAATTTTGAATAAATCCCCAACAGTGTCACCAGCAAAGCACCCCCAAACCATCACACCACCTCCTCCATGCTTCACGGTGGGAACCAGGCATGTAGAGTCCATCCGTTCACCTTTTCTGCGTGCAAAGCAGTAATCAAAGCAAAAGGTGGCTACTTTGAAGAACCTAGAATATAAGACATATTTTCAGTTGTTTCACACTTTTTTGTAAAGTGTAATGTATAATTCTACATATGTTAATTCATAGTTTTGATGCCTTCAGTGTGATTCTACAATTTTCATAGCCATGAAAATACAGAAAAATCATTGAATGAGAAGGTGTGTCCAAACTTCTGGTCTGTACTGTACATGTAGAGAGATGGACAAGAGAAACTGAGTAACTATAAGCAAACACCACCAACTGCTGGACCAAACTGAAAGTAAAAGTTAAAAAAGAAAAACTTGTGTCAACAGGAACAAAATTGTGCTGGAAGATTTTCAGGGGGTCTGAATTCACCTTCTGAACCTGATCAGGTGATACACAGGAAGGACTTCCTAAATATGAAGGCCTGGCCTGGCTGAGTAGAGCAGTTGGGGCCAGAACCTGCACCAGGGCAGGTTGTATGTCTGTGAGGTGGGCTTGCAGCCACCATCTCCACAGAAGAGTCTGGGAGTCGTCAGTATGTTCAAACATGTATATTGTATCTCATATTGGTGACATAATCAAAGATGCATCCTTTTTTATGTGGGCGTATAGATTTAGTAATGTCTAACTAAAAAGAACTTATTAATTTTTGGCTATCTGACTGAGTTATTTACAACAACGAGCCAGTAGTTCTATTTTTATTGATTGATGATTGTACTTTTCTTGATTTAACGAGGAAACAAACTTTGAGCATAAATAAAACTTGTCTGTAAAATAACAATGATGATAGATTGAGCACTAGTTTACATTTGGAAACATTGATTTTTGGCATTTGGAGAGTTGGACGCTCTTGTGCTAGCCTGCAGAAACAGCTGCATGTACTGTGAAGTGCTCGTCACCAATGCAGCCAAAACACAGAGACCGGAGCAATGTGGAAGGTTGAGTACCAGCTGATTTTATTATTTTACGTGTCTGCCAGTATTTGGGGTCAACTTTGCTGAAAGTTTAACACCCCTTTGAATTGCCGCTTTGGCTGCAGAGCCTCTGCGGGTTCCACACTAAATTGTACAAAGTTTATTGCAGATTCAGCTGCAGATAAGAATACAATTGGCCAAAGAAATCCAAAGTGAAAATCCACAGCATAAATCAACGTGACAATCACAGCAATAATCAATTTAGTCAGTTTCATAAAATCTCATCTACAAAACTGATACTGCTGTAATAAGCAACACAGATTCCCCCACAGAAACTACACATGCATAACTATTACATCCAACTAATGGGAACCTAAAGTTATCGTCTACTTGGACAACCTCTTCTTAGTCCATATGTTTGACCCATTAGAATAATAACACTTATACCCACCTCCAGTGCATGCGCTGTTCTAGCAATGTTGGCACCATCTCTCCTAAGAATCGCGTGACATTGTTACGTCACGTGAGCCCTGTTGCTCTTATTTGTTCCAGATGTATGTGGTTTGTTTGAAGGAGGCGAGAGCAAAGAGGACGCTGATTGGCTGCAGGCATTGCGTGACATAACAATCAGTGTCTGCTTTGCTCTCCCCTCCTTCGGACAAACCACATACAGTTGGAGAAAATTAGAGCAACAGGCTCACGTGACGTAAGAATGTCACGCGATCCTTAGAGACAGTGTGACACTGCTGGAACGGCTTTGACCCCGCTAAAATGGAGGTGATCGTACATGTTATTATTTAACTGGCGCAAACATACGGATTAAGAAGGGGTTGTCTGAGTAGTGGGTAGTGGAAAACTCCTTTAATC
>JARQOD010000002.1:593816024-593912344 GCA_033576555.1 Oophaga sylvatica | reverse complement strand
GCCGCCTGTCTGGATCATCCTCCAATAAACCATGAATTGGACGTGGACGATAAGATTTCCACCCAATAGATTTCAGGATTCGCATGATGGAAGCTCGTGAAATTCCCAATTCTAAAGAGACTCTTCTGGTGGAGTTTTTTGGACTCTGAACAAATGTTTCACAACAAGTTGTTTATTATTTTCTGTACAGGCTGTTTTGGGTCAACCAGTTTTTGGAGCATTAAGGATTGAGCCAGTGGCATCGAATTTGTCACGAATGCTGTAAATGGTTTGTCTCTTTGGGGCTTGACTACCAAATGTTTCAATCCAATTTGCTCTAACTGTTTCAGCATTTTGAGATTTCCAATACTCTTTTAAAATCCATTTTCTTTGATCTGTATTTAAATTATTTGCCATTTTGGGGGAGATTTATCTGTGAAAACTGGATCTGTGAAACTGACTCAGTTGCCCTTAGCAACCAATCAGATTTCACCTTTCATTTTCCAAAGAGTCTGTGAAGAATGAAAAGTGGAATCTGATTGGTTGCTAAGGGCAACTGAGTCAGTTTCACTTTACACCATGTTTAATAAATCACCCCTTCATAACCCTATTACACATACTGTCCACCTACTTTTGGACCACCCTGTATATGTCATTGACACATATATATATATATATATATATATATATATATATATTTATATTTCATAGAGATATAGATAGCATAATAGGTGATAATAGCACCCGACAGGATATGACACATGGTTTACATACAGTAAACCATTGCATATCAGTTAGATTTATATATGTCCCTCACTAATAATGTTAGTAGTGTGTGTGTGTTAAATTTTGGAGCTGTAGGTGTTAAATTAAAGGATTAATTCAAGGAAAAAACTGGCGTTGGCTCCGTGCAATTTTCTCCACCAGAGAGGGCAAGCCAGTGACTGAGGGCAGAAATTAATAGCCTAGAGAGGGACCATTGTTTTTGGGCCCCCCTGGCTAAAAAAATCTGCCCCCAGCCACCCCAGAAAAGGCGCATCTATAAGATGCGCCTGTTCCGGCACTTACCCTCTCTCTTCCCATTGCCCTGTAGTAGGTGGTATATGGGGTAATAAGGGGTTAATGTCACCTTGCTATTATAAGGTGACATTAAGCCTGGTTAATACTGGAGAGCTGTCAATAAGACACCTATACATTATTAATCCACTAGTCTGAAAGGGTTAAAAAAAACACCACACATTAAGAAAAAAGACTTTTAATGAAATAAATAAACACACATTTTTTCCATCTTTATTGCACTTCCAACCCATTCAAAGTCATCGTTCTCCTGGAAAAAATCCAAAATAAAAAAGCAACACTATACCCATACCTGTCCGCCATACAGTCAAGTCCCACGCTGCAATCCATCTGAAGGGGTTAAATAGTTTACAACCGGGACCTGTGCTAATGCAACGGGCTGGCTGTAAACCACGGAGGAATGAAGGAAAAGCTGCCTGCACTGCCTCCCCGCCTGCCCGGAGATGAACTGATTAGCGTAGGAAAGTCTCTGAAAATTTTCCCACGCTGTCAGTTCACCGCGGGTCAGGTGGAGAGTCAGCGCAGCCTAAGTGACGTCAGCGGTAGTCCCGTGGTAGGACTCGTGGAAGCGCAGCCGCGCAAAACGGTCATCGTCCTCTTACCATGCACATTGCTCCCCTGCCGAAGATTTTATATATGTAATAAAGGTGGATTTTATGAACGGTGTGTGCCATCCTTATTTTTCTTTGCTTGGATTTTGAAATTGACTGTTTCAGAGATAGAGCACCCGTTCTTAGGGCACAAAAAGCGTTTGGTGTGTTTTATTGCGAGGAATTAATTGGCGATATAACGGTGCCAGTGCTTTGCTTCTTTCTTTTCTTTCCTTGGAGGTATATATGTATGTATTCTATGTATATATATCTAGTGTTTTGTGAGCTGTCAGTGTGATTTTACAGTAGCCGGACATGAATTGCCGGCTTTTCAAAGGACACCGTGTTAGGGCTGGTGGAACGCACCAAATAAATATTAATAATAGGTGCGTTCGCAGCCCAGGGTCCACCGTGCAGGCAGAGCCTGCTGCTAGTAAGATGGCACAATATGGCGGTATAAGCGAGCTCTGTTACTCCACAGAGTCGCTGAGGTAGAGACTGTGTCCTGTTAACCCCACAGGAGCACACAGATAACTGCAGAGCGGATAGCAGTCCGTGGTCATGCAAACAGTAGCGCAAACAACCAACTCCTCACCGGAAGTGCTGGTATTCTAGGGGCTTATTTCAGCCGAGCCCTAACCGCATGCGAACATGACCACACTGGCGCAAAGCACATAACAGAATTTATACTAGCGCATGGCCGTGCGGCCATGCAACCCTTTTATAGCTGCAGCAACTGCAAGACCTTCCAGAACAAACCAATGGAAGCCTACCCCAAAACTCGAGCAGCTTCAGGACCTTCCTGGAGGACCAATGGGAGTTGCTGCAGTACCTGAGCATGTGACCCCTGATCTCCAATGAGAGATCTTACCCTGGGCATGCTCAGAAGGGGAAAAGCAGGACTTAGTCCCAAAGTCGTCTGCTTGCCGCTGACCAGTACTGGCTATAATGGCGGAACCCAGAAAGGCAGCAGTACTCCTTTGCACAGTATGAGACTGAGCAAGATGCTGGGACTGACGTCTCTGCTGAGCAGGAACCACTGTGGCAGGAGAAGAATGGGAGACCGCAGCGGAGATGGCTCGAGGTTCCTCCTGTGCAGAGGCGGGAACTCAACTCCTAATCCACGATGCATATAAATCGGACAGCACTCGCATTGTGCGAGTGCTGTCCGATTTTTTTTTCTCGCACCCATTGACTTGTATTGTCGAGTCTCGTCTGAGAATCGCAGCAATACGCAGCATGCAGCGATTTTTTTCTCAGTCCGATTTTGGCTGTGAAAAAAAAATCGCAAATGAGATGTCATCTATTGAATAACATTGGTCCGCGTGCAATCCGATTTTTTATCGGATTGCACTGGTCCGTATTTCTCGCAAGTGGGTATGAGCCCTCACATGTTTTGTGTGACAAGAGTGGGTTTCCAAAATATTACATGTATCAGTGGGTTTCCTGTATGTATGTATTAATACGGTTTTAGATTTCAGGCAACCTATTAAAGTGATATCTAAATATTTAATTTTGGTCTGTGAAAAAGTATAGGTGAAATTGAAATTAAAATTATTCTCATTCAAAAATTTGATGAATAGTTCTATTTCAGCAGTAGTGCCTTTCCAGATGATGATCAAATCATCTATGTATCTGCCGTAAAATTAGATGGAATCAGAAAAAAGATTTTTTTTCGTTGAATAAATATTTCTTCTCCCAGACACCTACCGTGATGTTAGCAAGGGAGGGGGAGCATTTCGCTCCCATGCTAATACCATGGGTCTGCAAAAACTGTTGGCTGAAAGAAAAATAATTAATTGTGTGTTAGTAGAAAAAAAAGCGCATCTAAAATAAAAAACTATCTCCATTTTGTAAGTACTATATTTTTTTTAGAAAAAAAGAAAGACTGTCCATGACTATATGATGTGGAAGTGATGGGTATAAACTAATGATGTCACAAGTTAACCGTGTATAAGAAGAGGACCATGTGTGTCCATCTAAGTTTGTGACTAACATTTTTGTGTTTCTGACATAACCCGGTAATTGTACAACCAAGGGTTGCAAATAATAATCGACCAATTCACTGAGATTTTCACTTAAAGAACCTATGCCAGATATTATCACAAAGCCTGACTGATATCTGCAACTTGTTCTAAGCAGTGCAAGTTCTCAGCAGGGAGGAGGGACACTGAGATGCTGGTAACCAGATTGGGTGGAGATGGAGCATATCTTTCAAAAAGAATTATACAGACACTCTAATATGGATAATCAAAGTAAATACAACATACTTATCTTGCCTAAAGGTACTGCCACACTAAACAATCCCGCTAGCGATCACGATAACGACGCATACTAATGCGATCGCTAGCGGGATTGTTTCTATATCGCTAAATGCGGCCACATTTAGCGATATAGTTAACGACGCTATCACCGTTAGCGATCTTCTTAACGACTTTAGCGGTACAAAAGTACCGCTAAATCGCTAAGAAAAGGTGCCACACAGCGATTAGATACTTACCCAGCGGGAGCGCCGACGAGAAAATAGGGTCCGGAACGATTCCAGCGACGAGCGAGATCACAGCAGGAAGCTCGTCGCTGGCAGCTGCCGCACTGAACAACATCGCTAACGGGATCGCTAAATAGTGACGTTTTTTAGCGATCCCGTTAGCGATATTGTTTAGTGTGGCATACCCTTAAGAGATCTACTTAATAATATGTAAAGTTTCTATTGTAAAATCTGGTGGAAAATCCATTCTAAAGCCCCCAACACACATTAGACTAGCATGGGCCATTCTTGCCAATATCATAAGCTTGGTCAACAGCCTAATATGTACAGGAGCCCCTGACAAATGATTGTTAGGGGAGTTAAGGATCTGGCATGTCCGATTTTGGATGGCTGCTCCTTTTTTCTCCCTGAGATATGCCATTGCCAGAGATGTCCAGTAGCAACTCTCATTGATAACACAGAAGTGCTTAGCAGACTCATGAGAACTCATGTATGCAGTTTGCTAGCTTGCAATCACATCTCGACTAGACTTCTGTGCTTCTTTCAGCTCTCTTCTTTTGAGAAAAGTCGGGTGAGACTAGTCAGCAGGTGATCGCAAGTATGCAAATTGCCCACCCACAGAGGGGAATTGTTACAGTGATTGCAGATTTTACTTTTGACACTGGACAACCCCTATAAAACACCACTCCAGCGGTTTTTTTAAAAATTTTACCGCTGGAGTGTTTCCACTAATCTAAGTTTCCAGCATTTAGTATCCATACTTACCTGCGGCTGTCTTCTATTCCTGGCACTGCTGGATGGCTGCAGTGCTTGCTGGATGATCCAGAAGTTACAACTCAATGATAGTGTATGAGAGCCAATATGAGGCCAGAACGAGGCCCTCATAGATTTATACTGAGAGCTTGTGACCGTTACCTCTGACTTCCAGTCAGTCAGATGTTGCAGTCACAAGGTGGCGATTCGGGACCTGAGTGGTGCAGAGAAGAAATGAAGACAGCAGCTCATAAGTATAATACTGAGGTTAGGGACCAAGTGTTGGTGGCACCACATATTTTTTTTTTTAGTTAAAAAAAAATTGATGGACTGCTGCTTTAAACTTTTCTGTATTTTAGGCAGTCTTTCATGATTATGTTTTAATCAGAGCATATAACACATACTTGCACTGATGATCAAGCACTTTCTGTGTACTCTTCTGTAGCTATGTTTGAATGTCACATGCACATTACGCAGCAGATCATCTGTGGATTCGTCATCTGTAGCTCAACCTTCAAACTATTGCTATATTGGCACTTTGAGAAATCATCTTGTACACCCATAATAAAGAATATTCCACATACATTGAGCTCTCCTTGAAAGAAATGCCCTCGTCTGTTCACTATTAAATATGTCTTCACTCTTCAACTAAAATTAGGGTTTTGTGTATTAGTGTTTTGTATGTGCCAGCTTTTGGCACAAACCATGCATGCTTTAACTATAAATTCCCAGTCTTTTATGTCTTCCTGCTTTTGGATTAAATTATTGAACAATTTGAAAGATTTCCCACCAATACAGAGAAGGAATGCTGTTACAATATTATAAGGAAATTGTGTACATGAAAAAAACATATACAACATCCAAGTAGTTTATTTTATTAGTCACCCATGTGTGAAGTTTCAGTAACGTCAAAATTCTTTTCTGTAAACCGTTCCACATGGGTGACCAGTAAACCACAATGACGAAGTAATTCGATGGTTATCTTCTTGATGGAACATTGGAACATTTCCATGAATTGGTTCTACCTCGACCCGTGAACGTATTGTGATGAGAATTAGCCTGTCACAAATAATCAAGATAGTTCAAACTTTTTTCAGTTTGTCGTGATTGCGGTACCATGCAAGTCACAATGCGACCCCTTTCACCTGTGTTATGCTGCAGTGTAGCACCAGAATAGATTCATGTTGCTGCCAAAACCACCATGTAGCTCAGGTCTAAGCTACCGTAATTAAAGGGAAACTGTCATGAAGGTAAATACAATTTACCTGCAGATATAATGTTAATCTGCAGGCAACTTACATGTACAGTAGGGAAAAAAGTATTTAGTCAACCACCAATTCTGCAAGTTCTCCGACTTAAAAAGATGAGAGAGGCCTGTAATTGGCATCATAGGTAGACCACAACAATGAGAGTCAAAAAATTAGAAAACAAATCCAGAAAATCACCTTGTCTGATCTGGCAAGATTTATTTGGCAAATTATGGTGGAAAATAAGTATTTGGTCATTAACAAAAGTTCATCTCAATATTTTGAGGAGCCTCTTAAAGAAGAAGTTACAGGTCTGTGAGAGCCAGAAATCTTGCATGTTTTTAGGTGACCAAATACTTATTTTCCACCATAATTTTAAAAATAAATCTTGCCAAATCAAATAAGGTGATTTCTGGATTTGTTTTCTCATTTTGACTCTCATTGTTGTGGTCTATCTATGATGTCAATTACAGGCCTCTCTCATCTTTTTAGGTGGGAGAACTTGCACAATTGGTGGCTGACTAAATACTTTTTTCCCCATTGTATAATGATACAAAAATGAAATAGGGACTTGAGAAAAATATCAGAACAAAACAAAAATTATTATTAAATAAATCACTGAAATATACCAAGACACAAAATGAAAAACAGAGAACAGAGCTTGTTGTAGGTATTTATGCAAATATATCCTTAGAAATCCCTCAGAAAATTCCCTACCGAATCGCTGAGGTTGACACCCTAAAGGAGATGAACGAGACACGGTGCTTCAGCTCCTCATTGTCTTTCCATAAGGCTAGGGTCACTCTAACGTAAAAATCACACGAGTGCTATCCATCATTTTCATTATGATTTTGTTATTCAGTGATGCCGTGCAGCTTGCACGATATGCCTCCAATATTTGGATCACACTTGGCTATTCAAATCTATGGGTCTGTGATAAATATGGCCACACTTGGATGACTTCCAAGTGTTGTCCTTTTTCAAGGAGAAACTGAACGGAGAAGGTGGAGAAACTTTTTTTTCTCCACCTCCGAGAAAATCGGATCACACTTTGATGAGAGTCTGATCAGAGTCAGATTAGCGTAATTTAACTGATTTTCTCGGTTGAGAGAAAATCGGTCGTGTGACCCTATCCCAGTGAAACTAGATTTCTCTATTGGTCAAAAAAAGCATGTCAACCAGCCTGTAGAACAGTGGCCGGCACTCTTGCATGATGTCCCCCTTTGTGCATGCAAGGACGTTGGCTTGCTCACCACCCTGACCCCATGGCCTGGTTCACCAGCATGCTCCTGCTTACTGCTGTATTGCTCACCACAGCTCCCGGTGGCACACATAGTGTACATGCAAGCACGCTCCCCTGCTCTTAAAGGGGCAGTGTTGTGAATGGGTTAGAAATGAATTCTGAGCAGAAGCTCCCTCTGGTGGTTACAAACAGTGCTGAACCATTCAATGAAGATTGTGAAGATTGGCAATCAGGAGTTACAGACTGGTCTTATATAAGGGAGGTTCCCTCCCATCAGGGTTGCCGGTGATCAATTGTTCTTGTCTCAACTTTGGTTCCTGGTTCACTTGGAAGCTTGCTGAGTCTTGCCTGCATCTTCTGCTAACAGATAAGATATTTTCTGCTTTTATTTTGTGCTTGCTTTTTGCATTTTTTCCTGCACTTCTGTGGAGGTCAGCCAGGTCCCCTTCGAGGGCTTGTGCTCCTCTCAGTTTATCTGAGCCACTGTTATTTGTTCATTTGCCTTTTCCAGTTTTTTCAGTGGCTGTGGCTTAGTTTTGTTACACCAGAGAACTAATTTAGGTGGTAGAGGTCGTGTGATCTCAGGTGTTTTTGCAATTAGTAGAGTTGGTATTTTTTTAGGGTTTTTTGGATTGCACTAAGTGTCCTTCCTATCCTTTTCTTTCTAGGAAGATTGGGCCCCAACGTTTGCTCATACTATTTTCTGTCTGTGTCTGTATTTCCTCTTGTCTAACCGCCATTACATGTTTGGGGGTTTCCTATGTTCTTTGGGGATCTGCTCCGGGCAGATAGTTTTCTTCTTTCTATCTTTAGGTGTAGTTAGCCTCTCAGGCTGTGACGAGGCGTCTAGGACCAACGTAGGAACGCTCCACGGCTGCCTTTAGTTGTGGTGGTTAGTCAGGGTACTGCAATCCAGTAGATTCCAACCTCTCTAGTGTATTGCCGTTTTTTGCCTGCTCTCCTCAGCTACCAAATCATAACAGGGCAGCATGTGAATATTGCTAAATGCCCTTAGCCTTACTGATTACTGTTAGAGCCTATTGTTGGTAGTCATCCTGTATAATGACTCCCTCTCTCTAAGGGAACAGCAAGCAATGAGTTTAGTCAATAGGTAGTGAGGTGTTCTACCAGTGCAGTTGTGCAGCCAGTGTCTTAAATGTGAATCCCTGGTCCCAGTGCAGCCAGTGTTCTGAACCTGAATCTCTTGTCCCGGTGCGTCCAGTGTCCTGAACCCAAATCCCTGGTCCTAGTGTGGCCAGTGTACTGAATCCGAATCCCTGGTCCTGGGGTGGCCAGTGTCCTGAATCCAAATCCCTGGTCCCATTGCCACCATTGTCCTGAATGTTGCCCTCTGGTCCCAAGGCAGCCAGTCCTGTTCCCAAAGTCCCCTGGTCCCAGTTCGGCCAGTGCCTGAACATTGTCCCCTGATCCTGGTACAGCCAGTCCCCAACCCTGTATACTAGAATGGTGTGACTGAACATAGCGATAATCAGTGTCAGTGAACCAGACACCTGGGTTCAGAAGCTGCAGTACCAGGAGTGGTACCTAGCAGCTACCTGCAGGCCAGTCTGTCTCCACAATCAGAAGCTCCAGTGAACACCAGATAGCCGCTTAGCTACGTCTTTCCTGGGCAGTCCCGGTCCTGTGGTACAGTGGGTCCACAAATCCTCTTGTGCTATAAAGGTAAAATAAAGGATATACGAGTTTTCAATAAATTAGTATGACTTTATGCTACAAGTTCTTTAAATCCAGTACTGTATGGTACAGTAGATAACAAATATGTAGATGTTGTATGGGCTAAGGTGACTATTTTCAGTTTTTTGACCACTAGGAAATCCAGGGTCATTAAGAAAGATGCCAAGGAGCGGAGGTGCCATATCTCGTTCATCTCATTTAGTCTGCCAACCTCCATGGTTAGGTAGGGAATTCGTCTAAGGATTTCTAGGGATACCTTAGCATATATATTGCACCATCCAGCTCTGTTCCCTACTTTTTATAACAATTGTCTTGAAATATTTCAGGGATTTGTTTTAATAATTTATAATAAACGTTAGCTACATGTAAATAGCATTACAATGTTGTCTGGCAGCTTTAGTGAAAGTCTGGCTTTCAAGAGAAAATTAACTTATTTCCTCCCAGGAGCAGCCAGCTTTCAGTCGAGGGAGTGTGCATGGATAGGCTACACTATACTGTGAGTGCTGGCTGTGAGCACGCCCTGGCACTTTGACAACTCACGGTGCAGTGCATTTGTGTTGAGGCATCTGTCAAAGTACCGAGACGTGCTTACAGTCACCAGTCATAGATTAGTGAGCGGTGCTACTAGCCACTCTTTGTATAGCCCATGACTGAAAGCTGGCGTCTCCCAGAAGGAAATAAGTTAATTTTCTCCCAGTAGCCCAGCTGTTAGTAAGGTGGCTAAGCAGCACTCTATTGCTACTTACCTGCAGCTTAATCCTATCTCTGCAGGTAAATTAGGCTTTCCAATGTGACCGGTTCCCTTTAAACTATGCTTTAAAGTACCACATCAGAATTTTTTGTTATTTCAACACTGGAGTCATTCTACAAATCTGCATTCCCTGACCCTAGTATTATATTTACCAGCCACTGTCTTCAGCTCTTTCCATTGCTGCTCTGATCAACGCCACCATTTTGTGACGGCAACTTCTGACTGACTCTCAGTGTAAGTCTATGAGAGCCTTCTTCGCGGTCTCATAGACTTACATTGACATGTGACTTCCAGATCGCCCAGCAAACCCTTGAGTGTTCCGGCAGGTCACATACTGCCAAAGACCGACTAGAGCGCCATCGATAAAAGATGAAAAGGATTGCTGGTATAGAGACAAGAGGCAGGGAACTTAGATTAGTAGCACCACTCCAGTGCTGCAATATAAAAAAACAAATTTAGAGTGGTTTTAAGTGGCTTTTTTTGTTTCCATTACTTTTACATTGATGCCCTATTCTTAGGATGTCTGATCTGCCAGGATCCGGTACTCGGCACACGCACCAATCAGCTGTTATCGGTGCCAGCGGCGGCTGCTGGCCAGAAGTACTCACTTACGGACCTGGCCATCTACTTGTGGCCGGGGCTTGCTACTGCACATCCGTCTCCTATTAAATTGGATAGGAGGTGGATGTGTAGTAACCAGGGGCGGCCACTACAAGCAAATGGCTGGCTCCGCAAGTGAGTACTTCTGGTCAGCAGCCGCTGCCGCTGGCACCGATAACAGCTGATTGGCAGGGGTGCTGAGTGCTGGACCCCGGCTGATCAGTCATTGATGTCCTGTCCTGAGGTTAGGACGTCAATGTAAAAGTAGTGGAAAACCTCTTTAATTATAGTATCACAAGTTCAGTGTCCTGTGTATGAGTTCTTAATTCTTTTATCTTGGTAGATAAAAAAATCAGGAATTTTCTATTCTTCAATATAAAACTGTAAAAAAAACATGCAGACGAGAAAGGCCTGTCAGTCAGGGGACACCTCCACAGCAATTTATAGAAAATGTATATTGCACCAGTTACTGGGTAAATATTCTGCAAATTATTAAAAGCAAATCAAATGAAATATTCATTTTTTTTGGCTGAGTTCATATAGACAGTCGTCTGAAAGAATTCAAACTGCAAGTGAATTCAGTGGTTTTCCTCTTTTATTGAAAGAACAAATATGGAAATGACAAACTCTGAGATCTAGCACCGGAAGTTCCTAACATTGCAATCACTATCACTCTGTCCACTAAATTCAGCAAAAACCATGCCAGGGAATCAAGAATTTCAAATATGTGCTTTGAAAAGCTTCTCTTTGCAATGGAATTTTGTAACTTCTGATTTAACATGGTCAGAAGGAGGAGGAGGGAGAAGAAGATCAATACATGTATTTCACCCAGTAACAATATACCATATGTATTATTTACTTGTGGAATTTACAATCCGATGCACTGTGCAAACAGAGAGCAGAGATCTTGTCCTCTCTCAGAAGCTCGGGAAACAGAAGCAGAATTGAGGTCATATCAGACCAAAATATAATATGTGAAACAAGCTGTGTTTTCTTTACCTACCTGCGAGTTCCTTGGAATGCTTGAGAGATCTTTGCTGTGACCTTAGAATACTTTAAAGAGGCATGCAAAGGACCAAGGAAGCAGATATATGGTCCACAGAGAAAAAAAAAACTCCCTGACTGGTATTTTACTATTGAAGAGCAAAACGTTTTTAACACATCAAACACTAGTAATAATCACATACATAAGAAAATGTGCCAGGAACATGTTAGAACCAGACCTACAGGGTTCCTATTAGTAAATCTCTGGCCCCACTGGTCCTCTGCTAAAAGTCAACATAAAAAAGATTTTATGAATGTCCACAAAGGACATTTCCACAGCTGAATTTTTAGAGAGGAAAAGCATTAACAAATCTGCAAAGACAAAATCAATCATCAATAAATGGTGCTGATTATGATGCAAGTTTGAATAAATATTTCACCCTTTGTGTAGCAAATCAGCAGTGAAAATTCACACAGCAGATTGTGGGTCAATCAGTATTGTTAGTTGATAATGAAATTCACTGTGTACGGGTGAGTCATGCTTTAAAAGGGTAATTTTAAAGCACGACCCACTTTAGCTCAACAAGAAGGGTCCTGAGGTATAAGGCTATGCCCAACCAGAGTTTTTATGTGGATTTTAAAATAGATATGCTGCAAATTCCATGTCAAAAGGCTGAGCCTACATTCACAATAAGGCATATGGAAAGGGGTCATCCCTAAGTGACAACCTCGAGGACCAAAGAGGGACCTTAATCAGACAAGTCTTTCGCACACTGGTCTAAGGGCCCCGTCTCACATAGCGAGATCGTTAGCGAGATCGCTGCTGAGTCACAAGTTTTGTGACTCAACAGCGATCTCAGCAGCGATCTCGCTATGTCTGACACGTACCAGCGATCAGGCTCCTGCTGTGAATCGCTGGTCGTGTCAGAAATGACTGGACTTTTTTTGATCGCTGGTCTCCCGCTGGCCAGCACGCATTGCTGTGTGTGGCACGCAGGAGACCAGCGATCAGCTGGTAACCAAGGTACACATCGGGTTTCCAGGTGCGGGGCTGTGCCTGGAAACCCGATGTGTACCTTGGATACCAGCACGCTGCTGCAGGGGTGCTGGTAACCAAGGTACACATCGGGTTTCCAGGCACCGCGCAGTGCCTGGAAACCCGATGTGTACCTTGGTTACCAGCTCCCTGCATCAGTGGGCGGGTATCCAACGTACACTGCGGGTTACTAAGCGACGTTACCCGCAGTGTTGCTGTCCTGATCGCTGCCTGAGCTGCCTGTTTGGCCGCTCAGCAGCAATCATGTAGCGACACACCAGCGATCCTGGCAAGTTCATATCGTTGTCGGGATCGCTGGTGCGTTGCTATGTGAGACGGGGCCCTAAGTCCAGAGGGCACTGGAGGGAAATGAGACAATTGGAGGAGCCATAAGGGTTTTAATAATGTTGTCTGTATGTGCAACAGAAAAGCAAATCTATGCCTTATTCTACAGAATTCTCAGAATATATTCAGCAATTATTTGGGTGAGAAAATGAGCAGCAGACATCAGAACTAGACTGGCCATCTGGCAATTCTGACAAATACCAAATAGGCCAGTACAGCACTATACAAATATTGTTAACAACTGTAGTGGAACAGAGAGCCATTGGCTCTGTACTCTGCCAGTTACTCAAGCAATGTGCACTGCAAGAAGCCGTAGTCATGAAAAGAATGTCAGGCAGCTCAAGAACATAACTTAATCGTACTTTTTATGCTTGGCTTAGGACTGGAGAAGGCGCACATCACACAACCCAGTGTGGGAGCGAGGCAAGGTGAATATTAGTTTTCTATTTTTTGTCAGAAATGTAAGAAACCTTTATATAACAATAAGTAGGAACAATGGGAGTCAATATTAGTACAACAAGGATTAATGGGGGAAACATAAAAAATATATGGGTACAATTGGGGCAATATTATAATGAAGCACAATGGGGGCATTACTATAAACTGGCTCTATGTGGAGGCACAGAGGGGGCATTATTACTGTCTAGGGCATTAGTTCTAGCAGTATGTGGTTTGTAAAAAGAAGAAAAATGTGAGCGTATGTTGGAAAAGCAATATGCACAAAATGTCTGTATATTACATTCTGTAGTGATAAGTCTTGGATTATAAGGCCGGGATCAGACATGTAAGAAACTCGCACAAGTCTCGCATGTCAATACCCGGCACTGCCGCTGGCACTTGAGACCGGAGCGTGCGGCTGCCTAGAAATACATGCAGCTGCACGCTCCTGTCCGAGTGCCGGCGGCAGTGCCGGGTATTTACATGGGAAACTAGTGCAAGTTTCTTGCATGTCTGACCCCAGCCTAAAAGTGGTCATGGCAGTCTTGGCCAAAAGGAAAAAGAAAGTTATTGACTATGATCATGAGAACATCACTAGAGTGCCACTGGATTTATCTGTACACTATACATATATATGGTCTGTAGAGCACTGGTGTCTACCATAACATAGTCTCTCTATGGTGATAACATCAGTCCTGGCACAGAAGTTTTTGCTAATGATCAGAATTGTGACAACACTACTATATATGCTGTACAGTGAGGAAAATAATTAGTTGATACAATGCTGATTTTGCAAGTTTTCCAACTTATAAAGAAAGAAGGGGCCGGAATAGGGCGTAGCTAGGTGGAGGCCCTCCCATGACTGCGATTGGCGGGGAGGTTTTTGAAAAAGTGCATTTTTTGCAGGGATTTTAAAGAGATTGGCTGGTGGGCGGATTTTTGGGGAGAGGGGAGGTATGCAGTGCAGTGTGGGCAGAAAGTGCGGGAAAGCCACCATTGTTCCTGAAGAGGCCAGTGAAGATGGACATACGTAGCGTACCTGATGGAATCAGTTGAAAATCTGGTGAACAGGCTCCGGGATGCAGCACGGTCCAGGAGGGAGGATGGTTAGAGGCACAGCTGTCTTCTCTCGTCGGTGCTGCAGGAGAACAAGGGATGAGCCAGCGGGGGAGGAGGACGAGGCCCCCGGAGCGGCTGTCTCTTGAGGTCGGAGCGTGCAGCAGGCGCAGGCTGCGGAGCCCCTCCGGGGACCCAGTGGATGCAGAGCGCAGCGGTGTGGCGTCTACACGCAGCGCTCGGTCCAGCAGGAATCTGCACTGCCGGCCTGCTGGCGCGAGACGTCGGATTACGACCGCCGCACCGGAAGTGAAGGCCCGACCGGAAGTTGGGCCTTCAGGTGCAGGAGAAACGAGCATTGGAGCGCTGAGCAGGCGTGAGGCTCCAAGAACAGGCCTGGCAATATCGGGAGACTACGAGGCAGCAGCGGTAATACCAGCGGCGAGTGGAGGGGAGGCTGGGCAGGCGGCAGCCACTTCTCGGCTGCGTCGGACTGGGTCTCAGGGCCCAAAAAGGGGGAGGCGATCCGTGGCTACGGGCGGGCAGGGGTCTTATGATCGGGTCCTGCCTGGCCCTGTCGTGCGCAGCGGTGGCGAAGGAGCAGCGGGCAGCAGCAAGGTACTGACTGGCAGTCCACTGATGATGGAGTCGTGTCGTGCCGTCGGGGCTGGGCCTGGGAGTCGGTCCAGGTCTCGTCTGGGCAGGAGGTCATCTGCAATCAGCACAGCTAACGTGTTGGTCCCCCCTGGTGACGTGGAGACCAGGGGCGCGGGCCATGAGCGCGATAGCGAACAAGAAGACTTGGAGTCCGGGAGCGATGACCGCGGTGAGAGAGGACACCTGGATGCTGGAGTGTCGGCTGGCGGGGACACAGCACCCGCGCAGCTTTGTGAGTATGATTCTATGTTGTGTCTGTCGCCCGCAGGGGCAGGTATTTTGCAAGATAGGGATAGTCAGCCAGGTAGTTCGGGTGAGAGGGGTTTCGGTAGGCAGAGTGGGGTGGAAGCGGCAGAACTGCGGGATTTAGTAAGCAGCATGTCGCAGTTCTTGAAGCGGTTGGAGGGGGGGTAGTGAGCGGGCCTGTAGGGTCGCCAGTGGCGGCATGGTTACCGGGGTAGGAAGGCGGTTCCCAATCTGGGACTGTGTTGAGGCCTGCGGGAGGTGCGGAGTCAGTAGAATCGGGGGTGTCTGTCTCAGTGCAGACGGAAACGGAAAAAGGGGATTCGATAAAGTTGGATGATAGGGCAAAAGGGGAGGTTTACGTATGTTTTGAGGGGCCCCTTGGAGCACACTTAAAAAAAGAAGTAAAAGAGAAGATCTGGCGGGATGAATATGTAGAGATATTCTCTCTTCTTCCCCTTGAGAAATTTAATTTGGATAGGGGTAAGAAGGATGACAGTAAGAAGGAAGAGGAAGAGAAGCGTAGGTGGAGGCTGATTCCTCAAACTTTTGTAAATTGATCACAGGCTTTTGCGATACTCGCAGTCGCAAGTGTCATCGGAGAGAAGTGTCCAGAAAATTGCTCTGGCTTGTTCTGCTACCTCAATGCTATAGGGGAGGCTCATCGGACTTATGGGGGGCAAACATGGCTGAGGTATGATGAGCAATTTAGGCAACGCAAAGCGGTTTGGCCAGAGATAAAGTGGGACCAGAAGGACATTGGGCTGTGGCTGAAGGTTATGGCTCCAGCCCGGTATGGGCAGTCCTTTCATGGGGCCGGCAGTGGCGGCAGTCAGCAGGCAGGACAGGGAAGTGGAAATCAGGGGACGCAAGCAGGGAAGGATAAATTGGGAACTTGCTGGCAGTTTAACGACGGCCAGTGCAAGTATGGGAACAATTGTAAGTTCAAGCACGTGTATTCCCACTGTAACGGTACCTCACACGGGTTGTCAAAGTGTTTTAAAAAAGGGAAAGGAAAACCCGCCGTGGGTTCCGGTCAAGGGGGAGAGTCCAGTGAGACTTCAAGAGATGGTCCCCTTTCTAAATAGGTACCCGGAGCGTATTAAGGCAGTGGTACTGATGAGTGGTTTTGCGGAAGGTTTCATGATCCCACCCCCTGAGCACTTGGTTCCTTTTTCGCTTAAGAATTTACGTTCTGCAGTTTTGCACTCTGAGGTTGTTAGTTCAAAGTTAGCAAAAGAGGTTGACTTGGGTAGGATGGCCGGCCCGTTACCTGTTTGCCAGTGGTGGGAGCGGTTATTTCCCCGTTAGGAGTTGTGCCAAAAAAGGAACATAACAAATTTAGAATGATACAGCATTTGTCATATCCAAAAGGTTGTTCGGTTAATGACGGTATCGATCGAGAGTTGTGTTCGGTGCAGTATACGTCTTTTGATACGGCAGTGCATTGGGTGTGTAAGTACGGTGTTGGGACATTATTGGCAAAGACAGACATTGAGTCGGCCTTTCGTTTGCTGCCTGTTCACCCACTTAGTATTCCGTTGTTGGGGTGTTTTTGGGAAGGGGGTTATTATCTTGACAGTTGTTTACCAATGGGATGTGCTATTTCATGCTCTTTGTTCAAGACATTTAGCACTTTTTTGGAATGGGTGGTTCGGGACGTGTCCGGAGTGCAGTCAATCATCCATTACCTGGATGATTTTTTGTTTATTGGGCCACCGGATTCGCGGTTGTGCGGGAATGCTTTGGCGGCAATGGTGTGGGTGTCAGAGCGTTTTGGAGTGCCATTGGCAAAGGAAAAGACTGATGGCCCATGCACAGTAATTAGTTTTTTGGGGATTGTAATTGATTCTGAGAGGTTGGAGTGTCGTTTGCCAGAGGATAAACTGTTGCCACTCAGACAGGAGGTTGATAGGATAGGGAAATTGAAGAAGGTGATGCTGAAGGAGCTGCAGTCGCTGTTGGGTAGATTGAATTTTGCGTGCAGGATCATGCCCATGGGGAGGATTTTTTGTCGCAGGTTGTCGCTAGCAACTGCCGGGGTCAAGGCGGCACGTCATTTTGTTCGACTGAGTAAAGAGCATAGAGACGACTTGGCGGTGTGGCAGGTTTTCTTACGCAGCTACAATGGTAGATCATTGATGCAAGGTGAGGTACTGAGTAATTTTGATTGCGAGATTTACACCGATGCGGCGGGCAGTGCAGGTTACGGGGCCTATTGTAAGGGTAAATGGAGCGCGGGACCTTGGCCTGAGGCATGGAAGTCTTGCGGTTTTACAAGGAATTTGGCTTTCGGTTTGGGGCAGCATGTTTGCAAACAAAAGGGTCAGGTTTCATTGTGACAACATGAGTGTGGTTTCGGTCATTAACGGTTTGACAGCTTCATCCCCTCCGGTGATTAAGTTTGTAAGGGTTCTGGTCCTTCGGTGTCTTGAATTGAATGCGTGGATTTCGGCGGTTCATGTGCCGGGGGTTCAAAATTCCGTGGCTGATGCTTTGTCTCGTTTTCAGTGGGACAGTTTCCGCGAGCTGGCGCCAGGATCGGAGGCATCGGGTGTGGAATGCCCTTTGCATCTGTGGCAGGTGATTATGGAAGAGCAGGAGAGTTGATTCGGGATTCTGTTACGAGGCAAACCTGGTCGTCTTATGAAATGAAGCTTCCTGGCGAGTATGGCAAATTTGGATATCGAGTTGGGGGGCTTGATTTGGATGATGAACAAAGTTGGCGGTGCTGTTTTTGGTGGGTAAGGCGGCTGAGGTTGGTTGGTCGGCGGCAAAAGTGAATAAATTTATAGCGGGTTTAGCTTTTGGTTTCAAATTGCAGGGGGTGGCTGATGTTACGAAGAATTTTTTGGTCAGGCAGGCGTTGAGGGGATTTCGGAGAGGCAACCGTGTTTGTGACAAAAGGAGACCCATATTTGAAAAGCTGACAGACTTGAGCGGAATTTTGGCAGGTATTTGCGGTTCGGTTTTTGAGGTGGCGTTGTTTAGATTGGCATATTCCTTAGCCTTTTTTGGGGCATAGCGTTTAGGAGAGTTGGTTTCGTACAGCAAAACTAGGGCCGGAGGCTTGGTGGCTGGTGACGTGGAATTTTGGCCAGGGAGCATTGCATTTTGGATTAGGAGGTCAAAAACTGATCAGTTGGCAAGGGGCAGACGGGTTGTTTTGGGGCGAGTTGATGGGTCATTAATGTGCCCGCGGAGGTGTTTGCGGAATTATTGGCAGTTGTGGCATGGTAGGACAGGTCCGTTGTTATGTCACGTGGATGGAACGTTTTTGTCGCGTTTCCAGTTTGTTGCGGTCTTGAAGAAAGGGCTGATTGGGTTGGGTCTTAATCTGGGTATATATGAATCGCATTCTTTCAGAATTGGGGCTGCCTCGGAGGCCGATAGTAGGGGTTTGGGCGCGGAGGCGATAAGGCGGATTGGAAGGTGGAGCTCGAATCGTTACTTATCGTATGTTCGTAATTAATGTGAATTGCATTGATGGATGGTGTTTTACTTGTTCTTGTTATATGTATTTCAGGAGGTGCTCCTTTTCTTGCATGGATCCTTGGACACTCGTTCGTTCACTGGGGGGCGCAGCGGGCTGACGTGAGGCCGGAGGGTCGGCAAATGGGTTTCGCCCGAGATCAGGTGGTGATTCGCTGGTTGGGCTTTAGGGGGTTGTCGTGGAGTAGGGTTTTGCCTGAATTTTCCAGGGCCTCCCATCTGGATAAATCGCCGGACATTTTGTTTGTCCATGCGGGAGGCAATGATCTGGGTGTTCGTCCAGTTCGGGAGTTGATTAGGGATATGCGGTTTGATTTGCTGAGGCTTTGGCAATCTTTTTTGGGGGTGTTCATAGTTTGGTCCGACATCGTTCCCAGGAAGATATGGAGGCAGGCTAGGTCTTTGAAGGGAATTAATAGGGCCTGGATAAAACTTAACAGGGCGGTTGCTGGTTTTGTCTCGAGGAATGGGGGCTTAGGAGTGAGGCATTTTGAGCTGGAGGCAGGAGTGGGGAATATTTGGTTAAAGGATGGGGTGCATCTTAATGCCATAGGGATGGATTTATGGGCTTTGGCGATTCAGGAGGGGATAGAGCGGGCATTGGTCTCGTTGGGGCACACACGAGGTTGTCAGGGCTGTTCGTGGTTGGCGGGGATGGGGTTCATGGAGTTGGCAATGATTGATCGGGGGAAGGAATTTTAAGGAAAATTCCAGGCTTTAAATTATGTTGGGGGTGATTTGGCATTTGGTTCTTTGGGCTCTGGACGAGGTTTTACTCCGGGAGCCTTGGCTGGTTAGTCTTCCCGGAATGGGAGGTACGGTGCCCTCGAGCTGGGGTGGACAGCTGAGGGTAACATGGTGGTTTGAATTTCTATGGTTGTTTTTTCCAGATGTTATGCCAGATCTTTTAGCTTCAAGAACCCCACCCCTTTCTTTTCATATTTTGGATACCTAAGGGTATTATTATGGATATTTGTTTTATGTTATTATGTTAATAAAATTGGCCGCTGTGGCGAAAATTATCCAAAAGCATTAAGTGTTGTGTTTTTATTTAATGGGGCGACGTTAATGAGGTGGGGGAGGGTGCTAAACCTTTAGTGGGTGTCAAGAGGAAGCCGGACTCGCCATACGCGGTCATGGAGAGGGCTGTAATTTTTATTGTAGGTACACTTCAACTGTGAGAGACAGAATCTTAAATATAAATCCAGAAAATCACATTGTATAATTTTTAAATCATTAAATTGCAATTTGTGCTTGAAATAAGTATTTGATCACCTACCAACCAGCAGGAATTCTGGCTTTCACAGACCTGTTAGGTTTGCTTTAAGAAGCATTGGCCTATTTTCCTTTTAGTAGTTTTGAAAATGTAAAAAATTACAATATGTTTTTTTGCCTAAAATACAAATGAAATGTGTCATCTTAACTTTAGCCCTTTTACAGATCATTTAATCTTCAAATTGCTTAATTGTTCACAATAGCAGTTATTTTGATCAGGTGTGCCTAAACTTTTACATGCCACTGTTACTGAACATGAGGTTATTATTTAACATTCTGATCAGACCATATAAAGCCCACTGCCACGTCACGGCAAACCTCTCAGTGGGTCCCAACTTTTTATAGCCTTAAGGGAGCAGTGCTGTGTGCTGACCTCCATCACAGCGACAATGCACCAGCAGGTGCCCACAGCACCCATGCTGCAAGACTGAGTCCCCATTACTCCAGGCCACGACGCCCCACAAGCAGAAAACCTCAGCAACAATGGCCGCCCCCACAGCACCAACACCAAGTGAAAGGAGTCACGAAAGTCACCTTTCACAAGCTCTCAGACTGTGGGCGAAAGTAAAAATAGGTAGAACCTCTCTTGCAGTTTTCTGTTAATTAAAAACGCCTGAAAAAAGGACATGGACCACACATCCATACGTTGATCTAACGCTAAGCAAAAATACACATGACTGAACATGAGGTTCTTAGTTTAGCATTCTGATCAGACTGTATGAAGTCCACTGCAGGCTCCGACAGTCCATTCAGTATGGCGGCACCATATGATGTGATAGCTGCAAGGCAATATGGAGTAGCACGCGCGGTAGCAACTGAGGTCATGTCAGCCTACTGTGGTTGATCCAATCTTGTGCAATGTGTAAAAATACAGTGAGATTTTTTTTGACAATTCACAAGAATTGAATTGAAATTTTTTCAAATTTGCCTTGACTTGCGAATTTCATCAAATTCTACTTAAGTTTGATTCACATCATATCAATTTGCTAATTTCTAGCATGATAGTATTATTCCTCACCATGTACTAACATCATTGAACCTTACATAGCAATATTTTTTGGTAATATTGGTCTAGCAGTAAATCTTGATTTCCTTCGTGATCAGGCAGGGTCATATTTGTATTATAAATCCACATATGGGGAAGTGGGTGTAGTGGGTCATAATGGCCCCCTGTGCTTTCAAGTTCCAGGACTGAATTTCAGCCCCAATCTGGCCATGGCAGACATACAGCATGTAAGATGGAAAACAAAAACTTTCTTGGTACAAGTGTGGTAATTTAATTTACTTTTGACTATTTACTTCAAGAAATGAGTCTTGTGCCCGAGTTTTAAAGTAAGCTGTCAAATATACCAAGTGTTGTCACCTTGCCGTCAGATTAGAAGGAGCAGACATGTATGTTTCATTTTGACCTATCACTGCCATGATGTAACAGCTTGTAACATTCTTTTGACCCTTTTCATCCTTTTTTAAGTAATTAAATGTCCTCCCGTACACAGCTGTGTTTGATAATCCAAGAAAACAAACAGCAATGAAAGGCGAGAGCAGCTGAGTATTGTCTGCAGGCCACTGACCCCGTTGATCATTGTGCAATGTATTATCTGTCTGTTGGATATCAGTTCGCTGTCCAATTCCATTTTTAGTTGTATTGTCAAGTTGTTTGCCTTCTAAATATTTTGTGGTTACTTCAAATTCTGCAGGTAAATAAGGCAGGTTTATCAATGTGCAAAAGATGGCATCAGATAAGAAAAATTATCAAATATGGCATGTCCAATTCTACAACATTACATTTGTCAGACAAAAACATACACATTTCATTTGTAATAGTTTTTCATTAAATTTCTCATTTGTTTAGATATAGCATTTTACACATTTACTATAGTGCCCTTTGGTGTTCTTTTGATTAGCACCCAGAAAACTCATTATTAGATCTAGTGCGGCTGAGAAGTGTCTTCTAGTGCATTAATTCTTGTAGTGACTGGCTGAAAATAGCGGGAATCACTCTGATGCCGGCACAAGAAAATTTCCGTGATGGGACTGGACTACAGAGCATGACTGATCATTGACAGGGGACACATTAGGTAGATGTTCTAAGAGAGAATGAAAAAAAATAGCAAGTATGGAACAGCAATATCTGAGCAGAATAGCAATTTTTCAATTGAAACAAATTTTTTTTGTGATTTTATATAGTAATAAAATATTTAAATTGTAGCTGTTATTTCAGGAGAACTTGCAGAAAAATGTCTGTGTCTGATGCTATCCCCTCCCTCCACTCCCATTTTTCTATAGAGAACTCTAAGAGAGCACCAACTGTCATCTCCTAGTATTTGGAAAGTCTTTATTTACTGAAGACTGATTTTACCTATGAATGGAGAATATTGAGAATGAATGATCAGTCCAAGAGAAAAAATCAATGGATTACTCTGAAAAGATATATTACAAAATTTCTTATTTTCATATTTACTATTTATCTACCAGAAAAAAAAATAAACTATGGTTACTCTTTAAATGTGGAACAACCCCAGAGGACTCATCACTTGCCATAAATATGTAATTTTTTTCTTGTGTTTTTTTCTTGTGTAAATGCCTCTGTTCTCTTGAATCTGGCGCTCTTTATTTTTTGTTTCTTCGGATCTTCCTGATAGATGATCTACATGGAGAGGTATCAGAGCTTACCACGCTTTGTAGGTTGGAAGTCCATGGGAGGAAAAACCGTTGGGTGCCATATCTCCAGCTGGTGTGGCTCAGCAACAATAGGAAAATGAAGAAAGCGGCACTTCCACAGGTAAAATAAAAGCACTATTTTATTTCTTTAAACTGTAAAACCAGACATACAAATATAAAAAACTGACGCGTTTCTGGCATCCAAAATGCCCTTAATCATAGCATGCCACTTTAGCCGACAGGATGTGGTCTTCAATAAAACTCACAGGAACAAAAGAAAAACAACTTCAGATTCAGGAAAAAGGCAGCATTTGCACCTGTTAAAAAAAATATATGAAAATATATTTATAGCAAAAGACAGGTCCCCTTTAAACAACTTCCAATTTTATTATACCATTTCTTCAGCAAATTACCAACATCTTTAACTTTTTTGAAAGGCACATGGCTAAGAAGAACATGTAAGGAAGGTCTTACTTCATCCAAAGTTTCTCCTGTTCCCATTAACTGAAGATCTCTATCACTTTTTAAAATTACGTTATTGATTCTGATAGGAAGGAAGGCTCCTTTTCTGCCAAATGCATTGTATGCTTCTATATCATAAAGAAAATTCCAAAATCATAGAACGATCAGAAGGTTGTCCTTGAATACTTGACACATGACAGCATGAGCAACGCCAATGGCAGTTGCTTTCCATATTCTCTCAGTATTCCTGAGATACAGTTTAATGCAGTGTTGTAGGGCCAATGATAGTGGATAACTAAGGCTTGAAAGTTAAAAAAAAACCCTCATGCTCTAGATGGAGTTGTGCCCATTCCTACCAGAACAGTAAGTACAGTGGCATGTAAAAGTTTGGGCCTCCTGGTCAAAAATTACTGTTATTGTGAACAGGTAGGCAAGTTAAAGATGAAATGATCTCTAAAATGGCTAAAGTTGAAGATGACACATTTACTTGGTATTTTAGATGCAAAAATAAATATATATTATCCTTTTTTTCATTTTTAAATTTACTATAAGAAAAATAGGGCGATGTAAAAGTTTGGGCACCCTGCATGGTTAGTACCTAGTAGAACCTCATTTTGCAAGTATCACAGCTTGTCAACGCTTTTTGTAGCCAAGAGTCTTTCAGTTCTTGTTTGAGGGATTTTCATCCATTCTTCCTTGGAAAATTCTTCCAATTCTGTGAGATTCCTGGGTCATCTTGCATGCACTGCTATTTTGAGGCCTAGCCACAGATTTTCAATGATGTTCAGATCAGGGGACTGTGAGGGCCATTATAAAACCTATAGCTTGCGCCCTTTGAGGTAGTCTATTCTGGATTTTGATGTGTGTTTAGGATCATTATCCATTTGTAGAATCCATCTTCTTTTCAACTTCAGCTTTTTGTACAAATGGTGTTATGCTTGCAGGAAGGATTTGTTGAAATTTCATTCAATCCATTCTTCCATCTACCCATGAAATGTTCCCCATGCCATTGGCTGCAACACCACCCCAAAGCATGATTGATCCACTCCCATACTTACCGTAATTGTTGGCGAGATGTTATTTTCCTGAAATTCTGTGCCCTTTTTTATCCACACATACCTTTGATCATTGTGACCAAAGAGTTCTATTTTAACCTCATCAGTCCACTGGACTTGTTTTCAAAATGCATCAGGCTTGTTTAGATGTTTTTTTCATACTTCTGAAGCTGAATATGGTGAGGACGCAGTAGAGGTTTTCTTCTGATGACTCTTCCATAAAGGCCTTATTTGTGTAGTTGTCTTTGAACAGTAGAGCAATATACCACAACTCCAGAGTCTGCTAAATCTTTCTGAAGATCTTTTGCTGTCAAGTGGGGGTTCTGATTTGCCACTCTGGCAATCCTATGAGAAGCTCTCACTGAAATTTTGCTTGCTCTTCCGGACCTTATCTTGACCTGCACGGTTCCTGTTAATTGCCATTTCTTAATCACATTTCAAATTGAGGAAAGGGCAACTTGAAAACACTTTGCTATCCTCTTATATCCTCTCTCACCAAGGCTCTTCTCCCATGATTGCTCAGTTTGGCTGGACAGCCAGGTCTAGGAAGACTTCTGGTGGTCCCAAACTTCTTCCATTTAAGGATTATGGAGGCCACTGTGCTCTTAGGAGCCTTGAGTACTGCAAGAAATTATTTTGTAACCTTGGCCAGATCTGTGCCTTGCCCCAATTCTGTGTTTGAGCTCCTTGGCCTGTTCCTTTGACCTCATGATTCTCATTTGATCTGACATGCACTGTGAGCTGTGAGGTCTTATATACACAGGTGTGTGCCTTTACAAATCAAGTCCTATCAGTTTAATTAAACACAGCTGGACTCCAATGAAGGAGTGGAACCATCTCAAGGAGGATCACAAGGAAATGGGCAGCATGTGACTTAAATATGAGTGTCTGAGTAAGGCCTCTTTCACACATCGTTTTTTGCAATCAGGCACAATCCAGCAAATTGTTTAAAAGAAGGATCCGGCGTAGATTGTAAAAAACTGATGTGCCGGATCCGTTTTTTAGCTGGATCCGTCCTGACCTTTTTTTTTTGGCCCGGAAAATGAGTAGTAGTAGTAGTAGTAGTAGTAATCCTTGATTTCCAGAATCCGGATCAGTCTTTTGCCGGATTGCACAAAACACTGATCCGGTACCATAGACTTCTATTGTTTCCGGACGCCTGATGCGCCGCTTCAGGCGCTGTCAGGCGTTTCCGGCTGAAAAAAAAAAACGTTACATGATGCGTCCTGTCCGGCTGCCGGAATTAAAATCTATGACGGATCCGGCAGAAAACGGACTAAACGCAATGACATGCGGCGCGATCTGATGCTAATGATAGTCAATGACAAAAAAACGCATCCGGCGGTAAAACTGGATCCGTTTTTTTTAAAAAGCGCCGGATCGCGCCTGACGGCAAAAAACGGATGTGTAAAATAGGCCTTAAGGGTCTGAATACTTATAACCATGTGATATTTCAGTTTTCCTTTTTTAATAAAATGTCTACATTTCTGTTTTTTTCAGTCAAGATGGGGGCAGAGTGTACAGTAAAGAGAAAAAAATGAACTTTTTTGAATTTACCAAATGGCTGCAATGAAACAAAGTGAAAAACTTAAAGGGGTCTGAATACTTTCTGTACACACTGTATATATTTTCTAACATAATACACTGTGCACATTCTTTTTCCTTTCTACCCTTTTTTCCTGTTTTTCTCCTCTGACAAGGATCCAACTTTCAAGGCATCAGTCATGTAAGTATTGTACAAGGCTCTATAGCTTGCTTTGCAATATGTTATTTTAGCTGAAAATTAAAACATTTTTGGTGAGATTTTATAGAAGGCAATTTTTGTCAAAATGCCGTGTCTTTGCATCATTTTTTCAGCCTTTTACTAATTTTATGCTTTAAAAATGCTGATGCCAGTTATTGGCCGAGTCTATAGGAAAATCTAAAACTCTCAAAAAAAACTATGAAACATACTTTAAAATGATGCAATTTTATTAAAAACCAGAAAAAAATTAGCAAAAAGATCTATGTGAAGGAATCCTAAGGGTATGTTTACATTGCATCTTTTTCCAGCATTTTTTTAAGTGGCTCCACCCCTAAAAAAAATCAGAAGAAGCACTAACAAACTGCTCAAAAGTATCTTCTTATTTGTTTGGAAAAGCAACTTGCTCAGGGTTTCGAGTATTTTCTAAACACTTCAGGTTTTTAAAAATGCCCAGTGGGAAAAAAATTTCTTGTCGCATCTTTAAAGGTGCCCTTAATGCAAAACGCTCTAAACTTAGCACAACACATTCAAAAGGGTGCCAAAAAAAATTCAGAAGAAAAATCTTTGTAAAAATGCCTGACAAACTCTTCAATGCTAATGCAGGAAATGCTTCAGGGAATGCAAAACACCCCCAAAGATGGACCATTTACTGAAGTAGATTACACAAGAACACTTGTAGTTTTTGTCCGTTGGAAAAAACCTCAGTATGAACACTGCCTTTCGAACTAAAGGAAGTGACAGTGTCATGCCAGTCACTTTCACGCCTTCCCAGTTCTGTCCTACTCACTGCCTTCACCGCTTTATGACTCCCAGTATCAGTCCATCTCACTAAACTGCCTCCTACAACACTCCCAGCACTGCTGCATTTCCTGCTGTCCCCTCCTGATTATAGGGATGTTTCAGGCCAGACTCAGGAATTTAACCCAGCTTTGTCCTGCAGAGTTAATGATTATTATTTCCATGGTGTGTTCCTTCCTTCTCATTGGCCTTTTTCACCTGTGTTCCTCTTTATAACCTTGGACTATGGACACAAATATCATCAGGACTAAGAGCTGTTATGCTTGAAACGCGTGAACCCGTGTTCTTTTTACTTTTCTATATGTCTCTTTTTTTTTCTTCTATTTTTTAAAAATGTTGCCATTAAAATAATGCTTTAATATACTTACCTAGCTCTACACGGATGCTGGATCTTCGTATTTGTTGCTGCATCTTTACCCAGAAGTTGGACTGGAGTCTTCATGCGCCTCACTTCCGTCAAAGGCATTTTTCAACAGCTGGTGAGCTGATAAACTTTTTCTCTTTAGCCACTTAGTTATGCACCCCAAGGGTAAGCCCAGCCAGTGGCATGCTAGGTTCGCACCCACTGCCGTCACAGACAGGTTAAGTTGTAATGGACCTTCATGGAGGAAAATGATTTAGTCTAGTAATTTTTAAGGTCTATGTTGGTGGCTTCCTGAATTTATGGGCATATTTGTCAACAGTTTTGATGGAAATATCACAAGGTGGCTATATACTGATATTCAGCAATTTAGTATCGCAAATAGATTGGCATTCAGGCAGATACACACGTGTTCAAAATTGTAGGTACCCCTCCTTTAATGACAGAAAAACCCACAATGGTGACAGAAATAACTTGAATATGACATATCTGGTCATAAACCACTGTTGGGCACACAGCAGGGCCATTTGACTTTTTGAATGGAAAATATGCTGGAATATTTAGTGGTTGCCATGTCGCATTTGGAGAGTCTCTGTGTGCCTAAACATTGGAGCTCCCCACAAGTGACACCATTTTGGAAACTAGACCCCCAAGGAACTTATCTAGATGCATAGTGAGCACTTTGACCCCCCAGGTGCTTCACAGAAGTTTATAAACACAGAGCAGTGAAAATAAAAAAACATTTTTGTTTCTCAAAAATCATTTTTTAGCCCGCTATTTTTTATTTTCCCAAGGGTAACAGGATAAATTGGACACTAAAAGTTGTTGTCCAGTTTTTCCTGAGTACGCTGGTGCCCCATATGTGAGGGGAATCACTGTTTGGGCGCACGGCAGGGCTCAGAAGGGAAGGAGCGCCATTTGACTTTAATGGAAAATTAGCTCCAATTGTTAGCGGACACCATGTCGTGTTTGGAGAGCCCCTGTGTACCTAAACTTTGGAGCTCCCCCCAAATGACCCCATTTTGGAAACAAGACCCCCTAAGGAACTTATCTAGATGCACACTGAGCACTTTGAACCCCCAGGTGCTATGCAGAAGTTTATATCGCAGAGCCCTGAAAATAAAAAATCATTTTTTTTTCTCAAAAAATGATTTTTTAGCCCCCTATTTTTTATTTTCACAATGGTTACAGGAGAAATTGGACCCCAAAAGTTGTTGTCCAGTTTGTCCTGAGTATGCAGGTACCCCATATGTGGGGGGTAACCACTGTTTGGGCACACGTCAGTGCTCGGAAGGGATGTAGTGACGCTTTGAAATGCCGACTTGATGGAATGGTCTGTGGGCATCTTGTTACGTTTGCAGAGCCCCTGATGTGCCTAAACAGTAGAAACCCCCCACAAGTTACCCCATTTTGTAAACTAGACCCCCCAAGAAACTTATCCAGATGTGTGGTGAGCACCTTGAACCCCCATGTGCTTCACAGAAGTTTATAATGCAGAGTCGTAAAAATAAAAAATCATTTTTTTCCTCAAAAACTGATTTTTTTTAACCCACAATTTTTATTTTCGCAATGGTTACAGGAGAAATTGGACCCCAAAAGTTGTTGTACAGTTTGTCCTGAGTACACTGGTACCCCATATGTGGGGGGAACCACTGTTCGGGCACACGTTGGGGCTCGGAAGGGAAGTAGTGACGTTTTGAAATGCTGACTTTGATGGAATGGTCTGCGGGTGTCATGTTACGTTTGCAGAGCCCATGATGTGCCTAAACAGTAGAAACCCCCCCAAGTGACCCCATTTTGGAAACTAGATCCCCCAAGGAACTCCTCTAGATGTGTGGTGAGCAATTTGAATCTCCAAGTTCTTCACAGAAGTTTATAACGCAGAGCCATGAAAAAAAAAAATCATTTTTTTTCACAAAAATAATTTTTTTAGTCCTCAATTTTTTTTCCCAAGGGTAACAGGAGAAATTAGACCCCCAAAGTTGTTGTGCAATTTTCCCTGAGTATTCTGATACCCCATATGTGGGGGTAAACCACTGTTTGGGCACACGTCGGGGCTCGGAATAAAGGGAGCACTGTTTGACTTTTAACAGCCAATCAGAGCGATCGTAGCCACGTGGGGGTTAAGCCAACCCCCCTGTGTTGAAGCAAAAAGGGTCTTGTGCCTGCAGGTCGGGTGACCTTTCAGTTAACCCGGTCACCCGACCCGCAGGAACGCGATCCTTTCATGACTAGTGTTGAGCGATACGATACTGCAAATATTGGGTATCGGCCGATATTAGCTGCATCGGGCTTTCGATTCCGAGTACCGATATTTTCGTCATATCGGATACCGGAATCGGATTTGTCACTGTCACTGTGAGTGTCCGTCGGTCAGGTCTGTCAGGAGTCAGCGGCACTTACCTGGCAGAAGATCTCCGGCGGTCACGTCCTGGACTGCTTGATGGCCGCCATTATCTTCTCCCTGGCGGTCACATGCAGTTTTTCGCGATAACTGCAGTGACTGCTGGGTAATCCCGGCCGTAAAGCAGTCAGTCCGATGACGTCACCGCCGGGGAAGCAGGTAATCAGCTGTGCTGCGCCGGGATGACAGGCTCTGCCTGCCTGCCTCTGATGTCATTCTGATGTAGCAGAGCTGGATAGTCGTGGGACACTCGTTACTATGGACTGCGTCGGACAGGTGGTATACTGCTGTTTTTTTTTTTCATTTTTTTACAGGAGATCGATGGCGTCGCAGGATGAGACTGTAATAAAAGTAATGAAAACTGTGTTGTGTTTTTTATTAAATTAAAAAACTTTTTTATGAACATTCACCCGTCCGGGTACATCAACAATTTAACTATTTACATACAGGGACCCTGTCCGGGTTATTTATAATTCTTTGGCAGGGGTGTTCCAGGTACCACCTGGTACTCTTCTGATGCTTGCCAAACATCTGAGACACCAAGGACCACCAGGACCTGATGACGTCGTGTGGCCTGTACAGTCAAGTCGTGACCCGCTATCTGTGTCTGTGTGGCCACCTCTTTCATCTCCCTCCGGGTCTGGAGCCCTATGTCCCGGACTGAACGAACCCCAGGGGCCTAACAGGCGCCGGGTACGGGCCAGATATCATTATCATGTCCATAGCTGGGGCTGCTGAGGAGACCACTGAGGGAGGCTGGGGAGATTTACGGCGTGGGGTGGGCACTTGTGCAGAGGCCTGGATGTGGGAGGCTGAAGGCTCCGAGGGTCTCACAGGTTCCTGACACTCTGGGGACCAGGGGTCGCACCTGGTGACATTTAGGGCATATCATCCATTGTAACCCCAGTGTCTGGTGTAAGTTACCAAGTCTCCTGGCAACAGGTCCCTCCCCGGGTGTCCTTCTGGGAGGTGAGTCTCCATGTCCCGCCGGGTCACAAACACTTCTAAATAAAGTCCAGGCTCCTGGATGAAGCCCCAACCAGCTTTCAATTTAAAGCTCCGTACTGCACCCTTACGCCGCGGCTCCATCAGGGTTCCTTTATCTTTTCTCATCTGGTCCTTATCTGCCCGGTCCTTCTCGATGTGACGTTGGCGAAGCTTCTGGGATTCGCGCTGCTCCCTTTGTCGCTCGGCTTCTCTCTCTCCGACGTCTCCACTCTTCCTCCTGACGCCGGTTGTAATTCTCCTCCACCAGCATCTCCATGTCTCCACCATCAAACTGCAGCTTACGATGTCCGGTTTGCGGCAGCTCTCCTGGCGCCCGACAGTCCTGGCGGCGCTCACCTGCGGAGGAAGCAGCCGGCTCTGGAACAGATGACAGTCGGGACTCCAGTACAGACAGGTAGACCTCTGGTGCCTGTGTGTCGACCCGCCACCACAATTGTGGATTACCAGGGCAATGGGGTACTCAGAGCCGAGCCCATGGAAGTCTATGGGGTTGTCACAGGTAGCGTGGCTCGGTCTGTGGCCCTGGCGGTCTGGCGTATGTTGGGGGGAATATTTACAGGGGATAGATTTATATACAGTTCGTGACGCCACCTGTAGTCTCTGGTAATTTGTACCAGCGCTGCTGTAGATCTCTGAGGGGATGGTGAGGCAGCTAGATGTCGGGTCCCCTACAGGTGGGACTCTTCCCTCAGGTCGATGGTTATGGTGGGGTTGTGCAGGCATGCAATTAAATAACTCAGTCTCACACCGTCAGCGTTTTTCCATACCTTTTACTTGTAAGATGGTAAGGCAGGTCCCAGGGAGGCTGATGGGGTTGATGGAGGATGAGTTTTGAGGCAACGGCTGAGCAAGGCAGGGGCCTCCTTTACTTTCCAATAATGATGAGTCCAACCAGCATAAAGCGTAGTTCACTCCTGAAACTTCAGCTATTTCAAAGCTGTACTGCCCGGTCAGTTTTGTGGTGGAGCCTTCCAGTGATGAAACTAGGTTCTTCTATGCTTGGCCTAGCTCAAAGTTCCTATTCCACCTGACCCCTGTTACGTACTGACACTTCAAGGGCTGCTTTCTGTTACCTAAGGTCCAGTAAGCCTCTGGTTCTTTTACCACTATGCGTGAAGCTATAGTGATGCTTCGGTCTCCAGTGACCGGTGACAATGTGCAGGATACTTCAATCCTAAAGCACTTCTGATTTCCTTCCACCGTGCCTTTCGACTTGCTCAAACTCTCAATCTCAGCACTGACTAGGCTAAGGTGAACTGGCTCACCTGTACTAGCCTCCACTACTGTACTGTCTCTCTGAATCGACAGGAATCTTGGTGCTCCAGACAGGCACTCCTTCTCACTCCCTTCCCTCAGGAGACACTACAAGACTCTCTTGTGCTAAAAACCACACCCCTCTACACCCCTGCTGGGTGTGTCCGAAGTATATGTGATGTCATGTAACTTATCTATACCTATCCTAAACCCGTCTGGGTACCAAATCCGGGCTCGAATAAAGGGCCCACTGGTTAAGACTTTAACTCCGGCTGTGAATACAAGAAACCAATTTGTTAATGCAACACTTTAACAAAAAGGGTCCTTCGCGAGGTGATTTCTGAAGTTGAACTTCATTAAATACCCGAAACCAACTCATAATAGACGATTCTTTCAAACTAACGGTATGATCGTGACTGGCAACATGGGCATCGCCTATGGTGCATGGGTGGGCTTGCGATTCGAAGTGCACCATCATTTCGATACAACCGAATCGGATTTATGTCAGTCAGTGAGTGCTGTCGGTGGACTCATTAGACAGTGCACTATTGCAGAAGATACGTTTTTGGCGGCACGTCCTGGACTCTCAGTCCTATAACTCCCTAGGGAAACACATATATTTCTTTTCGATAACTCAGTGATGCTGGTAAATTTACTGCGGTAAGATGGTTCTTCCATTTGATTCCGCTCCGGGATCGGAATAGCTTCTGGTGATGTGGACAGTCTGCCTGCGCTATGGCCTACTATGGCTATTTGTAGCCAAAGCAAGACTGTCGGGACATCTAACATGACTGCGTCGGACAGGGGGCTAACTGCTGGGTTTTTTTCATTTTTTACAGAATGATCGCGCAGAATGACTGTAATAAAAGCAATGAAACATTGTGGTTCAGCAATGGTTTCAGGCTATCCATAAATTAAAAGCTTTTATCAGTAGCGTCGCCGTGCGTTTCCCATGCAGATTGAACTATTTATACAGGGACCATTTCCGGTGATTTAATTTTTGCAAGGTGTGCGCCACCTGTAGTCTCTTGTGCTTGCCAAGCTCGAGATCACGAAGGATCCGGACCTGAGACGTCGGGTCGCCTAGTGGATCGTTGACCCTGCTATCTGTTGGTGGGTGTGCACCCATGCATCTCACCTCAGTCTGGAGCCCTATGTCGGTCTTACAACCCTTAGCTGTAACAGGCGGTAAGCGGCCGCTATCATTCAGTGTATAGTGGGGCTGTGAGGAACCATGAGGAGGCTGAGAGACGGGCCTTTGAGGTTCACATTAGCAGAGCCAATGCGGAGTAACGTAGTCTCCGAGGTCTCACATTCCTGTACACTGGACAGGCTGCCCTGGTACATTTTAGGGGCTTCCAATGAATATCCATTGTATCCTTGCGGTGTAATATCCAGTCCCTGCAACAGTCTCCGGTATGTCCTTCTGGGGTGTTCTCCATGTCCATGCCGTGTCATTTAACACTATGCTAGATAATCAGCTCGGCAGGCCCAACCAGCTTGACAATTTAAAGATCCTTCACCCTTACGCCCCTCTGCATTTCCTTTCCCGTTGCTTTCCTGCTAATCCTCCTTCTGCACGGATCTCTCGTGAGGTGGGAACTTCGCTGATTCTGCCCTACCTTGACGCTCGCTTACTCGACCAGATCTGTGTCCTTCCACCGCACCCGTTCTAATCTTCCCTCCACCAGCACTCCAGACTCCACATCATCGTGCAAAAGCTTACGATTCCTTGCAGCAGCTCTCCTGGGTCGCTCGACGAGTCTGGTGTGTGTCCAGTGAGCTAAGCCGTGCTCTGACCAATGACATCCGGGCATCTGGTACCGACAAGTAGCTCATGGTCCTGCGCGGCCTCCTCCATGAGGACGGGTGTCGCTTCTTCTGTCTCAGCGACGGGGGCAGACAGCGGGATCTGGGGTGCTGCCGGTGCAGAGTTTTTTGCAGGAACGGGTGCCTCCACTGCGACAACGTCAACCGGATCACATTGCAAGGGCTGGGATGCCCGCACGGACTCCTCTACTAGAAGGGTGCCTCACCATCCAGTACAGACACTTCAGGTAAGAGGGATTGGCGCCGCTCCAAGTTTAGTTTTAGGGCACGCCAGCTCGCTTCCATCCTGGCGACCTCCTCCCGGTGCCGGGCCAGGCCTCTTAGGGTATCCTCCGCTTCTTGCAGCGTAGGAGGGTTTCCAGGCCGGGTGCCCAACGGTGGTTCCGTGGCGATCGGGTCGCTTCCGTGGGGGGAGAGCTCTGACTGCTCCATCCCTTCACACTTCTGCTCGTGTCCATTAGCCATCTCTGCCAAGTCACATGTGTCATTAGCATCTGGAAAGGGCCCCTCTTTTGTAGTGAGGCGGGATCTTCGTGTTAGTTTCCGCACACTGACGGGGGATGAGGAGGCGGAACTCAAGAGCTGTGGGGCACGATCTTACATTGCAGTACCATTTAGAGTGGTCGGCCATCGTTTTCGCGCCACTGAGTGAGTGTACACCCACGAAGAGCACGCCCTTCTTCTTCACCAGTGCCTCGTCGTGACACAGATATGGCGGAAAAATGGCAAATACATTCTCTGATGATTTTAGCAATTCTCAAGCACAAAACCAGTTCAATTCAGGCACACAGGACTCGCTTATAGCGAGCTACAGAATCCTGTTCGTGACGCCCAAGTTGAGTCGCACAGAGCCAGAGGTTTTGGGGTACTCGGCACCGAGCCCGTCGACTTCTATGGGGTATGTCACGGCTTTACCCGGCAATTGAATCAGAGTCTATTTTACTATGTAGAAGTGTATAAACTATAAATATATGTATATATATATGTCACAATGACATGTATATATATATATATATATGTATTCTATGTGTGTATATTTTGTGTTTACAACGAAAGAAAGTGTTTTTTTAGTTGCGATATTTTGTTCCCATAGACTTACATGGGACTTCCGGTATCGGAATCGGATATCGACGATATTTAGTGATATCGGCGATACCATTCCGATCCGATATTTTTAGATATCGAGCAGTATCGCTCAACACTATTCATGACACATACGCTGTGTCACAGGTCAGGAAGGGGTTAAAAAAGTCCCTTAGTCTGTTTCAGTAGGCTCCACAATCATGGAGAACACTGCTGACTTGACAGATGTCCAGAAGGCAGTCATTGACACACTCCACAAGGAGGGTAAGCAACAAAAGGTAATTGCTAAAGAAGCTGGCTGTTCACAGAGTGCTGTATCCAAGCATATTAATAGAAAGTTGAGTGGAAGGAAAAAGTGTGGTAGAAAAAGATGCACAAGCAACCATTATAACCGCAGCCTTGAAAAGATTGTTAAGAAAAGGTCATTCAAAAATTTGGGGGAGATTCACAAGGAATGGACTGTTACTGTCATTGCTTCATTGCTTCAAGAGCCACCACACACAGACGTATCCAGGACATGGGCTACAAGTGTCGCATTCCTTGTGTCAAGCCACTCATGACCAATAGACAACGCCAGAAGCGTCTTACCTGTGCCAAGGAGAAAAAGAACTGGACTGTTGCACAGTGGTCCAAGGTGTTTTCAGATGAAAGTAAATTTTGCATTTCATTTGGAAATCAAGGTCCCAGAGTCTGGAGGAAGAATGGAGAGATACACAATCCAAGCTGCTTGAGGTCTCGTCAGTGGCGTAGCGTGGGGAGGGCGGTCCTCCCCAGGCGGCACATGTGTGGGGGCGGCACGCAGGGCCGGCGTCTGCACCCGGCACACCCGGGCAAGTGCCGGGGCCCTGAGCAGGCGGGGGGCCCACTCGCCGTCTGGCACCCCCGCGCCCGTTAGCGGAGGAGAGCGGTGTCAGCGCCGCCACCCGCCCCTGCCTGCTCAGGGCCCCGGCATCAGTTGGCCCAATACTTACCTCTCCTGTGCCTCCGCTGCTGCAGCTCCGGGCTCCAGGGGGCGCCGGCGCTTCCTCTCACAGCAGCGCCGCTGAATGACATCATCATTCAGCGGCGGGCTGTGGCAGAGAGCGCGTCGCTGGACAGGTAAGACGTGTCTCTGTGTGTGTCTGTGTGTATGTAGTGCGGTGCTGTGTGTGTGTGTGTGTGTGTGTGTGTGTCAGGAAAGGCTACAGGGCCAGTAATGAGGGAGGACGGCGAAGTGAGTCACAGTCCTGACCAGTGATTGGGTGGGAAGTGATGAATGGAGAGGCTTATGCAACTCTCCATGGGACGTGTTATACAACCGAGGTGGCGTGCAGTCTACAGGGGTATAGGCGGATGGTCTGCACTCAAGCAATTCTGACCCATTTCAAGCAAATATGCAGTATGTCATGTCTGCATTAAATCTATTAGATCTACATTTTGGATACTATGCTGTAGAGGCATCATGGAGGGCACACGAATCGCCTCCCTCTCCATGATATGGTATTAGGCTATGTTCCCACAATCTGGAAGTAGCAGAGTATTTTTTTGCTGCCTTCTATTGAATGCAGGTAAATCCACAAGTGTTCACTGAACCAATGCGGATTTACCGCGTTCAATACGTTCTATTGATATAACTTCTGTAGCGTCTCCGCAAGAGAAGTTGACATGCTGCGGTCTTGAAAGACGCTCCGCATGTCAGTGTCCGCGGGTGATCCGCGTGATCCGATTTCTAGACATCCCATCCACTATGCGGTCAAACCCGCAGCAATTCCTGATTGTCGGCACATAGCTTTATTGGATCCCATGAAGCCAAGGCAAAGCCTTTAAAAATACACTGTCCCAATATGCAGAACCTCTTTTTTTCAGGTAACCCATTTCAGCGGATACTTGTAATCTAAGCATGTGATGCCTTGCAATCTTATAACAGATTGTAGCCCAATATCGTATATGTACAATGCTGATGATCTATTGGACTGCATGGGGCCCATATATTGTTCTGGCACAGGGGCCTTTTTCTGTCTGTGTCCGCAGTGCAGTGGCGTAGCGTGGAGGGGCGGTCCGCCCCAGGCGGCACGTTGTGTGGGGGCGGTGCGGCAGCAATTCGGATTCCTCTCCTCTGCAGGAGAAGCGCGCAGCAGCCCCGCTGGACACAGTCAGCTTTCAGTACAGGTAGAGTGAGTGCCGGCTTCCATCCTCCCGCTGGGCTCTGTACACAGGACGGTGCGGACTCCCCGCAGTCGGTATCGGAGATGGCGCCGCCGGTGGTTGCTGCTCTGCTGCTCGGGGTCCTGGTGGCCGGGACATCAGGTAATGTCAGGACTCAGGAGCGTGTGTCCCTCTAACCGCCGTGATGGGAGCTGTAGTCCACCTGGTGGCTACACGGGACTTGTTCTTCCCCATGGAAACTTCTATTACAGACTTGTGGTTCCTCAAGTTCCTGGGACTTGTAGTTCTACTTCTTCCTGAATAAAGCAGCCCTGAGACTAGATGTGAAATTGTGACAGTATCCATCCGCTGTGGAGGCAAGATAATGCACAGCGGAGATATGAAGCCGGTCAGAGTCACGTGTGTCTGTGATTTCTCCGGGGGAGGGGGCTCCTGTTATTATCACTGGGGGTCCCACCATGTCTGCTGCTGGGGGAGGGGGCTCCTGTCATTATCACTGGGGGTCCCACCACGTCCTGCTATATCGCGCCCCCTGTTCTGCTATATCGTACCCCCTGTCCTGCTATATCATACCCCCTGTCCTGCTATATCGTGCCCCCTGTTTTGCTATATCGTGCCCCCTGTCCTGCCCCGTCCCACCCCTTGACCTTCCCCTTCACGCCCCCTATTCTGCTATATCGTACCCAGTGGCGTAGCGTGGGGGGGCGGTCCGACCAAAGGGGCGGCAAATTTTTCGACCGCCCCGGGCTCCACAAACAGTTGCTACGCCACTGGGTCTCGTGTAAAGTTTCCACAATCAATGATGGTTTGGGGAGCTATGTCATCTGCTGGTATAGGTCCACTGTATTTTAGCAAGACCAAGGTCAGCGCAGCCGTCTACCAGGAAAGTTTAGAGCACTTCTTGGTTCCCTCTGCCGACAAACTTTTTGGAGATGGAAATTTCATTCTTCAGCAGGACTTGGCACCTGTCCACACTGCCAAAAGAGAGTCTATCGGGTATTGTCAAGAACAAGATGAGAGACACCAGACCCCACAATGCAGATGAGCTGAAGGTTGCTATCAAAGCAACCTGGGCTTCCATAACACCTTAGCAGTGCCACTGGTAGATTGCCTCCATGCCACGCCACACTGATGCAGTAATAGATGCAAAAGGAGCCCTGACCAAGTATTGAGTGCATTTACTAAATATACATTTCATTAGGCCAACATTTCGGATTTTAAAATCATTTTTCAGACTGGTGTTATAAAGTACCATATTTTTCGGACTATAAGACACACCGGACCATAAGACGCACCCCAAATTTTCAGAAGGAAAATAGGTAAGAAAAAAAAAATTTGTCAAATGGAGGTCCGTCTTACAGTCCGAATTCAGCTTACCAGCAAAGGGATCAGCACAGGTAGAGGAGTGGTCACAGGGGTCGTTCGGTGGTCCAGGCTGGTGTGGTGGTGGTGCTCTGTGTTGCAGGGGTGCTCTGTGGGGTGGCTGTGTCCATGGGGTGGCTGTGCTCTGTGGAGTGGTTTTGCTCTGTGGGGTGGCTGTGATCTGTGGGGTGGCTGTGCTCTGTGGGGTGGCTGCGTTCTTGGGGTGGCTGTGCTCTGTGGGGTGGCTGTGCTCTGTGGGGTCGCAATATATTTACAAATCCTGTGGCGGCGGTCCCATGGCGGTGGTCACGATACAGCCTCCCTGTGCTCTTTGGTGCGGTGGTGTCAGGGCTCTGTAGTGTGGCTGCAGCGGGGCTCTGTAGTGAGGCTGCAGCGGGGCTCTGTGCTGCATGGGGGGCTCCGCCGGCATTTTGTCAAAGCCGAAAGTCCCCCGCAGCTCTGTTGCTGAGATGTGGAGGCCTTCGGAAAGATTCCTGCCAGGGTTCTCCGAAAAGATGGCCGCTGGGGCGTCGCATGCTCAGATTCTGATCTCCGACGAGATCTTGTCCCGAGATCTCGAGAGACGAGATCTCGTTGCAGAGATTTGAATCTCAGTATGTGCCGCCCCCGGCGGCCATCTTTCTGGAGGCCACCGCGTTGCAGCAACGGAGCTGCGGGGGCTTTCGTGCTATGACGAAATGCCAGCAGAGCCTCCCACACAGCACGGAGCCCCCCACGCAGCACAGAGCCCCGCTGCCGCCACATCACAGAGCCCCGACACCACCGCACCACAGAGCACAGGGAGGCTGCATCGGACCGCCGCCGCCACCGGATTTTTAAGTATGTTGCGATCATAAGACGCACCCCCATTTTCCTCCAAAATTTTTTGGGAAAAAAGTGCGTCTTATGGTCCGAAAAATACGGTATTCTAATTTACTGAGATAATGACTTTTGGGTTCTCATTGGCTGTAAGCTATAATCAACAATATTATAAGAAATAGACACTTGAAATAGATCACTCTGTTTGTATTGGCTCTATATAATATATGATTTTCACTTTTTGTATTGAGGAACTGAAATATATTAGCTTTTTGATGATATTCTAATTTTGTGAGAAGCACCTGTACATAGAAGTTAACACTGTTGCCCCTGTACTAACAATGGATCATACCTACATACTGATCTGAACAAAACACTATACCAAGAATATTATAGTTATGTAATACCAATAAATTAGGCTTAAATAATACTGCCACAAGATGACTTGACAACCACATAATAAGTAAATAATAATTCTATTAAACAAAACACACTATACAAAGTACAATGACCATTGTCACTATCCATTTTTGGATTTGTGTCAGATCTGGTTCCATTGAGTTGAACCTTTTTTCCTTTCAATGTCAATTTATCCCCGCTGGCAAGCTGGTGTAATTGCATTGCTGCAGGGTCAGCTGATGTGGGCAGTGACCACTCCCATCATCCTTTATTAGGTCATCTGATGCATCAGCTGACTGTTGGTGTTAGAGCAATCTGCAGTGACCAAGCTGGAGTAAGGAGCTCTCTGGGTGTAGTGGTGCTTCTGCTGAGTTCGCTTATCTGGTGCCTTCATTCTGCTGTGCAGTGCTTTGCAGCAGAGAAAGCTAAGTGTGGTGTTTTTGTTACCTTGTCCCTTTGGTGGCTGTCACTTCACCCTGTGTTTATTATCTTCAGAGGTGAGGCTAGTGTTCCTTGCCGGCCAGTGCACTAGCCAAGGCAGAGTTAATTGACAGTAAGGGACAAGGTATCCTGACGGTGGTGGGGGGAAGGAACCGCATAAGGCGTTAGGTGAGTGCAGGGACAGGCTCAGATTGGAGCACAAGTGGTGACCATTCCTCATTCCCTATTGGTAGGGCCTTTCTCACCCCAATTCCATCCCTGTTGTGTGTCGTACCGTTAGCTGACCGACCACACGTTGGGTCGTGTCACACTGTGACAGTCACTCCGTGACACCAATACTGCCAAAACATATAGGATCCTATATGCACCAATATGAAAACAATGAACGCCTATAAAGTCAATGAGATCTTTATTATTAATATATAAATCCAGACACATAATAACTACAGAAAAAATAGACAAAAAATGGAAAACATAGGCAATGAAAAAACGGGCATATCACCATTGGAAAAATAAAGCCATAATGGAAATCTTGCTAGATCAATAATAAATGTTTCCACAAGAGTATATTTATTACAAATAATAATTCACTATATAGTATAGGCAGGTAAGTAAGTAAAACAAGTATATATGGGAATTAAGTGAGTAGATACAATAGTTACAATAAACCCCCCCCATCTAAGCAAAAGAAAATCTATATTGAGCTACATGACTAAAAGACCCTCTATATACCCACATGGCTCCAATACTACAGCACCAAAGTAGAGGATGATGTCCAACCGCTCCGGACGCGTGTTTTGCAACAACAGCTTTGTACCACTACAGTGTGATTAAATAGAAAAAAACTATTAATAAACCAGAAAACAACACTATTGAAATGACCAATATTACACCATGAAGTACCATATAGTGGTTGATAGCAGTTTTGCAAACTGTAGTACAGGACAGCTACTTACTGTGTACTAACTTACCAGTGATGTTCTTTATGATTTGGGGTCATTAATTAACTTTTCTTGTCTTTTCCATCTGGCCCAGTCTAACATGATAATTTCTGTTCGCAGAGTTTGTAACACAAGACACATTTTACATCCTCATTTTTTTCAACAGACAAAAACTCCAGTAATATGCCCTTCCTTTATGTAATAATGAGTGATTGCATGCCCTTTGGCCGTGCGCTGTGATTGCGAACCACACAATGGGGTGTAACCACGCAGCAGACTGACCTTGTAATGGGGTGTACCCACATACCAGACAGGCGTATGTGCAGACTAACAGCAAACATAAATACCTGGTGTAACTCTCCTGCCACTCCTACCTGTGCATGGAAAAGCTCTGTAGCTAATACTGTTCGGGTAGAGCTATCCGATAGCGCTATCCATGAAGAAAATGAATGGGTAGAGCTATCCCATAGCCCTATTCCTAAAGAAAATGAATGGGTAGAGCTATCCGATAGCACTATCTCTCAATGTTCCTGAGCGTAAGCTATTTCACATGGTTGAGCGCACATGGGATCTGCCCCCAAGGCCCTGCCCATGCCCAATGTTTGGTCCATAGATCGTGGCTAGGAGTTAGTCCCGCTTTTGTGTACAAATTTTTTTGGCTTTTACAATTGTTAAAAAGATTAATAAAAGACATCTTTGTACACACAGTTGACAGTAAACCATTTGTCAACGTTAGGAATAAGTTTACCTTGCTCCTGGGTCTCAAATATTTTGACCCTTAATTGTTGGCTTTTCCTTCCCCTGGAGAAAGCAACTGCCCGTGTGAAAACACTGGGAGAGGCATATAAATTCTTGCAATATCCAAGGACTGTCCCTGAGATTTATTGATGGTCATTGCAAAAGCCAACATGACAGGAAACTGACGCAGTCGCATCTGGACTGGCAAGTTTTTATCTTTGGAAATCAGGTCAATTCTTGGAATAAGAACGGTCTGACCTTTTCCTTTTCCATTTAAAGCAACAGCATGAATAACGTTTGCTTTTAAGCTTTTCCCATAACGTGGAGGCCAAAAGGCACTGCATATCACCTCAAAAACACCACACCAAAAGTGAAGTTTGGAAGTGGGAGCATTATAGTGTGGGGCTGTTCTTCAGCATATGGCACTAGCAAATTTCATATAATTGAAGGAAGGATGAATGGACAAATGTACAGACACATTCTTGATAAAATTCTGCTATCATCTACCAGAATGATGAAGATGAAAATGAGGGTGGACATTTCAGCAAGACAATGATCCCAAACACACAGCCAAGGAAACTCTCAATTGGATTCAGAGAAAAAAATAAAGCTGCTAGAATGGCACAGCCAATCATCTGACCTGAGTCCAATAGAAAAGTTCATAGGCGGAGCCCAGAGAACCTTCAAGATTTGAAGAGTGAGCAATGCATGAATAGTTTCTCCATACAGGAGGCATCTTGAAGCTGTCATCACCAGCTAAGGCTTTTGTTTGAAGTATTAATTGAACATCAATAAGCGTGTTTAATACTTTTTTCCTGTGCCATTTCTCATTATAATATATAACTTCATTTATGGACATCTATGGTTTGATTTCTTTGCCTGCGCTCATTGGATTGGTTATTACCGACATCTGGTGTCAATAGCACCTTTAGAAATATATTTACCGTATATACTCATGTATAAGCCAACCCAGGTATAAGCCGACCCCTAATTTTGCCACAAAAAACTGGAAAACTTATTGACTCGCGTATAAGCCTAGGGTGAAAAATGATTATGCCCCCATATGATGCTCCACAGACTAGGCCCCCATAAAGCTGCACAGATTATGCCCCCGTATGATCCACAGATTATGCCCCATATGCTCCACAGATTATGCCCCCATATGCTGCACAGATTATGCCCAATATGCTCCACAGATTATGCCCCCATATGCTCCACAGATTATGCCCTATATGCTCCACAGATTATGCCCCATATGCTCCACAGATTATGCCCCCATATGCTCCACAGATTATGCCCCATATGCTCCAGATTATGCCCCCATATGCTCCAAAAATTATGCCCCATAGTATACGTCCCTTATGCTGCCGCGCTGCTGCAAAAAAATTACATATTCACCTCTCGTCGCTGGGGGCCAGGTGCCGGTGCCCTGAGCATGCGGTGACACCGGCGCGCTATGTGGGGCAGGTGCCGGTGTCACTGCTCGCTCAGGACCCCGGCACCTGAGATATTTACCTGTCACCGGACCGGTCCACCGCTACGCGCTGCTCCCTCTTCTGGGTCCTCGGCAGTGAATGATCAGGCAGAGGGCGCGGCGCGCACTAACGACGTCATCGCGCCCTCTGCCTGAACATTCACAGCCAGAGGAGTCGGACGAGGAGGTCGGAGCAGCGCGCAGCGGTGGAATGGGACAGGTGAATATCACTATACTCACCCCTCCGCCGGCGCGTCACTCTCTGCAGCCTCTCCTCTTCTCCCGGCGGTCTCTGCAGCGCTTCCGTCCTACAGTGGTCACGTTGTACCGGTCATTAAAGTCATGAATATGTGCATATTCATGACTTTAATGAGCGGTACCATGTGACCACTGCAGGAAGGAGCCGGAGATCGTGGAAGAAGCAGGGGGGCTGCAGAGATGCGCCGGCGGAGGGGTGAGTATGATCCGATACCCCCGCTCCCCCTCCCCTGCCGACCACCGTATGTGACTCGCGTATAAGCCGAGAGGGGGACTTTCAGCCTTAAAAAATGGGCTGAAAATCTCGGCTTATACACGAGTATATACAGTACTTAGAAAATTGGTGACGTGTTCAGTACTTATTTCACCCACTGTACACTCCAAAATCTTACAAAAAGTCTTCTCAGAAGAGTGGAAGCTATTTTATCTACAAAGGATAACCAACTTCCTATTAATATCTATGGATTTAGAAGGTCCTGTAGGTGTGATATGAAGGTGTTCCAATACCTTTTTCATATACTATATATGTATATTTAGTAAATGGAAAAATGTAATGGGGCACCTAGATATTACACCAAAATTCCTACATGTCCTGTACACCATATTCCAAATTATTATGCAAATGATATTTTTCTCTGATTTTCCTAAGTGGTCGGTGCAAATGACAGTCAGTCTAATAAAAGTCATCACCCGTTAAGAGTATACATCGAATTTTATTGAAGAAACCTCCCAATGATAACAGTATAATCTCCAAAATTAATAAAAACTCAAAACGCACTGTTCCAAATTATTAGGCACAGTAGAATTTCTAAACATTTGATATGTTTTAAAGAACTGAAAATGCTCATTTGTGGAATTTGCAGCATTAGGAGGTCACATTCACTGAACAAAAAAGCTATTTAACTCCAAAACATCCTAACAGGCCAAGTTACATGTTACATAGGAACCCTTCGTTGATATCACCTTCACAATTCTTGCATCCATTAAACTTGTGAGTTTTTGTTGAGTTTCTGCTTGTATTTCTTTGCATGAAGTCAGAATAGCCTCCCAGAGCTGCTGTTTTGATGTGAACTGCCTCCCACCCTCTCAGATCTTTTGCTTGATGATACTCCAAAGGTTCTCTATAGGGTTGAGGTCAGGGAAGATGGTGGCCACACCTTGAGTTTACCTCCTTTTATGACCAAAGCAGTCAATGACTCAGAGGTATTCTTTGCAGCATGAGATGGTGCATTGTCATGCATGAAGATGATTTTGCTCCTGGAGGCACGTTTCTGCTTTTTATACCATGGATGAAAGTTGTCAGTCAGAAACTCTTTATACTTTTCAGAGGTTATTTTCACACCTTCAGGAACCTTAAAGGGTCCTATCAGCTGTTTCTCCATTATTCCGGCCCAAAACATGACTCCCCCACCTCCTTGCTGACGTCGCAGCCTTGTTGGGACATGGTGGCCATCCACCAACCATCCACTACTCCATCCATCTGGACCTTCCGGGGTTGCTCGACACTCATCAGTAAGTAAGACTGTTTAAAAATTAGTCTTCATGTATGTCTGGGTCCACTGCAACCGTTTCTGCTTGTGAGCACTGTTTATGGGTGGCCGAATAGGTTTATGCACCACAGAAAGCCTTTGAAGGATCCTACATCTTGAGGTTTGAGGGACTCCAAAGGCACCAGCAGCTTCAAATATCTGTTTGCTGGTTTGTAATGGCTTTTTAGCAGCTGCTCTCTTAGGCTACTTTCACACATCCGTTTTTTCCAATCCGGCACAATCCGTCCTAGATTGTAAAAGACAGATCCAGTGCACATTGAGAAAAAACGCATGTGACGGATCAGGTTTTTAGCCGTATCCGAGTTGAACTTTTGAACCCGAGAAATGGAGAGAGAGAAAGAGCTTGATTTATACCTTCCAGGCATGCACAGAGTAAGAAAACGGAGTCCGGTGCCAGATCAGTGTTCTGCCTGATCCGGCACCCATTCACTTCTATTGTATAAACTAGACAGATGCGCCGCTCCAGGCGCTGTCCGGTTTTTGCGCCGGAAACCAAAAACCTTCATCCAGCCGTTTTGTCTGCAAGGCGGAAATGTAATTTATGACGGATAAGGCAAAAACCGGACAAAACGGAAGGACATGTGTCGCGATCCGGGGCTAATGCAAGTCAATGATAAAAAAACGGATCCGGCGGTTGAAAAAAACGGATCCGTTTTTGTAAAAAAAAGCCGGATCGCGCCTGACAGCAATAAACAGATGTGTGAAAGTAGCCTTAATCCGATGAACGTGCCTGGCAGAAACCTTCCTCATTCTGCCTTTATTAGCACGAACACGTCTGTGCTCAGAATCAGCCACAAATCTCTTAACAGTACGATGATCACACTTAAGTTTTCGGGAAATATCTAATGTTTTCATCCCTTGACCAAGGCATTGCACTATTTGATGCTTTTCAGCAGCAGAGAGATCCTTTTTCTTTCCCATGTTACTTGAAAACTCTGGCGTGCTTAATAGTGTGGCATCCAGTTTTCCTTTTATTTGGCTCACATAGCAAACTAATTATCACAGGTATCTGAGATTGATTTCAGTTATCCAAAGAACGCTGAGACACAATACCATCAATGGGTTTCATTTACAAAAAAAAAAACGCTATGACACTTAAAACCAATTTGCATAATAATTTGGAACATGGTGTATATCTAAATATCCCATGGACATACTCATAGAAGACAAACCAAAGCTTAATGCCAAACCCATGGAATATTTGAGCACATAGAAAACTGCAGATTCTATATACCGGAAATCAAAGAAAAGTAAACTATTAAACAATCCATTTTTGGGCAATCTCTTTGTGAACTGTATCTGTATTTTATTTCAAATATGTTTGAAACAATGTGAAATGTCAGTATTTGCCAAGAACATGAACATTCAGCTAAAGAATAATAAAATTAATACCTAAATATCGACCTTAGATGCCCTTAAAATGAAATCTAGAGCAGAGAAATGATGAAGTGTCTTCCACAATTAAAACAAGAATAAAACTCTGGTTTTCTTGGAAATACCAATATTTTTTCAAAAATTCACATGACTGAATAGGAAATATGTTTTTATGGTTTTGTCCTTTTCGATTTCTAGCTGACAGAATTTGAACAATCACAAAATGTTTGAAGAGTTGTATGTCTTCCAATAGCCCTTGTCGCAGCACACAGGAAAGTCTACACAGATGTAAGTAATTTACCTGTAAATGTAACTATTCTAAAGCTCTTGAACTGAATAATGTCTTTTTGTCTTTTTGTCTTTTAAGGCTCATTCAGATGTCAGTGATTTTTCATATACACATAAAACAATCTGAGTGTTTTAAACAATTTTTATGAGTATTTAGTCTGTGTGCCAGTTGTTACCATCAGTGACATTAGTAATTTTTACATATAGATAAATAAATAAATTACAACTCTTCGTCTATCCATTACAATGTTAATCACAGACAACACATGGTCATCTGTGTGTTGTTGGTGATTTTCACAATCCATTGACTTGTATGGGTCATTTCTATCTGTGATTCAAATCAAAACCAGACATGTCTCCGTGATTTTTTTCAAGCACAACCAGCAAAAAAAAAAAAAACAAGAAAAACACAGACATGTAAATAGCACCATAAATTTTAATGAGTACATGTTCAATCTGTGAACAAATGCTGTTCACCACCCTTCCTTGCAAAATATACAGTTCCTCTGTAAAATGGAGTATACAGGTTTTTGTTGCCCTTTAGGATAGCAATGGAATCAATCATGACTGAAGCCTCTTTCCAAGGCTTCATCCCCATATTCTGCCAAAATGGTATGCATGCTTCTATGTTCTTGCTTTTGTGGCACCCCAGGAGTCCGGTTGCCACAGTGGTATTGCCTCCCTCACAGGGGTGTGATGTCATGCCTGGAAGCAAGGAGGGGCCCCCTTACCAGGTAACACCAGCATCCAGTACTTTTCCTGACTCCAGACCAGAATGGGGCGCTCTAACACCCGGTTTCAGGGGAGCTGCCCTATAAGTTCTGGCCTCAAGGCGGAGTTAGAGAGAGTCAGTGAGAGAAGAGGAGAGAAGTGTAGGAAGCTATGGGGAGTGGAGCTGTAACCAAGCTCACCCCAGAGTTGAGCGCTAGAAACCGGACACAGGAGTCCGTGTGTCATGTATAGTGTACAGTTCCTATAGCGTCTTGTGCTTGGGTGCGAGGAAAACTCATGAGACACAGGTTGATATGAAATGACTTGTATTACTTCATACAAGAATGCGGAAAAGGTCACACAGTTTGCAGGAAACAGAGGCAGGAGACACAGCAGGCCAGAGTAACTTCAAGCACTACAATAACTCTCCAAAGCAGGTTCAGGATCTCTTCTCTGTACCGTAATTCCTCTGCAAACATGGATTCACCAAACAGCAGGTTTCCAGAGTCCAAAAGTGTTCCAAGGTTCCTCAGTAGGAAATAGCTGGAGTACAAAGTTCAATGTTTCCAGGAGTCAGGTCACAGGCTGACTGAAGCTTGATTCAGGAGCACTGATTGTTCAGCTGAGGCTGCTTAAGAAGCAAGAGGGAGAGAATCAGGGCGGGAACATGAAAACTGGAAACTCCATATTAACTGAGGGCAAGAGCTGCAGAAAGACAGAAAGCAAAATGGCCGACGGAAAACTGGGTTTCAAGGAACATGTCAAAAGAGACAAAGAACCTTACATTACTCCCCCCCTTAGGGACAACCTCCGGATGACCTCAGACCAGGCTTGTCAGGGTACCTCTGATGAAACTGGCGGAGCAGGCGAGGAGCATTTACATTATTGACTGGTTCCCATGAGTTGTCCTCCACTGGGTAGCCCTGCCATTTAATCAAATATTGCAACTGATTTCTGTACAACCTGGAATCTACAATCCTTTCCACCATAAATTCTTCCTGACCATCGACCAGCACTGGGTCAGGGCAAGGAGAAGAGCGTCCAGGAAACGTATTGGGTGTTGCAGCCTTTAGTAGGGATACATGAAAGACAGGGTGGATTCTCATAGTTCTGGGCAGTTGAAGACGACAAGCAACAGCACTTATAATCTTACTGATCTTATAAGGTCCAATGTACTTATGTCCCAATTTAGACGATGGAATCTTTAATTTAAGATTTCTGGTTGACAGCCAGACCAAATCTCCTACCTTGAAAGCTGGTGCAGGTTTACGAAATTTATCTGCTGCTTTCTTGTACCTTTCCTTAGCCAATTCTAGATTTTCCTTTAGAAGATCCATATTCTTTTGTAAAGAAGTGATTCTTTCAGTCACTGCCGGCAAGGGCGTATCTATGGGGAATCGAGGAAGAATGTTAGGATGATAACCTAGATTGGAGTAAAAAGGAGACTGCTTAGTGGAGGCGCTCTGAGAGTTGTTATAAGAGAACTCAGCCAGTGGAAGTAGATCCACCCAATCATCCTGTAGGTGGCAGATAAAGCAGCGGAGATACTGCTCCAGGGTTTGATTGGTTCGTTCTGTCTGTCCATTAGTCTGGGGATGAAAAGCAGAAGAAAGGTTTACTTTAATGTCCAATGCGGCACAGAAATTTTGCCAAAACCTTGAAGTGAATTGCACCCCTCGATCCGAAATGACCTCATCCGGTACTCCATGTAAGCGAAACACATTCTTAATCATTAAGTCTGATGTCTGTTTTGCAGTGGGTAAGCCAACACAAGGGATAAAATGAGCTGCCTTTGTTAGACGATCAACCACCACTAGAATGGTGTTCTTCCCTTGAGAGGTTGGTAACTCACAATGAAGTCCATAGAAATGGATCCCCACGGGCGGGACGGGGTGTGAAGAGGTTGCAACAGACCAGTTGGTGAGGAGCGAGGTGTTTTGCATCTTGCACAGACTTCACATGAAGTGACATAGTTTAAAACATCTTTCCTGTAAGTGGGCCACCAAAAGAAACGAGAAAGAAATTCTTGTGTCTTTAGAATTCCCCTATGCCCGGCTATCTTGGAATCGTGGATGAGTTGCAATACTCTCAATCTGACTGTCTCAGGTATATACAGACGTTGTCCCTGAATCCACACACCATTCTTAAAGACAAGACTTACGTCCCTTGGGGGTTGAGCCAACAAAGAATCCGCATGGTATGCTTCCTTGATGTCCTTAAGTAGGTCTTGATTATGAATCACTCCCAGGAATCTAGAGTCAGGAAGAATAGTCTTAGGAGGAGTAAGTGGATGTGTCTCTGCTGAATGAATCTGTCACGACGTATAACAGATATATTCAAAGATAGCAACCTATATCTAATGTGACATCATTCTAAATTTCATATAATAGAGAAAATCAACATGTATACATAGTATCTGCCAGCAATGTCTTACCTGACATAATATCCTATGTATTGTGGGTCAATACTGTGTACGTGTCACGCTGTCTCTGGATAGAGGTGGACCGGGGTCTATGCTGACCCTGAACTGGGGTCCTGACTAGTCCCTCTACCTGGAGGTACTGTTAATGGTACAGAGGTCCAGGCCGCCAGCGTAACCCTGTCTCCTGTAGATCCCTGACCACTGTAATCTAGTCCTGAGAAGGACCCTGATTACCACCACAGGGAATGGGCAGGTCACAGCTTACACACAGTCTAAGACAAACGAGACAGACAAGGGGTAAAGAAAACACAGTCTTGCATACAACACTTCCACTACAGAGGAACACAAAAGGTTAAGGAGATAAACAATAAGCGAGGAGAGGAAAAACCACAACAGGCACTCTTAGCTTAAGTCTTCTCAGAAACGATCCGCTCTGCTGGTCTGAATGAATGCTTTCACCGGCAACTTCCCCAGCAGACCAGCAGGTATATGAAGGAAGCTAATTAACAAAACATCAATCGCAGCTGGGCGAGGCTGGTCAGCCCAGCACCGAGAGAGAAAGAATTAACTCCCTCAGTGCCGAAAAACACCCAGCACCAGAAACTCAGCTGTGCGAAGTCAGGGTGTGCAATCGCGACGATCTCCGCCGCGACACACCCGTGACAGAATCCTAGAGAGTGCATCAGCCTTCCCATTGCGCGATCCTGGTCTATAAGAAATTACAAAATTAAATTGGTTTAGGAAAAGATTCCAGCGAGCCTGGCGAGGAGTCAGGCACTTAGCCGACCTGATAAATTCAAGGTTACGATGGTCTGTCAGGACGACTATTTGCTGTGCAGCTCCCTGAAGAAGGTGTCTCCATTCCTTGAAGGCGGCAATAATGGCCAACAATTCTCTATTGCCCACATCATAGTTCCTCTCAGTCGAAGACAACTGCTGGGAAAAGGCACAGGGATGCAAGACATTCTTCTCACCTGTTCTCTGAGAGAGTATAGCTCCAACGGCACAGTCTGAAGCATCCACCTCTATTATGAAGGCAAGCTCGGGGTTGGGATGTACTAAGATAGGTGCGGTGGTAAATTTATCCTTTAAACAGGAAAATGCTTCCTGAGCTTGCGGGGTCCAGGAGAACCTAGACTGTTTCCGGGTAAGTTGGGTGATAGGTGACACTACCTCAGAGAAATTCCTAATGAAACGTCTATAGAAGTTGGCAAACCCGATGAAGCGCTGCACCTCCTTCACATTTCTAGGAATTGGCCAATCCTTGATGGCTTGGGTCTTGCTTCCATCCATACTAATCCCTTGCGTAGATAGTACATACCCCAGAAATTGAATTTCGGTCCTATGGAATTCACACTTTTCAAGTTTGATGTAGAGATGGTTTTGTCTTAGGCGTTCTAAGACCATTCTCACATGTCCATGATGTTCCTCTGTGGAGTTAGAAAAAATTAGAATATCATCCAGATAAATCACCACAAATGTATCTAGGAGATCCCTGAAGATGTCATTCACCAAGTGTTGGAAAGTGGCTGGGGCGGTACTCAGACCAAAAGGCATAACTAGATATTCAAAGTGTCCATAGCGTGACCTGAATGCAGTCTTCCATTCATCCCCAGGTCTAATACGGACCAAGTTATAGGCCCCACGGAGATCCAGTTTAGAGAAAATTTTGGCATGCTGCACTCTCTCCAACAACTCAGGGATTAAAGGCAATGGATAACGGTTTCTAATAGTAACCTTATTGAGTTCCCTATAGTCTATGCAGGGTCTCAGAAATCCATCTTTCTTCTTCACAAAGAAGATGGGTGCACCTGCGGGAGATGAAGAGGGGCGTATGAAGCCTTTGGCTAGATTTTCATCTATGTAGTCCTTCAAAGCTTTTAGCTCGGGCCCCGCTAGGGGGTAGATCTTACCAAAAGGTATCTCTGCTCCAGGCAATAATTCAATTGGACAATCATATGGACGGTGAGGAGGAAGCTGATCAGCGTTCTTCTTGTCACATAAATCCACATAGTCCTGGTATACAGCTGGTAGTTCAGGGACTGACATGGTTCCTTTAGGAACAGAGCAAGCTGAAACTCCTTGATTCATCTGTTTCTCCGGAAAGTGTAATTCCTTGGTCTCCCAGTTAATCGTAGGATTCTGCGCCTGCAGCCATGGTAGCCCTAGAATAATGGGAAAGTGGGGAGAAGAGATAAGCATAAAAGACATTTTCTCCTGATGATCTTTACCCATAAGGACCCTCAAAGGCTCTGTTTCCTGATCCACTGGTTCAGAGGTCAGCAGGGAGCCATCCACAGTCTCCATCTGTACTGGAGTAGCCTTCTTCACTGAACGTATCCCCTGTTTCAGAGCAAAGGAGATATACATAAAATTTCCACATGCTCCTGAGTCGATCATAGCAGAGCTAGACACCCAGACTGAGTCAACCCAGAGTTTGATGGAAAGGAAGCAATGAGAATTGTTTCTTTTACAACTCAGCTGGGACACCGCTGAGGAAACTTGAAAAATTGCAGCGTTTATACCGTCATTGTCCCCAGAACTAACAGAGTTTAAGTCCGAGAAATCAAGATCTCTTGCAGCAGATCTCTCTGGAGTCTGAGGCTCGGACATGACAGAGCTCCTCTCGCAACACTCACAGTGAATGACTGCTGCAGTAGTCTTACGAGAACGGCTGGGGCAGTTTATAATGAAGTGCCCTGATTTACCACAGTAAAACATAGATTTTCCTTGATACGATGTTCTTTGCGTGCATCACTAACCCGTCTTTGTAAAGAGTCCACCTGCATGGGTTCAGGTTCTGGTTCCCTTGTGATCCTACTCAAAGGTTCCTTAGCTGAGGAGGGAGGTAGGAAAAGGTTAGTGCGATTATTTTCGAACCATCTCTCTTGTCTGCGTTCAGTCAGGCGAGCATCGATACGGATACAATAGTTAATAAAGTCACCTAACTCAGTGGGAGGGTCGGCACGAGCAAGTTCATCCTTAATCAGTGGAGACAACCCTTTCCGAAAAATAGATTTTTTGGCGGAAGTGTCCCAAGTGGTATCAAGAGCCCATCTCCTAAAATCCAAGGCATATTCGGCTACTGAACGCTTACCTTGGCGCAAGGTTAACATGGCTGCTTCAGCTGTTGCACCTCGATTGGGGTCATCAAACACCTGCCCCATGGCTGAAATAAAAGCATCAAGGTGATTCAAACAATCATCCTCAGTCTCAATCAGAGGGTTTGCCCACATCAAAGCCTTATTGGTAAGCAACATGATTATAGTAAGCACTTTGGATCATTCAGTGGGAAATTGTGAAGCATGTGCAGAGAAAAATAGATTGCATTGGTTAATAAATTCCCTGAATTTCTCACGTTCACCGCCAAAACGAAAAGGAGGTAACTTGGGGATCCCAGAACTCGGGGTTATGGCAGGAGCCTGGACTCGTTCCTCTAGAGCCTCAATCCTGGCTCGTAATTCCTGTGTAGTTTGTCCAAACACTTGCAAATTATGATTAGTGAGGTCCTGTAGGCTTGCAAAACGGGTCTTTATAGTCTGTATATCTGCAAGGATTGTATCAGTCACTCCGCAAAGCTCCTTTATGCGGGCCTCCATCTTCCAGATCTTTTAAGGCAGAAGTGCTGGAAGGAGAAGAGGAAAGGAAAAAAAAAAAAAAACAATAGTGTTTACCTGTGGTAACACTCCAGAGTAAAATTTAAGGGAATGCGCTCACCTGGAATGGTTGTGAGAAGTCACAACCACTGTCATCACAGAAGGTATTAAACGGACATCTGATATCCACAGTCACGGCAGACACGGCTTTTCCAGACCCAGCAGACACTAAACATTAGCTCCTGAATCTTGTCATGTATAGTGTACAGTTCCTATAGCGTCTTGTGCTTGGGTGCGAGGAAAACTCATGAGACACAGGTTGATATGAAATGACTTGTATTATTCATACAAGAATGCGGAAAAGGTCACACAGTTTGCAGGAAACAGAGGCTGGAGACACAGCAGGCCAGAGTAACTTCAAGCACTACAATAACTCTCCAAAGCAGGTTCAGGATCTCTTCTCTGTACCGTCATTCCTCTGCAAACATGGATTCACCAAACAGCAGGTTTCTAGAGTCCAAAAGTGTTCCAAGGTTCCTCAGTAGGAAATAGCTGGAGTACAAAGTCCAATGTTTCCAGGAGTCAGGTCACAGGCTGACTGAAGCTTGATTCAGGAGCACTGATTGTTCAGCTGAGGCTGCTTAAGAAGCAAGAGGGAGAGAATCAGGGCGGGAACATGAAAACTGGAAACTCCATATTAGCTGAGGGCAAGAGCTGCAGAAAGACAGAAAGCAAAATGGCCGACGGAAAACTGGGTTTCAAGGAACATGTCAAAAGAGACAAAGAACCTTACACCGTGGTTGTGCGGGTACTGAATTCCCGGCAGTTTAATTACGGAGGTCAGGGGACTGCAGGTCTCCTGGCCCCATCTACCACCCGGTGGCACAGGAGCATTTGAGAGCCTGGAGTTGCCACGAGGAGCGATACTGTTGATAGGCTCGAGCTGCCTGCCATATGGGCAAGAACTTAAGGACGAGAGGGAAAAGAGGCCCAAGCATAGCTTTAGGCAGCAAGGACCTCAGAGGATAGTGCAGAAGGAAGGCCTCAAAACCCACCTGGTTGAGTGGATCCTGAATTGCTTCTAGGCTGCCCGGATCTCCAGTACCATCGGTTGTCAGTGCCCTGGATTACATCTTGAAACATCAAGTAAAGGTAAAGGAAACTGCAGCCCTTGTGTATTCCACTCATTTCTCGCACCCTCAGTCCTGCACCCCAACGTCCACGATCTCTTATAAAAACTGTACCAGTAGCCCTGGGGCCCCGCTCTACCCGTGGAGAGCTGTTAGATCTCTGCTGCATCACCAACCGCCCCAGTGGACCGGAATCTCAGCGTCGGCCTTCTATTGCCGAATAAACGGATGACGTCACGAGTTAACCCACTATAAACTTTTCCCCTCATTTTTATTGCACGCCCAGAGCCACGGACCAGGTCATTGCTGCCGTGAACTGCCCTCCAAAGAACTGTTGGACTCGGACCGAGTACCCCAGGCCCTGGGGGCATCACACTTTTATCTAATAATTCTCCTCAATGTGAATGATACTTAGCATAAATATGTAATTTTTTTACCTGCTTTAAATGCTGCTTTTCTCCTAAATCTGGTATTTTGTATTTGTTTCTACTCTCCTCCATTCCTGAGATTAGGCCCCTCATCCCTGGATATATCTTGTTAGTCTTGTTAGTCAAGGGGGACTGATTCTCAAGAAGATGCCCATAGAGAAGTGTTGGGGACTACACCCACTTGGATGAAATATTGGATTTATGTATCTTTCAGGATTTCTATTTTTGCCTATGAGTGCTATCCGTGGTTTTCACAGATAATACTTGTATGTATGATAGTATGTGTGATTGTCTATGGGGCCATTCTCGTGTCTGTGATTTTTCACACACTAACCTAAGCAGTACATGAAAAATTGCGGCAACGTGTCCAATTTTGATCCAAGAATCGCATCAAAATCGGCAGTACAAGTCAATGGGTTCATGAAAAAAATCAGACCCCACTTGTATATTTATGCAAAGTAAAAAAAAAACATATACAGGTCCTTCTCAAAAAATTAGCATATAGTGCTAAATTTCATTATTTTCCATAATGTAATGATTACAATTAAACTTTCATATATTTTAGATTCATTACACACCAACTGAAATTTGTCAGGTCTTTTATTGTTTTAATACTGATGATTTTGGCATACAACTCCTGATAACCCAAAAAACCTGTCTCAAAAAATTAACATATTTCAACCATCCAATAAAAAAAAAGTGTTTTTTAAAAACAAACAAAAAAACCATCAAATAATAAAGTTCAGTTATGCACTCAATACTTGGTCGGGAATCCTTTTGCATAAATGACTGCTTCAATGCGGCGTGGCATGGAGGCAATCAGCCTGTGACACTGCTGAGGTGTTATGGAGGCCCAGGATGCTTCGATAGCGGCCTTAAGCTCATCCAGAGTGTTGGGTCTTGCGTCTCTCAACTTTCTCTTCACAATATCCCACAGATTCTCTATGGGGTTCAGGTCAGGAGAGTTGGCAGGCCAATTGAGCACAGTAATACCATGGTCAGTAAACCATTTACCAGTGGTTTTGGCACTGTGAGCAGGTGCCAGGTCGTGCTGAAAAATGAAATCTTCATCTCCATAAAGCATTTCAGCCGATGGAAGCATGAAGTGCTCCAAAATCTCCTGATAGCTAGCTGCATTGACCCTGCCCTTGATGAAACACAGTGGACCAACACCAGCAGCTGACATGGCACCCCACACCATCACTGACTGTGGGTACTTGACACTGGACTTCAGGCATTTTGGCATTTCCTTCTCCCCAGTCTTCCTCCAGACTCTGGCACCTTGATTTCCGAATGACATGCAAAATTTGCTTTCATCAGAAAAAAGTACTTGGGACCACTTAGCAACAGTCCAGTGCTGCTTCTCTGTAGCCCAGGTCAGGCGCTTCTGCCGCTGTTTATGGTTCAAAAGTGGCTTTACCTGGGGAATGCGGCACCTGTAGCCCATTTCCTGCACACGCCTGTGCACGGTGGCTCTGGATGTTTCTACACCAGACTCAGTCCACTGCTTCCTCAGGTCCCCCAAGGTCTGGAATCGGTCCTTCTCCACAATCTTCCTCAGGGTCCGGTCACCTCTTCTCGTTGTACAGCGTTTTCTGCCACATTGTTTCCTTCCAACAGACTTCCCATTGAGGTGCCTTGATACAGCACTCTGGGAACAGCCTATTTGTTGAGAAATTTCTTTCTGGGTCTTACCCTCTTGCTTGAGGGTGTCAATGATGGCCTTCTTGACATCAGTCAGGTCGCTAGTCTTACCCATGATGGGGGTTTTGAGTAATGAACCAGGCAGGGAGTTTTTAAAAGCCTCAGGAATCTTTTGCATGTGTTTAGAGTTAATTAGTTGATTCAGAAGATTAGGGTAATAGGTCGTTTAGAGAACCTTTTCTTGAATATGCTAATTTTTTGAGACAGGTTTTTTGGGTTATCAGGAGTTGTATGCCAAAATCATCAGTATTAAAACAATAAAAGACCTGACAAATTTCAGTTGGTGTGTAATGAATCTAAAATATATGAAAGTTTAATTGTAATCATTACATTATGGAAAATAATGAAATTTAGCACTATATGCTAATTTTTTGAGAAGGACCTGTATATGGTCCTGTTTAACATATAGATTTATCGTTTCCGACATAACTTCAGTTCTTAAAACAACCGCAATCCTATTTGTAAATCATATCCTCTTTTTACCTCTAAACTTTAGATTTCCTTCAAATGTGTTTATATTTTATTCTTCTTACCTGTTGTTTATGTAGTATAACAAATATTCAATTTTTAGCTGTCCAGTAAAAAGCGTGATCCTCAATGGAAGAGCAAAAAAGCTGCCCAAGAAAACATCAATACTAGTCATTTTTCCTATCATTTCATAAAATGTATAATCCCCTTTTTCCCATCCAACACATTGAAGCAGGGACCAGTGTGACGGTCAATGTGCAGATTAATATTTTCCACATAAGTAACATTACTGTTCAATATTAATGAAAGAAAGCAGTGACACAAGAAAGGAACGGAGTGTAGCTGTCTGGCCCAAGACTTTTAAAGAAAAGCCAAATAAGGCTGGAATGGTATTTTGGTGTCGGGTTCCATTTTTTCATCCTTTTGTAAGTCAATATGCGCACATAATCTAAATTACAGTAGTGCTGCTTGGTGCGCCTAAACACATCACATAACACTCTCTGATTACTTGTTTGGACGTGTTCTTGATACTGTCTCACTGGTGCTTGGTTAAAATTTATAACTTGTAATATTCATCCTGAAGGGCAGCTCATTTTTCATTGACCTTTTTCACTTTGACGTGAAAATGTATTTCTGCAGGACCCTGGTTTATTATAACACTTTCCTAGAGGAAAACATTCTGTGCATTGTCTCCCGGTCTCTCCAGCGAACTTCTGGAACTGTTTAGTAAGTTTCACTGTCTAGTACACTATAATTAATAACAGCTACAAGCAAATTAAACATGAGTGAAATTGTGTAAAATTACTTGTTCTATCTATAATAAAATATAGACCTGGAAGCTATAGCCCAATACAAAAGCAGACTATATCATATTGAGCAGACATTCCCAACCTGTGGCTTGGGGAACCATGTTATGTGGCTCACGACAGTCCGCCAACTTGTTGCGTTAGCACCAGGCTTAGCAAACAGCTATGAGGAGAAAGTCTTCAGATGGTGACCTTCATGAGTAGCCCTGCACAGAAGATCAGAACTGGATGCTTATATACTGGTTCAGAGGGGGAAACAGACACTTAGCAGAGAGCTTGATGAAGAGTGAGATAGTGTGATGAATGTGCTTGATGCAAATACAGTTGTGCTCAAAAGTTTACATACCCCGGCAGAATTTTTGCTTTCTTGGCCTTTTTTCAGAGAATATGAATGATAACACCAAAACTTTTTCTCCACTCATGGTTAGTGGTTGAGTGAAGCCATTTATTGTCAAACTACTGTGTTTTCTCTTTTTAAATCATAATGACAACCCAAAACATCCAAATGACCCTGATCAAAAGTTCACATACACTGGTGATTTTGGCCTGATAACATGCACAGAAGTTGACACAAATGGGTTTGAATGGCTACTAAAGGTATGTTGGAATATGTTTGGTGCAACAACTTCATTCCTGTCTATGAGTGTTTAGTTGCTAGATTTGTATGCTGTTTATAAAGTTAGAACAAACAAACACTCCCAGAGGCTCACACAGGAAGAGCATGTGACTGTTTTTTCCTGTTTTTACTGTGTCTGTGTATGTAAGATGAAGCAGCCTGCTGCAAATGCTGCACAGATAGAGACACACAAAGGATTTATTCCTGATCTATTTAGTTTATCATATATTGTTCCTAAATAAAAAAGCTCTGTTGTCACACGCTTGGAGAGTATTATGAGTAATCTGCTGCCAACAGGTTATGGGTCCAGAAAGAAACAGAACCCCAGAGTAACACAGTAACAGAAGCCCAAAGCTTAAATCTGCACAGAGCAACAGAGAAGATGTCCACTAGCAGCAATCCTGTCAAGTTCTCAGTGCCAAGCCTCACTAACCAGAACTACCAGTCCTGGAAATTCAAGGTGAAGATGCTGCTCATAAGAGAAGGTATGTAAGGTTCTGTGTACATGTTCCTGAAACTCAGTTTGTTCGTCAGCCATTTTACTTTCTGTCTTGCTGCAGCTATCTTGCCCTCAGTCAAAATGGAGTTTCCAGCTTGCATGTTCCCGCCCTGATTCTCTCCTTTTGCTTCTTAAGCAGCCACAGCTGAGCAATCAGTGCTTCAGAATCTAGCCTGCAGTGAACCTGTGACCTGACTCCTAAAGCCTTGGACCTTGTACTCCAGCTATTCCTACTGAGGAACTCTGAAGCACTTGTGGACTCTGAACCCTGCTCTTTGAAAGACCCACGTTTGCATGGACTTACGGTAACAGAGAAGAAGATCCTGAACCTGTTGTGGAGAGTGATTGCTGAGCTTAGATTACTCTGGCCTGCTGTGTCTCCTGCTTCTGTGTCTGCAAACTGTGTGACTATTTTTGCCAACTTGTATGAAGTAATACAAGACTTTCTATATCAAACCTGTGTCTCATGTATTTTCATCGCACCCAAGCACAAGACGCTATATGAACTGTACTACATACATTACAAGATTCTGAAGCCAAAACGTTAGTGTCTGCTGGGTCTGGAAAGGCTGTGTCTGCTGTAACTGTGGATATCGGATGTCCGTTTGTACTTTCTGTGATGACAGTGGTTGTGACTTCTCACAACCATTTCAGGTGAGCAATTCCCTTAAGTGTTTTTTTTTTCTGCAGTGTTACCACAGGTAAACACTATTGTTTTTTTTTTTTTTTTTCTTTTCTCTTTTTTGTCTGCTGTAACTGTGGATATCAGATGTCCGGGTGAACTTTCTGTGATGATAGTGGTTGTGACTTCTCACAACCATTCCAGGTGAGCAGTTCCCTTAATTTTTTTTTCTCTCTGCAGTGTTACCACAGGTAAACACTATTGTTTTTTTTTTCTCCTCTCCTCTTCTTCCAGTACTCCTGTCTTAAAAGATCTGGAAAATGGAGGCCCGCATAAAGGAACTTTGCGGAGTGACTGATAATATCCTTGCAGATTTGCAGAATGTAAAGACCCGTTTTTCAAGCCTACAGGACCTCACTAATCACAATTTGCAAGTGTTTGGACAGACTGCCCAGGATTTGTGAGCCAGGATTGAGGTTCTAGAAGTGCGAGTCCAGGCTCCTGCCGTTGCCCCGAGTTCTGGGATTCCCAAGTTGCCCCCTTTTCGTTTTGGCGGTGAACGTGAGAAATTCAGGGGATTTATTAATCAATGCAATCTTTTTTTTTCTGCACATGCTTCACAATTTCCCACTGAACGATCTAAGGTGCTTACTATAATTATGTTGCTTACCAACAAGGCTTTGATGTGGGCAAACCCTCTGATTGAGACTGAGGATGATTGTTTGAATCACCTTGATGCTTTTATTTCAGCCATGGGGCAGGTGTTTGATGACCCCAATCGAGGTGCAACAGCTGAAGCAGCCATGTTAGCTTTGCGCCAAGGTAAGCACTCGGTAGCTGAATATGCCTTGGATTTCAGGAGATGGGCCCTTGATACCACCTGGGACAGTTCCGCCAAAAAATCTATTTTTCGAAAGGGGTTATCTCACTGATTAAGGATGAACTTGCTCGTGCCGACCCTCCCACTGCGTTAGGTGACTTTATTAACTACTGCATCCGTATTGATACTCGTCTGACTGAACGCAGGCAAGAGAGATGGTTCGAAAGCAATCGCACTAACCTTTTCCTACCTTCCTCTCCAGCTAAGGAACCTTCTGTGATGACAGTGGTTGTGACTTCTCACAACCATTCCAGGTGAGCGCATTCCCTTAAATTTTACTCTGGAGTGTTACCACAGGTAAACACTATTGTTTTTTTTTTTTTTTCCTTTCCTCTTCTCCTTCCAGCACTTCTGCCTTAAAAGATCTGGAAGATGGAGGCCCGCATAAAGGAGCTTTGCGGAGTGACTGATACAATCCTTGCAGATATACAGACTATAAAGACCCGTTTTTGCAAGCCTACAGGACCTCACTAATCATAATTTGCAAGTGTTTGGACAAACTACACAGGAATTACGAGCCAGGATTGAGGCTCTAGAGGAACGAGTCCAGGCTCCTGCCATAACCCCGAGTTCTGGGATCCCAAGTTACCTCCTTTTCGTTTTGGCGGTGAACGTGAGAAATTCAGGGAATTTATTAACCAATGCAATCTATTTTTCTCTGCACATGCTTCACAATTTCCCACTGAATGATCCAAAGTGCTTACTATAATCATGTTGCTTACCAATAAGGCTTTGATGTGGGCAAACCCTCTGATTGAGACTGAGGATGATTGTTTGAATCACCTTGATGCTTTTATTTCAGCCATGGGGCAGGTGTTTGATGACCCCAATCGAGGTGCAACAGCTGAAGCAGCCATGTTAGCTTTGCGCCAAGGTAAGCACTCGGTATCTGAATATGCCTTGGATTTCAGGAGATGGGCCCTTGATACCACCTGGGACAGTTCCGCCAAAAAATCTATTTTTCGAAAGGGGTTATCTCCACTGATTAAGGATGAACTTGCTCGTGCCGACCCTCCCACTGCGTTAGGTGACTTTATTAACTACTGCATCCGTATTGATACTCGTCTGACTGAACGCAGGCAAGAGAGATGGTTCGAAAGCAATCGCACTAACCTTTTCCTACCTTCCTCTCCAGCTAAGGAACCTTTGAGTAGGATTACACGGGAACCTGAACCTGAACCCATGCAGGTAGACTCTTTACAACGACGGGTTAGTGATGCACGCAAGGAACATCGTTTTAAGGAAAATCTATGTTTCTATTGTGGTAAGTCAGGGCACTTCATTATAAACTGCCCCAGCCGTTCTCGTAAGACTACTGCAGCACTCATTCATTGTGAGTGTTGCGAGAGGGGATCTGTCAGGTCCGAGCCTCAGGCTCCAGAGAGATCTGCAGCAACAGATCTTGATTTCTCGGACTTAAACTCCGTTACCTCTGAGGACGTTGACTGTGTAAACGCTGCCATTTTTCAAGTTTCCTCAGCGGTGTCCCAGCTGAGTTGTAAGAAAAACAATTCTCATTGCTTTCTTTCCATCAAACTCTGGGTTGACTCAGCTTGGGTGTCTAGCTCTGCTATGATCGACTCAGGGGCAAGTGGAAATTTTATGGATGTCTCCTTTGCTCTGAAACAGGGGATACGTTCAGTGAAGAAGGCTACTCCAGTACAGATGGAAACTGTGGATGGCTCCCTGCTGACCTCTGGACCAGTGGATCCGGAAACAGAGCCTTTGAGGGTTCTTATGGGTAAAGATCATCAAGAGAAACTGTCCTTTATGCTTATCTCTTCTCCCCACTTTCCCATTATTCTAGGGCTACCATGGCTGCAGGCTCAGAATCCTACCATTAACTGGGAGACCAAGGAATTACACTTTCCAGAGAAACAGATGAGTCCAAAAGTTTCAGCTTGCTCTGTTCCTAAAGGAACCATGTCAGTCCCTGAACTACCAGCTGTATACCAGGACTATGTGGATTTATGTGACAAGAAGAACGCTGACCAGCTTCCTCCTCACCGTCCATATGATTGTCCAATTGAATTATTGCCTGGAGCAGAGATACCTTTTGGTAAGATCTACCCCCTGGCGGGGCCCGAGCTAAAGGCTTTAAAGGATTACATAGACGAAAATCTAGCCAAGGGCTTCATACGCCCCTCTTCATCTCCTGCAGGTGCACCCATCTTCTTTGTAAAGAAGAAAGATGGATCTCTGAGACCATGCGTAGACTATAGGGAACTCAATAAGGTTACTATTAGAAACCGTTATCCATTGCCTTTAATCCCTGAGTTATTGGAGAGAGTGCGACATGCCAAAATTTTCTCTAAACTAGATCTTCGTGGGGCCTATAACTTAGTCCGTATTAGACCTGGGGATGAATGGAAGACTGCATTCAGGTCACGCTATGGACACTTTGAATATCTAGTTATGCCTTTTGGTCTGAGTACCGCCCCAGCCACTTTCCAACACTTGGTGAATGACATCTTCAGGGATCTTCTAGATACATTCGTGGTAATTTATTTGGATGATATTCTAATTTTTTCTAACTCCACAGAGGAACATCATGGCCATGTGAGAATGGTCTTGGAACGTCTAAGACAAAATCATCTTTACATCAAACTTGAAAAGTGTGAATTCCATAGGACCGAAATTCAATTTCTGGGGTATGTACTGTCTACACAAGGAATTAGTATGGATGGAAGCAAAACCCAAGCCATCAAGGATTGGCCAAGTCCTAGAAATGTGAAGGAGGTACAGCGCTTCATCGGGTTTGCCAACTTCTATAGACGTTTCATTAGAAATTTCTCTGAGGTAGTGTCACCTATCACCCAACTTACCCGGAAAGAGTCTAGGTTCTCCTGGACTCCCCAAGCCCAGGAAGCATTTTCCCGTCTAAAAGATAAATTTACCACTGCACCTATCCTAGTACATCCCAACCCCGAGCTTGCCTTCATAATAGAGGTGGATGCTTCAGACTGTGCCGTTGGAGCTATACTCTCTCAGAGAACAGGTGAGAAGAATGTCTTGCATCCCTGTGCCTTCTTTTCCCAGCAGTTGTCTTCGGCTGAGAGGAACTACGATGTGGGCAATAGAGAGTTGTTGGCCATTATTGCCGCCTTCAAAGAATGGAGACACCTTCTTCAGGGAGCTGCACAGCAAATAGTCGTCCTGACAGACCATCGTAACCTTGAGTTTATCAGGTCGGCTAAGTGCCTGACTCCTCGCCAGGCTCGCTGGAATCTTTTCTTAAACCAATTTAATTTTATCATTTCTTATAGACCAGGATCGCGCAATGGAAAGGCTGATGCACTCTCTAGGATTTACTCAGCAGAGACACGTCCAATTACTCCTCCTAAGACTATTCTTCCTGACTCTAGATTCCTAGGAGTAATTCATAATCAAGACCTACTTAAGGACATCAAGGAAGCATACCATGCGGATTCCTTTTTGGCACAACCCCCAAGGGACGTAAGTCTTGTCTTTAAGAATGGTGTGTGGATTCAGGGACAACGCCTGTATATTCCTGAAACAGTCAGATTGAGAGTATTGCAACTCATTCACGATTCCAAGATAGCTGGGCATAGAGGAATTCTAAAGACACAGGAATTTCTCTCTCGTTTCTTTTGGTGGCCCACTTGCAGGAAGGATGTTTTAAACTATGTCACTTCATGTGAAGTCTGTGCAAGATGCAAAACACCTCGCTCCTCACCAACTGGTCTGTTACAGCCTCTTCCCACCCCGTCCCGCCCGTGGGGATCCATTTCTATGGACTTCTTTGTGGAGTTACCAACCTCTCAAGGGAAGAACACCATTCTAGTGGTGGTTGACCGTCTAACAAAGGCAGCTCATTTTATCCCTTGTGTCGGCTTACCCACTGCAAAACAGACATCAGATTTGATGATTAAAGATGTGTTTCGCTTACATGGAGTACCGGATGAGGTTATTTCGGATCGAGGGGTGCAATTCACTTCTAGGTTTTGGCAAAATTTCTGTGCAGCATTGGACATTAAAGTAAACCTTTCTTCTGCTTTTCATCCCCAGACTAATGGACAGACCGAACGAACCAATCAAACCCTGGAGCAGTATCTCCGCTGCTTTATCTGCCACCTACAGGATGATTGGGTGGATCTACTTCCATTAGCTGAGTTCTCGTATAACAACTCTCAGAGTGCCTCCACTAAGCAGTCTCCTTTTACTCTAATCTAGGTTATCATCCTAACATTCTACCACGATTTCCCATAGAAACGCCTTTACCAGCAGTGGCTGAAAGAATCACGTCTTTACAGAAGAATATGGATCTTCTAAAGGAGAATCTGGAATCGGCTCAGGAAAGGTACAAGAAAGCAGCAGATAAATTTCGTAAACCTGCACCAGCTTTCAAGGTAGGAGACTTGGTCTGGCTGTCAACCAGAAATCTTAAGTTAAGGATTCCATCGTCTAAGTTGGGACATAAGTACATTGGACCCTATAAAATCAGTAAAATTATAAGTGCCATTGCTTGTCGTCTTCAACTGCCCAGAACTATGAGAATCCACCCTGTCTTTCATGTATCCCTACTAAAGGCTGCGACACCCAATACGTTTCCTGGACGTTCTTCTCCTTGCCCTGACCCAGTGCTAGTCGATGGTCAGGAAGAATTTGTGGTGGAAAGGATTTTAGATTCCAGGTTGTATAGAAATCAGTTACAATATCTGATTAAATGGCAGGGCTACCCAGTGGAGGACAACTCATGGGAACCAGTCAATAACGTTAATGCTCCTCGCTTGCTCCGTCAGTTTCATCAGAGGTACCCACACAAGCCTGGCCTGAGGTCATCCGGAGGTTGTCCCTAAGGGGGGAGTAATGTAAGGTTCTGTGTACATGTTCCTGAAACTCAGTTTGTTCGTCAGCCATTTTACTTTCTGTCTTGCTGCAGCTATCTTGCCCTCAGTCAAAATGGAGTTTCCAGCTTGCATGTTCCCGCCCTGATTCTCTCCTTTTGCTTCTTAAGCAGCCACAGCTGAGCAATCAGTGCTTCAGAATCTAGCCTGCAGTGAACCTGTGACCTGACTCCTAAAGCCTTGGACCTTGTACTCCAGCTATTCCTACTGAGGAACTCTGAAGCACTTGTGGACTCTGAACCCTGCTCTTTGAAAGACCAACGTTTGCATGGACTTACGGTAACAGAGAAGAAGATCCTGAACCTGTTGTGGAGAGTGATTGCTGAGCTTAGATTACTCTGGCCTGCTGTGTCTCCTGCTTCTGTGTCTGCAAACTGTGTGACTATTTTTGCCAACTTGTATGAAGTAATACAAGACTTTCTATATCAAACCTGTGTCTCATGTATTTTCATCGCACCCAAGCACAAGACGCTATATGAACTGTACTACATACATTACAAGGTACGTGGAAATATACTCGGGAACAAGTGCCTCATCCATTACCAAATGATTGGCTGGAGAAGGATCATAAAGCACAAAGCACAACTCCCTCATTGTAGATGATAATCAGATTGTGCATATATGCAAGTGTGCAACTGCAATGGAGATGTGGGATGAGTTATAGAAAGTGCATGAAAGATCAAATCTCAGCAATAAGCTTTATCTCATGAGAAAGCTGTATCAGTCTAAGCTTAGTGATGGACAGAATATGCAGGACTATATAAGAAACACCCTAGAGATTGTGGAGCGTCTCAGGGGTATTGGAGAAGAAATTCAAGATTTTCATGTTGCTGCACTTCCATTAAGTGATCTTCCAGAGAGTTATGACATACTTGTGACTGCACTAGATGCATAGCCAGATGATGAGCTGACATGAGAGTATGTTAAAGGCAAACTTGTGGATGTATTCAAGAGAAAAACACAGCATGTAAGCAATTGTAATGAATCCAGAGCAGAAATAGCATTAAAGACACAGGATTTCCCTAAATATAAGAGCAATCTAAGAGAAACTTGTGAATGTTTGATCTATAAAAAACCCAGCCACCTTAAAGCAGACTGCAGAATTTGGAAAGCAAGAATGAGTCAGCTTAAAAAGCAGAACAGCAATCAAAGGGTTAAAACAGCTGTAAATTAAGATTCTGCATGTGTTGAAGCTGCATTTAATACCAGTACAAGACCATCTACAAAGCATATATTTTGTATAGATTCTGGTGCAAGCAGTCATATGAGAAATAACAGTGATTTCTTCTCTGACCTGAAGTCAGAAAAGGTCATCGTAGCTAATGGTCACTATATGACTCGAGAAGGAGTAGGAGACAGCTACCTCCACTGTCCAGTTTCCTCCGCACAAAGCAGAATAATCCCAATAAAGGATGTTCTCTATGTTCCCAGCCTTGAAAGCAATCTTCTGTCAGTAAAGAAGCTCACACAAAAGGGGAATGCAATTACTTTTAAAGATAACAGCTGCATATTCGCAAAGAAGTGTCACACTCTTGCAGAAGGAAAAATCCAAGATGAACTTTATCAGCTAAAATGTAAAGAAAGAGTGTACAGTGCTAGACAAGATCTGTATAAGCACTGTATCCATGTATGGCACAGATGTCTTGGGCACAGAGAACCAGAAGCAGTAAGGAAGCTATCTCAACTTGCAAATGGTATTGAATTCAACCAGTGTAGTCAAATGATGAAGTGCACTAGCTGTCTTAAAGGGAAAATGTCCAGAAAATCCTTTCCTAAAATAAGCACCACAAGATCTGCACAGCCACTGGATCTGATGCATACCGATGTATGTGGTCCAATGAGTGTTCAAACTCCTAGCAAGAAGAGATATTTTCTCACATTTATTGATGAGTATTCCAGTTATACAGTTGCCTACCTCCTTCACAGTAAGGATGAAGTACCACAGAAACTTGAAGAATATCTTGCTGTAGTGTTTAGCAAATTTGGAAGAATGCCAAAAGCCCTGCGTGCAGATAATGGAACCGTATATACAAGTGGTAAGGTGCAAACCATTTTGAAAAAGAATGGAATCGTGTTCCAGACTACCATTCCATACAACCCAGAACAAAATGGCATTGCTGAGAGAAAGAACCATACTCTCTGTGAAAGTGGAAAAATTATGTTGTTTGATGGGAATCTACCTACAACGTATTGGGGAGAAGCTATTATGACAGCCTGCTATCTTCAAAACAGAGTGCCAGGTAAAGCCACAAATAAAGCTCCATATGAGCTATGGAACTGCGAGAAGCCTAACCTGAAGCATCTCAGGATATTTGGAAGCAAAACGTTTATGTATGTTCCCAAAGAAAAACGTTCCAAGTGAGAATCACACGCAAAGCAAGGAGTCCTGGTGGGCTATAGCGAAACTCAAAAGGGATACAGAATTCTGCACCCAGAGACCAACACAGTAACAATCAGCAAATATGTAGTGATTGATGAAAACTCTGTGTCGCTCAAATTCCATGAAGTTACAACAGTTATTCAACCTAAGAAGCAAGAACAATAATCTCAATCACCAAATCCAGTCACCGAAAAGGAAAACACAAGTGTGGATAAGCTCTGAAGCCTCAAAGGAAGACACAGAAGAAGCAAGTCATCCTCCAGTCAGACGTCTTTCTTATATGGTCAGAACAATTCCTAAACCAGTTTGAATGTTAGAAGCCAAAGGTGCATCGGCACCAATGGATCCATCCTACTTGAAGTTGGAAGGAGTAGAGGATCTGCTGCCCAGCAATGGGAGTTGCAGACAAGCAGTGGGGGCACTTCTGGGTATGGCAACCACAACGTGTCCGGATATCAAAGCCACAGTTGGAATTCTCTGCCGACATGTAAGCAAGCCACACCGAAGAGACTGGTATGACAAAGCCATTATAAGAGCCAAGTTTATGGACTTCAGCACTGCAATGGGACTAACAGGAAAAGTAGTTGTTGAGTGGGGGTGTTGGAATATGTTTGGTGCAACAACTCTATGCCTGTCTGTGAGTGTTTAGTTGCTAGATTTATATACTGTTTATAAAGTTAGAACAAAAAACACTCCCAGAGGCTCACACAGGGATAGCATTTTTTTTCCTGTTTTTCCTGTGTCTGTGTATGGAAGCTGAAGCAGCCTACTGCAGATGCTGCACAGATAGAGACACACAAATGATTTATTCCTAATCTATTAAGCTTATCATATATTGTTCCAGAATAAACAAGTTCTGTTGTCACACGCTTGGAGAGTATCACGAGTAATCCGCTGCCAACAAGGTAACATCCTCACCTGTGACCTGTTTGCTTGTAATCAATATGTGTGCATAAAAGTGGAGTGAGTTTCTGAGATCCAGACAGATTCTTGCATCTTTCATCGAGCCACTGACATTTCAAAATTGTGAGTCATGCGGAAAACAAATGAATTGTCAATGGATCTACAGGAAAAGGTAGTTGAACTTTATAAAACAGGAAAGGGATACAAAAAGATATCCAAGGAATTGATAATGCAGGTCAGCAATGTTCAAACTGTCATTAACAAATGGAAAATCAGGGGCTTTGTAAAAACAAAACCACAGTCAGGTAGACCAACAAATATTTTGTCCACAACTGCCAGGAAAATTGTTCGGGATGCAAAGGAAAACCAACAAATAACATCAGCTGAAATACTTGACTCTCTGAAAACTAGTGGAGTGGTTGTTTCTATATCCACAATAAGGAGGCACTTGAAGAAAAATGGGCTGCATGGTCAAGTCACCAGAAGAAAGCCATTACTGCGCAAATGTCACAAAGTATCTCGCCAACAGAGATGAGCGTCAAAACTTCTGGAACAAGGTAATTTGGAGTGATGAGATCAAAATTGAACTTTCTGGCCACAACCATAAACGTTATATTTGGAGACAGGTCAACGAGGCCTATGATGAAAGGAACACCATTCCTACTGTAAAGCACGGAGGTGGATCGCTGATGTTTTGGGGATGTGTGCACTACAGAGGCACAGGAAACTTGGTCAAAGTTGATGGAGAGATGAATGCAGCGCGTTATCAGCAAATAGTGGAGGCAAATTTGCAATCATCAGCCCAGAAGCTGCACATGGGACATACTTGGACGTTCCAACATCACAACGATCCAAAACACAAAGCCAAGTTGACCCATCATTGGCTACAGCAGAACAAAGTGAAGGTTCTGGAGTGGCCATCTCAGTCTCCTGACCTCAATGTCATTGAGCCACTCTGAGGAGATCTCAAGCATGCAGTTCATGCTGGACAGCACAGGAATTTACATGAACTGGAGGCATTTTGCCAAGAATAGTGGGCAGCTTTACTATCTGAGAAAATAAAGAACCTCATATGTAACTACCACAAAAGACTTCAAGCTGTCATTGAGGTTAGAGGAGGCAACGGTATTAAGAATAGGGGTATGTGAACTTTTGATCAGGGTCATTTGGATGTTTTGGGTTGTCATGATTTAAAAAGAGAAAACACGGACGGTAGTTTGACAATAAATGGCTTCACCCAATCACTAACAATGAGTGGAGAAAAAAGTTTGGTGTTATCATTCATAGTCTCTGAAAAAAAGGCCAAGTAAGCAAAAGTTCTGCCAGGGTATGTAAACCCTGACAGCTGTATAATGAAAGGGAATGAAGTGGGAACCCCGGATGTAAGTATACGGTCTATAAGGGAGGGGGGTAAAATATTTTGATGTGCTGGTGTGTGGGGTTCTTGGTATATGGACTGCCTTATTCCAGCAAAAGTGGAAGACTCAGCTGATTGCACTACTTACTACATGTGTAGACATTTACCATCTGCACCAGCACCACCTTGAACACATCACACCGATGCATCCGCAAGGCAAGGGATGTCACTGTCTACTACTGATAAGGTAACTTCCAGCACTAACCCACAATTTAGGCCACAACCAGCAGACCCTCTAGAGACTAAAATGCAGCTTAACCCTCATGCCGCATCATTATGTCCTAATACGTCGCAGTCATATAAGCCAGAGAACTTACATTCCCTAGGAATACCACAAGTTAATCCTACAACTATGACAGGGAGATCGGACATGTCTAACTTTGCCAGTTACATGATTTGTAGGGGTTAATAATGATCAGTCTCTCAAAGTATGATGATAGTGATGAAAACTATAAAGCCTGGAAGTCGACCTTTCAAGCAGTAATCCAAGACCTTAACCACATCACAAACGAACAACTGGATTTGCTTGGGTTAGGCCCGGTGTTAGGATATGTGCCCACATTGCAGAATTGTAGCAGATTTTTCCTCAGTTAATCCGCACCCCCTTGCCTGGAAACATGCATTAATTATAATTAATTAATGCGTTTTTGATGCGTTTTTTTTCCAAAGCAAGTCTATGGCGGCAGAAAAAAAATATAGAGTGCTCTCAGTGGGAGAACAAAATAGGACAAAATAGGAATCTTGTGGGTATGATACCTTTTAATAGCTAACAAAATATAGTGAATGATGTTACAAAGCAAGCTTTCGAGACTGCTTATGTCTCTTCATCAGGCTGAACAAAATCAACAAAATGTCCTCCAGACCAAGGAATAGTCCATTGGTGAGCGATATAATACAGATAACATTTTTAACACATTTTTTGTGACATACAGTACAGTATATCATCGAAATTTACCCAAGAATATGTAAAAGTCCATTGATGAGCAATATAATAGTGATACATTTTTGAACAAGTTTTTTGAGTGTCATATACCACCGAAATGTACCCAAGAACACATAATACAGTATGAAACACTTTATGTACTGCTGTCATCTGGTGGTGTGGAAAATCATGGACTATTTCAGGCTTTGTTCATTTTCATGACAGTGAGCCTGTCATCATTCTCAGTTGACAGGCGAAAGTGCTTGTCTGTTATGACACCCCGCTCCCCCTGTCGGCACTAAAACCCATCTCAGACAAGATGCAAGAGGCAGGGCAGCACAACACCTCCAAGACCTAGAGGGACAGTTCATGTTAGGTGTCCAGCTTTGAGACTCAATAGATGAAAGTTGGAGAGGAAGTAGGGAGTATGCTGGTTTGGTCTGCCATGTACATATTGCTTGACCTTGACCATCTTTAAAAAAAATTTCCCTCCTTGCCAAAATACCCAGTCATCAGGCCCTGGACGCTGGGCTGGTGTCATCAAATTGACCCACGCCTTTGACAGTGTGCCCCTTCCTCTGCTGTGTGTCTCACTGGCCTCTCCTCCTTGGTTGAGCAAGGAAGCTTGCTCCCTGCTGTAATCGTCTGATGAAAATTATTTCAACATATTTTTCACAATGGCCTTCTGGTATAGCACCATTTTAGAAGACCTCTCCACCTCAGGAAGAAAAGATGTAAAGTTCTCCTTGTAGCATGAGTCTACCAGGGAGAAAAACCCGTACTTTTTTTTGGCCAAGATGAATTTAACATGAGGGTATGAGAAAGGCAAGGGTACTTAAAGTCTGCCATATGTGCCAAGCTCCATACAGCCAACACTTCCCTGTCTCCACCATGATGATGACTCCACATTTCCACCACCTCTAAGTCCCTCTCCTTCTCCTCATTCCCATCCTCAGCCCATCTACGTACGAGAGATGGGGCGAAGGTTGTGTGGCCATTAGCCTCTGCGGCGCCAGCCAACAGCTCCTATTCCGCCTCTTCCTCCTCTTCAGCTTCCACCTCTTCATTGTTACCCAATCTATGCTGAGCAGATGAGATGGGACTGGGCTGGCTAGAATCTCTCTGTGTTATGTCTTCCTCCATCCCCACCTGGTCCGCATGCAAAGCTTCTTGTTTAATAGCGAGCATTGACTGTTTAGGTAGACACAGAAGCAGGATAGTTGAGCTGACTATGGCATCATTGCCATTCACCATATTTGTGGAGTCCTCAAAGTCTTGGAGAACTGCACAAATGTCAGACAGCCATGCCCACTCTTCAGTTGTTATGTGAGAAGGCTAACCAGAATACCGATGGGCGTCTTGGTGCTGGTACTCAACCACTGGCCTCTTCTGCTCACAAAGACTTGCCAACATGTGCACTGTGGAGTTCCAGCATGTGGTGACGTCGCACACCAGTCGGTGACCTTGCACTAGCATGCGCTTCTATAGCACTGCCAGAGCGACAGCAGCTGTAGCCGACTTGCGGAAATGGGTGCTGATGTGGCATACATTGGCCAGAAGCTCTGGCAGATCTGGGTAGGTTTTCAGAAACCGCTGAGCTACCAAGTTGAGCACATGCGCCAAACATGGTTTGTGTGTGAGCTTGGCAAGTATGGTACATGTGTGAGCTTGCCAAGCTTCACAGCAGCCACCAGGTTATATCCATTATTACACACGACCATGCCTAGATGGAGGTTCACCGGCACAAACCAAAGATCTGTCTGGTCAGTTATTCTATTAAGTAACTCTGCCATGGTGTGCGGTTTGTCTCCTAGACAAATTAGCATCAGCAGAGCCTGTTGCCACTTCACTGAGGCAGTGCTGCAGAGCTTCCAGCTTCTGGCTGATATGGATGACATGCTCTGAGATAACACATCGGAGATGGAGGATTAGGAGGTATCAGGAGGGGGTGCAGGAACAGCTGTAGGAGGTGGTGGAAATGTTGTTCAAAGTAGGGCTAGCAGTCCTCGGCTTTGGGAGCACATGTGAAATGCCATGGTGTGACTGCCTACGCAATGTGCACCCAGTGTGTCATCAGGGAAATGTAGTGTCCTTGGCCACAAGCGCTTGTCCACGGTAGTTAAGTGGACATTCCCAGTGAGTGCATTGGTAAGGCCACACCAGGAGAAAATATGGCGTCTGGGGACCGAGGGATGGTTGCAGCCATGAGTCAGCAGATATCCTCTGTGTCAACAAACAAAAATGGCAACATTTCCATGGCAAGCAGCCTGGAAATGTGTCCGTATAGCCTTTGGGCCTCTGGGTGATTGGTTGCAAACTTTCTCTTTAATTTCATGGCCTGAGGTAGGGACAGCTGAACGCTGAGCTGGAACAAGGATTAGAAATTGCTTGATGATGTTAAGTCAAAATGTATGAGGATAGGTGCAGGGCTGGAGACATCTGTGCCAGTGTTTTGGACAGGGGATTGGGAAGCACCTAACACAGGGGAAGAGGCAGTGGTGTCACCCAGTGGCACCAATCGTGGACCCAAGCGTTCGGCACACCGAGTCAGGTGCTTAGATGACATCTGCCTGATTATTCTGGTGGTGGATATACTCTTAGTGGTCAGGCCTCTGTAGATCTTGGCATGGCACAGGTTGAAAATGCTATTTTGTTTGTCTCAGAGCTCTCTTTAAAAAAGTCCCAGACTGAGGAACACTTAATTCTTTGATGGAGAAATTACGGAGTGTCGGTGCTCTGTGGAACAGTTGCCCGCCTTCTCCCTCTGGTCACCCCAATCCTTCTTCCTATTTGTTTCAGTGCTGCTGATCTCTCCCCCTCAGCACTGCTGCACTCGCTCTGCATGCCAGCTTCCTAGATTGGATCGGTGACTTTGTTATCCACCACCTCATCTTCCACCCCCGCACTTTGGTCCTCATGACTTTGTGAATTAGCAACAAAACTTAGTGGCAACTGTGTCTCATCATCACCTTTCTTCTCGGCCAAAATTTGCCATTCCGCACCATTATTTTCTTGTGTCCATGACTACTCTAAGTTTTGTGCATGACTAAACATCATGTCCTCCTTTCCATCTTGGGGCATGCATGTTGAGAGGCCACAATCAAGAAATGTTGTAAAGAGCTCCTCAGAGTGTCCTAGTGTGGGATCACTAGTCTCCTGGGACTCAACATGGTGAGAAGAAGAAGGATCAGGATGAGGATTAAGTGATTCAGATTGTAGACTAGTGAGACTGGACCGTGTGGAAAACTGGGTAGTGCTGCCAAGCCTGCTGGAAGCATTACCTGCTATTCAACTGACCACCTGTTCACATTGTTCTGGCTTCAGAAGTGATGTACCGTGCCTCCCTACAAAGTGGGACAGGAACCTATCTGTCATGAATGGTCATGTTTCTTGTTCTCCAGCAACAGGTGTAGTTGCACCTGCATGCACCATCATCAATACTTCCACTTCCTCGTTCCTTACTGCACACCTTACGCATTTTGTAATTGCTAGGTCTTTTGAAACTAAGTTGATTTTTAATAAAAGAAAAAAATTGGTCACCTGCAGCAGTCAAAGCAGAGTTATATACCATCGCAATGTAACAGAAAAAACGCAAAAGTATATGGATGACAATCAAATTCAATCCAGAAAAATGTTTCAACTCTTTTTTGAGTGTTTATATGCCACAGCAATGTACCACAAAGCAGGTAATACTTTATTGTTGAGAAATTTAACCTAGTAAAATTTTGAAATGCTTTTTTGGAGTGTTAGATATTAAAACAGAAATTTACCTCAGACCACGGAATAGTGTATTGGTGAGAAATGTAATCGAGCTAATTTTTTTAATGCTTTTTTGGAGTGTTAGATATCACAGAAATGTACCACAGAACACGTAAAACTGTATGGCTGATAAATTTTAGACTGAAACATTTTTGACCATTTTTTTTCGGTTTTATAGATCACAGGAAATGTCCCCCAGAAAACAAAATAGTGTATGGATGTGAACTGTAATCCAGCCAATTTTTTTACATTTTTTTGGAGTGTTAGATATCACAGAAATGTACCACAGAACACGGGAAACTGTATGACTGAGCAATTTAAGCCTGCAAAATTTTTAATGCTTTTTTGGAGTGGTATATATATATTTAAAAAAAAATTCAGGACACAGAATAGTGTTTGGCTAAGAAATTTAACCTAGGGAAATTTTTTAACCAGTTTTGCAGTGCTATAAAACACAAAAAGTAACACAAATCACGCAATACTCGATGGATCAAAATATGTACATTTTTTCACCCCCCCATAAAAAAGCTGCAGCTATATATTTGTCAACGGACTGCACAGTCCTAATCCTTGTCTACAAACTGAATTCTGTCACTATCCCTGCTCCTCTCCATCTCTTGGCTAAATGTATGTGATACAAACAGCAAAGCAAACAATTAACCCTTAGAATGACTGTTAGTATGATAGCTCAGTTTCAGCATCAGTATCAACAATACAGGCCTCTGATTCATTATACTGCACATACAGGCCTTGACAAGCACTCTTTCCCTCCAATACGAAGTATCACAGAGCTGTACAATGGCACCGGGCAGCGCTTCTTCTTTTATAACCCCCGATGATGTCACTCGGCCAGCTAGTCACAGTAATGCCCCAACCAGGATGGCTACATCATTACAGTCATGCGCACGCAATCCACGCATGTTTAGTGGCTGTGTATTCAAGTTTTACATAGAGCACCGCCCATTACTCACCGAATAACAAGTACATCCGAGCACCGTGATACTCGAGGGATAACCGAGTATCACCGAGCACGTTCGCTCATCCCTAATCGATACAGCAACCATTACGAGGAGTGTTGTGCCGCTATTCAGAAACATAAAAAGGGGTAAATATTAGCAGGAAAAGTAACTTTTAAATTGTAATTTAAAGTAATGAATGAGTGTCAACAAAAAGACTTTATTCAGAAATCCACATTCCACTTAGATTCTATACTTGTGTTTTTACAAATGAGTTGTCACATATGAGCGACTGTGTGTGAGACTTACTGTATAAGTTTTTTTTGTAGTATAAGAATGTCAGTATAAGAATTTTTTTTCTTATGTTTTTACGCAGATACTTACTGCACATTATGACTATGTCCTTTCACTACATAAAACAGTGAACATTGTATCCTTAACTGACACCTAGAAACGCGACTCTGAAGAATAGTTCACCTTTCACAAAATGTAGTGGAAAGCGGTATTGGGCACTTGTGTGAGTGAACCTTTATACATCTGATATGCGATAGCGATACTGGCTGCAGAATCTGTGAGTTGTGATATGGTTATCACAGCTCTCTTTGTAAAATTCCTGTGGAGGATTGTGTTTAAAGACAAGAATTGTGATTCGTGGGAGAGGTGCCTTCAAGGGACAACAGACTGAAGCTGAGATGTAAGACTTAAAAATCTCATAAATCAGTTTTATATACAGTATGCATATGTCTGATATATACTACAAATGAGCATATCAGGCAGCAAAGTATTTCAGAGCAGATCACATTGAGTTGGCCGACTTACTGTAGGTAATCCTTGGTGCTATCTCTACGTTAGGTAAGTGAAGCGGATGCACCTGGTCATCCACATAATAGAAAGGAAACAATTCATCAGACATGGCCATTATCTTCTATTGCTCGATATTCTATTGCATTTCTCATGCTTATGTGCCCATTGTAAGAGCTATTGGCAGGAGGCAATGTAGCTGATCTGTGACAACACAGAAAACTATGTATTCTGACACCTTTCTACTATAGCAACCACTAACATTTTCAGTAACTTTTATTACAGTACTTCTTCTGTAAGATCAGATCAGATGGGCTAGCCTTTGCTCCCCAAATGAATCAATGAGGCCTGAGTGTTTATGAACTTGTTTACGCTACAACTGTTGTCCTTCAAAGAAAACTTTATGAAAGATACCATCTAATGAATACACCAGTTTTATAAATAGGAGGTGCCACGTTACAGATTTTACATTAGAGATCAGTCAAATGTCCCTGGTTAGCAGGTGGAATCTTAAAAGCTGCAAACATTGTGGTATACCAGTAGTAACTAGGATGTAATTATTGGTACCATAACATTGACACCTAGCTCATAAGAACAAATATATAAGATTATTATGAATTCACAAATTAATTAGATGACTTTGTGTGTATGTAAGAGTGTGCACTGTAATGACATCAGGAGAGCATTAGGACCCTATTGATTTTGAATGTCTGAGCTGAGAGAAAAATCCCAGAAAACTGTGTGTGCTGGGATAGGGTCTAGTCTCTGCTGTATAGGATGCTGGGATGTGATGCTTCTAGAAGGAGAGGCTACCATGTGAGACACTGTGTGTGAGGCAGCTGATGAGAAGCAAGGAGTCTGGACTCTGTAAAGACTGTTTGCTGCCAGGGAGTTTTTAAGGGTGTTAACTCCTTCCTCTTGTGAACCTGTGTTCTGCTGTGAACAAGTGCAGAGCATTTTGAGAGCTGTGTGACTTTGGAGCCCTGTGGAGTCCCTGCTGTGCTAAGCTGAAAAGCAACAGAAAATATATATCCTGTGCAGATTCAGGCAGTTTTGCTCTCAGGAGAAGTTGTGAGTGACTGCTGGAGGAGAGACGGTATCCTGTACCATTCGTATTGAGAGGGATCCCAACCAGCCCCATTGAAGTGCTATCCCGGACTGTATTCTGAGGCTTCAGAACTGTAAGTCCCTGGCGTGTGGGCTCGGCACCGGCTGACAAATGCTGAACCTTGTTTTCCTGTGGTTGTTTTGGCGCCAAAGATTTTGGGACTGGCTGCAGCCAATGCAAATTACATACCTGAGTAGAGACTCACCTCAAAATAACGGTACCTTAGTAATAGATACCCAGGTATCCCCAGATTAAGTGTTTAAGAACTTCTGTTATATTTATATGTATTGTTATTGTGGGTTTTGAACGGTTTATACTCAGTGTGCCATCCCAGGGGTCCCATAATACCACCTCATCTGATTTACATCTGTTTTCTTAGTACCTGCTTTGACTTTTTGGACAGGTAAATTTATTCTAAACCTCAGTGTAACACACTCAAAGTGGGAACTTTGTGATTGGCACATTGATTTCAGCTCTGGCTAAGTGAGTGTAATTAATAAGGGAATTTCATTCTGTTTTCTTCAATACTAGATCTCACTCCAACTGTCATTTTAGTAAAGACTGTATTGTTATTTTTGCCTCAGTCTCGCGAGGTTTGTGACCCACTGGCTCTTATTCGGACCTCTGGCCATGACATGTACATTATATAAATAAGAGATGCATATGTGTGCCTACTCTGTCTATTCATGTATTTTTAAATCATTATAAGTAGCCACAACCATCACCAGGCTTTACCCAAATGAACTTTTTTCTTTTGGGCAGTTTTCAAAGATTATATATATTCCAGAAAACCGTGCACAATTGATAACATGATTATAATTCAACTGTATATCCACATTTTATATATTTACTCAAGGTTTTGATTTAAAGACTGTCACGTGTGAGATGCTGTGACTGGACAAGGAATGAGATTCTTTAGGTGTGAATTAATAGGAATTATATAGGACATGGTAGACACATGAAGAGACCAGTTTTGGCAAGGTATGGAGCATAGCGATGCTGATGCACTGTGCTGTAATGCGGAGAAGTAGGCGGAGTGAAGAACCCAGGAAAGGAAGAGGTTAATAAACCTGAGAAAGGGGTATTGCTGGTTTGCCCAAAGTGAGTCTTACACTAAGAGTAAGCAGATGGACATGCATGTTACCAATTAAAGAAACAAGTGTTATTGTGATGTATAATGTGAATTGTGATTTGCATTTATTAATGTTGATAAGGTGTGCTGCTTGACAATGGGGAGAACAAGAGTTAGGATGCAGACAGACAACTGTATTTCTCATATCGCAAATCTCGAACTGACTGTCTGCTCTAATGACCAGAGGGTGACATCAGCATAAAATTACATCAAGTTGTCATTCTTAGGTCAGGAGAGGTGCCAGGCCAGTCCATGCACTGCAATGCGATCCTCACATGAAAAATACTCCCTGTTTGCTCCCTTAATGTTTGGAACTGGCCCAAAGGGAGAGGGACTAAGCTTAAGGGAAAGAGACAGTTTCCTGTTGGGACGTCAGATAGGGCCTAGAGTGCATGGAGAAAGGACCTAAGGTCCAATGTGCCGCCTTCTTGGGAGTCCCTAGAAGTGAGAAGAGGCAGCATTATCTGGAGCAGAAACGAGGAAGTGTTACTAAGGGACAGAGTGATCGATGGGAGATGGATCCTGGAACGACCCAAACGATGCCCTTGCTTGTGACCCCTGTGACCTGATGGGATCGAGATGAAGTTTTGACTGTTTGCGAGGGATCAGCATAGCATAGGTATATCCGCGGCACAGAAAAGGAAAGCTGAAATAAAGGCTAAGGAGGTGCTGGTAGACTCACTACCCACTCACTTTAAGGAACATATGTAGAGGTTGTCAGCTTTCACCCGCAAGAATGGGTATAGCCACAAACATGAGACTGGCCACAGCGTTTATGTGGAGAGGCGGATAGTGGCAAAGGAATACCTGCCCAAGAAGGCTATAATCTCTCACTGGGTGAGTGGGTAATGTTCTTAAAGTTGTATGGCTCTCGTGAGTGGTATGCGATTGGGGTTATGCAAGAGCGTACGGCAGCAGATGTGAGGTGGTGGAGTGCCAAGAGAGCTTGGGAGAGGGCCGTGGAAGCAGCTGAAGCTGAAGGTGCTGCACTGAGGGCACCAGAAAAGTACTGGAGGTTTCCTACATCGACACAGGAACTAGCTGTAGTCTAGGTGATGCATGGAACGGTTGCCCATTTCTACATGAAGGAGGCCGGGCCACCTATGGAGCAAATACAGGGGATTAAGCCCCAGGACAAAGGTGGAGGGCATCCCGGAGACCTCTGGAAGAGGAAGAGAAAGGGACCGACTCTGAGTGAGCCATGAAGGGGAAATGGATCCAGAAAAAACAAAGCTGAGGAAGGCCATGTTTTTTCAGTTGCACCCTTGTTGTGAAGGCCAAGGTTCCAGTGGGTCTATGACCCCAAATCCAGTACTTCCCGCATTAATGGCGACAGAGGGCCAAAATTGTTTCCCCTAGTTTTGTTGCTTTCATTGTGCATCCCCCTGCTGAATTAAGAGACATGACAGCCGCAGTCGAGTATTGAATCTTATCCAGTATGGATGTCACCCCTAAGGGACCATGTGTGTTCCTGTCTTCTTGATGGATGTGGAGTGAAAGGACTGTGTATCTAACCTACAGAATGATGGAGGATAATGGACTGTGCTTTTAAAAATCAAGGGCTACCCTTACAAGGATGTACTGTGCCTGAGGCTCCTTGCTGAGAGGGGTCAGGTTGACCTGAGGGACAAATTCCGGGTCAAAAGGACTTGGTTGTTTACAGTTCTGTGGTCCTCACCAAGGAGGGCAGGGCCAGTGTTGCTCTGTGAGTAAAAGAGAGCTTTACATCATTTCAGAGTTTTTGTGAATACAAGACTATTGGTGCTTTACAGGTTCTGGATGGCCATGGAAGACCATTGTTAAAGAATTGGGAAATGTAAAGAGATGCACATACTGCCCACATTCCCTCTTGAGGAAACAAGTGTTATTTGCTGCGGCAAATTTTAGGCTACACCCCGACCACACCCATTTCACAACTAGTCACACCCATGTCCATGCCCCAACCACACCCATTTAGCACTGCTGATCACACTGACTGTTACTGAGGGCACAGTGGCTGGCATTATGGGCACAGTGCCTGGTACTGTGGGCACACTGACTGGTACTGAGGAACAGAGAGAGAAAGAAAGAGGGGAAAGAAAGAACACAGAGAAAGAAAGAACAGAGAGAAAGAAAGAGTGGACAGAAAAAAAACAAAGAGAGAGAAAAAAAGAAAGATGGGAAAGAAAGAACAGAGAGAGAAAGAAAGAGGGGAAAGAAAGAAAGAACAGAGAAAGAGAAAGATGGGAAAGAACAGAGAGAGAAAGAAAGAGAAAGAAAGAACAGAGAGAAAGAAAGAACAGATAGAAAGAAAGAGAACAGAGAGAAAGAAAAAATAGAGAGAGAGAAAGAAAGAACAGAGAGAGAAAGAAAGAAAGATTAGAGAGAGAAAGAAAGAGGGGAAAGAGAAAGATCAGAGTGAAAGAAAGAGCAGAGAGAGAAAGGAAGAGGGGAAAGAAAGAACAGAGAGAAAGAAAGAAGAGAGAGAGAAAGAGAGGAAAGAAAGAACAGAGAGAGAGAAAGAAAGAAAGATTAGAGAGAGAAAGAGGGGAAAGAAACAAAGATCAGAGCGAAAGAAAGAACAGAGAGAGAGAGAGAGAAAGAAAGAACAGAGAGAGAAGGAAGCAACAGAGAGAGAGAGAGAGAAACAGAGAGAGAAAGAAATAAAGATTCTATAAAGATACTATAGCAGCCCGGCTCACATTGTAATGCCCACCTGAGCCTCCCGGTGCCGGACATATCATGATCTGCTCACATGGCCGACATCCCCGATTCCAAGGTGATCCCGCTTTCTGCACTGTCGGAGGACACGGTGATGGATCTGAAGCATTCCCTGAAGTGCCTCCATGGTTCCGTCATAATCTCCTCCTGAAATTACCTCATTTTTTTGTCAGCTTCCATCTCATCACTTCCGGAGGAACGTCACGTGCGAATTTTAAAGTGCTCCTCGGGGCTCCACCGTGTATTCCTGTGTCCGCGGGAAAAGTATGCTCTCAAAATCAGGACTGTCCCGCTGGATCCGGGACGGTTGGGAGGTATGAATGCTCCCCACCATACACCTTGTACACGCATGGCTCCGCACACCTCATACACACATGGTTCCGCTTTGTATGTCTCGTTCACACATGGCTCCACTCCGTAAATCTTGTACACATGCGGCTCTGCTTCGTACACCTTGTACACACGCGGCCACGCTCTGTACACTTTATACACACATGGTTCCACTCCATAAACCTTGTACACATGCGGCTTTGCTCCATACACCTCGTACACACGTGGCTCCACTCCGTACACACACCAATCTGCTCTGCTCCGTACACACACAGCTCAGCTCTGTACACTTTTTTACACACAGGGCTCCGTTTCGTACATCCCGTACACACACGGCTCTGCTCTGTACACCTCGTACCCACACGGCTCCACTCCGTACACCTCGTACACACACGGCTGTGCTCCATACACCTCGTACACGTGCCGCTCTGCTACATCCACTCTGTAAACCCCTCCTGACCCCACACATAAACTTCCCCTCATCCAGCACCATGACAACCAGCACAGCAGAGTCCTGCACACATTGAGGCCCCTGATCATGTGACCCCTGACTCCTCCCCTTCTGTGACCTCATCACAGGTCCTGTGCGTACAGAAGAGAACAGCCTAGCGATGTCATTGCTGGCTGTGAGGGGATGAGGTGGCTCTCTCTGGGAGGGTGGGGATGGGGTGCATGGGGGGGCGTGGCTGCTTATCTCAGTGCAGTGTGGGAAAAATAGACTCCCGGACGGTGCAGTAGGTGGAAGGGTAAAAATCGGGACTGTCCCGCTAGATCCGGGATGGTTGGGAGGTATGCCTTACCCACGGCTACCACTCCGTGCCATGTTACAAATGGACTAGTGAGTAAACTAATGATGGGTTTGGGTGAAATGCTTCCTGGGGAGTCTGTTGTTTGGTCCTGTTAGGAGCTGAGTAAGATGCCTGTGTTTGTGGGTCAGAGATAGATACAGCGAGGTTAGGATGCTCTGTGTGCCTTGCATGTGGTCTGGTACTACAGTCTTGAGTTGGATTGGAGCTCAGTAAAAGTGAGACTTTGAATTATATTGGTCTGCAGTTGTCTTCTTTATAAAGGGAAACCATTCAAGAAAACTCAACATTACAAGTGGCTGAGGGACTTTTCAGACACTAAGGCCCTGGTGCAAAGGTACATAGATGCAGTATATTTAACACATTTTCCACAAGTAATGGGAACACAGTCTGAATCACCTTCTTCACATATGCTGGTACAGACCACATAATCAGAATCAGTTATTTCAATAAATCTTAGCACTCTGGCGATGTGTAGATCTAGACTGTACACTGTGTAACCAAAAAAGGTGACAGCACCCATATAACTATACTTGAAGATGCCCCTATCCATTTATTATGTACAATAAAGTTTTCAAAACTTCTCAGTTTTGGTAAATGCTTTTCAAACTCAGTGAAATTTTAGATGGCTGTACACATGTGAGACGTCTTTTCGTTATAAGATATTTTGATCCATCTGGACTTAGCAAAACATGGAAAACAGGGATCACATACTGTACATTTTCACACATGGCTGCCTTTCAAAGGAAACAGTTCTAAATGTTTCTGTGTCTAGACCACAGAAAAAAAATACTTTTTATACTAACTAACCTATCGAAGAGATGAAAGACTGATTAGGAGTATGCAAAAATGCTATATATCTAAAATACTGCCAACTGGATTCATTATATGTTTTAATTTAAACTTCCCATACGTGAAACTTTTGTTATAACTAGTGTTGAGCATTCCGATACCGCAAGTATCGGGTATCGGCCGATATTCGCTGTATCGGAATTCCGATACTTAGTTCCGATATTTTCCATATATCGTATACCGGAATCGGAAGTTCCCATAATTCTTTGAGAGGCAATGTGATTTTAGTCAGCCAATGAGGAATCCTAAGAAGTGTGGGCACATCCTGTACTGCTGCGGTCATGTTAACTAATGGCATGGCTGTGATTGGATGCTGAAATTATGTCAGAATGCACTATAAAAGGCGCCGCCGCCATTTTAGCGTCACTGTGCTGTGAACTCAGTTAGGGAAAGAACGCTGCTCTGCTGACTCTGAGGGACAGTTAGAGATTGCGATTTAGTGTACTGTGCTTTAGGCAGGATAGTTTACCACCGGCTGTGTAAAGCTTCCTTTTGCCTGCAGTGTTGTTTTAACAGCTCTGCAAGGTGTGTGTGAGTGCAGGTGACGCTGCAGTTTGCTCTGTATGCAACGCTGTCTGTAGGCATCTGCACGTGTCACTGACAGACTCTTTTTTTTTTCTTCAGTGTAATTCTTGCTGCTCCATGCAATTGAAATAATAGTGTGACGTGCTTCCATCCGTATCCAATACATTGGTTGCAAACACTATAGAAGTCCACAAAGGAGCCTTTCACAGCAAGTGAACAGTTGTGTTTCAGTGTTCACTGCAGTGTGATTTTTTTTATTTTTTTGAGTGCAGATCACGCTCCAGTTACTTCAACTAATGCTGCGTGTACTCTGCTGAGCGTCTGTCACTGGCTCATCCTTGTAATTTTTCAAAAATTGCTGCTGCTTTCTTCTATTTTAAATTTACAAAAATCTATTAGTGTGACGCTCTTCCATCAAAATACAATACATTGCTTGCAAACATAATAGAAGTCCACAAAAAGGCCTTTCACAGCAAGTGAACAGTTGTGTTTCAGTGTTCACTGTAGTCTGAGGTTTAATTTTTTTGTAGGAGTGTAGATCCCGCTCCACTTCAACCACCGCAGCGTGTACTCTGCTGAGTGTCTGTCACTGGCTCATCCTTGTAATTTTTCAAAAATTGCTGCTGCTTTCTTCTATTTTAAATTTACAAAAATCTATTAGTGTGACGCTCTTCCATCAAAATACAATACATTGCTTGCAAACATAATAGAAGTCCACAAAAAGCCTTTCACAGCAAGTGAACAGTTGTGTTTCAGTGTTCACTCTAGTCTGATGTTTAATTTTTTTGTAGGAGTGTAGATCCCGCTCCACTTCAACCACCGCAGCGTGTACTCTGCTGAGTGTCTGTCACTGGCTCATCCTTGTAATTTTTCAAAAATTGCTGCTGCTTTATTCTATTTTAAATTTAGCAAAATCTATTAGTGTGATGCTCTTCCATCAAAATACAATACATTGCTTGCAAACTTAATAGAAGTCCACAAAAAGGCCTTTCACAGCAAGTGAACAGTTGTGTTTCAGTGTTCACTGTAGTCTGAGGTTTAATTTTTTTTGTAGGAGTGTAGATCCCGCTCCACTTCAACCACCGCAGCGTGTACTCTGCTGAGTGTCTGTCACTGGCTCATCCTTGTAATTTTTCAAAAATTGCTGCTGCTTTCTTCTATTTTAAATTTACAAAAATCTATTAGTGTGACGCTCTTCCATCAAAATACAATACATTGCTTGCAAACATAATAGAAGTCCACAAAAGGCCTTTCACAGCAAGTGAACAGTTGTGTTTCAGTGTTCACTCTAGTCTGAGGTTTAATTTTTTTGTAGGAGTGTAGATCCCGCTCCACTTACTTCAACCACCGCAGCGTGTACTCTGCTGAGTGTCTGTCACTGGCTCATCCTTGTAATTTTTCAAAAATTGCTGCTGCTTTATTCTATTTTAAATTTACAAAAATCTATTAGTGTGACGCTCTTCCAGAGGACAGCGTTTGTTGGCCAGTTGTGAGTCTGCAGCACCTGGTTGATTTCATGCTGCACTGCCTGAGAAACGACCGCTGCATCGGCCACATTCTCACCACGTCAGATTATTGGGTGTACACCCTCCTAGACCCTCGCTACCGGGACAACTTACAAAGCCTCATCACACCGTTGAACCGGGACCGTAAAATGCTGGAGGACCAAGACACACTGTTGAAATCCATAATGTTCTCCATTCCAGCCGAGAGCGCTGCTGCTGCTACTGCTTTACAAAGCAGCTCTGTGCGTCGAGGCATTGTAGACACCTCTGCAACAAGAGGGAGCACAAGCAGCGCCTCTGCACAGGGCAAGAGCTGTATGTTACAAATGTGGCGAAGTTTTGTGACAGCGCCACCAAGGTGTACACCATAGTGATGGGAAATCTAGTTAATTTTGGTGATTAGTTCACCATGAACTAGTTCACTGAAAAGATTAGTTCAAAAGATTAGTTCATTTAGTTCAGTTTTTCTCCACCCTATCCTGTGAGGAGCTGATAGGAAATGCATCATGTGACCTCTGAACTAAATGAACTAGATGAACTGCTGAACAAAATGTTCTATTGAGAATGACTCAGGACAGCCTAGTTCAATCTGATGCCTCTGACTGAGCCCAGCAGTGCCACATAATGATTGTGTATGAGGGGGCTGAGAAGCAGTTCAGCATCCACCATTTTAAGAACAGAACAGGGGTCAGTGTTAAAGATTTTAGCAAGACTGATCTTCTAGGCTAGAGGCATGAACTACACACAGAAACACTCTCTCATACACACATATGAGCTGTGTCTGTGTACTGTGTGTGCAATTTCATTTTTTATTAATAATATTATTATTACTGTTATATTTGTATTTGATGTGTGGTATGCCTTGGAGGTGCTGGCTTGCCCTGCTGCCAGTGTATTATCTGAGCGCGTCTTTAGTGCTGCAGGTGGTATACTAACAGACCGTCGCATGCGACTATCCTCAGACAATGTAGACCGGCTTATTTTTCTGAAAATGAACAAGGCATGGATCTCACCTGAATTTGCCTGTCCGTTTTCAGATTAAATAACTGTTTGCCAACGTTTTCCAAGTCTCCTGTTATGTTCATCTTTCTACCACCTGAACTCTACGCCCTGGGCTACAACACTGCCAGTCACAGGGGAATGATCATTTACAAAACAAAATGTTATCCCCAACAAATAGTAGCGCAACGACTCAAGTGCCCACTTTATCGCCAGGCACTCTCTCTCTACAATGCTGTCTCTGTTTTTTGATGGAGTAAGTTTTCGACTCAGGAAACTAATGGGATGCTCCTCCCCGTTAAGCTCCAGTCCTGAGACAACACGGCACCCAGACCTACCTCTGACGCATCAGTCTGGACAATGAATTCTCTTTTGAACTCGGGTGTGCTCAAAACTGGTGACCCACACAGTGCCCCTTTTATTGCCCCTGTTGATGACCCCTTGCTGATTTATTAACCGGCTCCACCAGATCCATGGGTATTCTCTCAAACTGGACCTCTAAAATCTTTAATGGCACCAAGGGACTCACTAAATGAGGCTGAGGACTGTGTACCTGGCGCATGCGACAAGAGTTACAATACCGTTTAACTTCTTGATAGACCCCCAGCCAGTAAAACCGTTGTATAATTCTGTGTAGGGTTTTCTTTTGGCACAAATGTCACCCTAGTACATGCGCATGCGCTAAGTCCATTACCAACCTCCGATATGACTGCGGTAGCAGCAATTGCTAAAAAATTTCAACATGTATTTTATAAACCTGATACAGCAAATCTTGGTTCAGCTCTAATTGTTTAAATACTGTAGCTGCCCCGGGTGTTGGGGTTCCCCATTGACAACTAGTAAATTTTCACGGGCTAGACTCAACGTAGGGGCCGCGGAGTTGCGCCTTAACAAATTTGTCACCTGTCACATTTAAGTATTACAATTCAGGTCCCGGTGTCAAATCTTCCATCTCCCCAACTAACACTTCGATAGGAGAGGGGTTTTCCTACTCCACCGAAGGCAAAGGTAATACTGCCCACTGCACACATGTGTTATGCATAGTGAGACTGATAGTAGCCAACAAAGTAGCTAACAAAGGCCACTTGTGATCGCCCTATCAGCGTAGGAACAATGCTACTCAAACGATCTGCCATGATCCTGGACAAAATCTTGATATCATGGTCAATGAGTGAGAATGTACGATAGGATCCAGGCAGATGTGAAGGTTTGTTTGGTTTTAGTAGCACCTTCATGTGTGACATGTTTGAATGGCTGGGCAACCCTCCTGTCTCCAATATATGATTGAAGGTGCGTACCAATGTGGACGGGATATCCTCACTCAATAATTTTAATAATTTGGCTGTAAACCCGTCAGGTCCTGGAGCTTTCCCGTATTTAAAGTAACTTATCGCCGCTGTCACTTCCGTCACCTCAATTTGTTTTTTTAAAAGGAGAAGCTGATAGTTTGTGATGGATGGTAACCATATTCCATCTACAAAGGTGTTACCCTCCGCACTATCCGTATGTTCCACCTTATATAAGTCTGAGTAGTATTCTTGTAGAATGGTGTTTATGGTTCGAGGGTCTGTGTTCATGATCCCATGTTTATTCGTTAACGCTGTAATATGTTGATGACGAATGTGATTTCCTTTCGCTAGTCGTGCTAATAGTCTCCCTCATTTGCTACCATAACGATATACATCGGCTCTATAATTATTACTGCTTCTCTCTCGTCGATATACCCATACGTGTAAGTCAGCCTTAGCCTGCTTACATCTATTTTTAACCTGTGTTGATGAACTTGTCTTGTTTGCCGTGTACCTATCGCGTAATATCCTGCTAGCCTGCGAGTAGTTTGTCGCGATCTTCTTTTTTAGCGTTGTCTGATAACCTATTAGTTTCCCGCGCATTACTCCCTTCCCTGCTGCCCATAAAAGTTCCGGCCTATCCCTAGTATCTCCATTATCCCTTACATATTAAAAACACCATTGCTTCACGTGATGTCGAAACTTCTCATCCATTAACAAATAGGTCGGGAAGCGCCAAGTTTGGTTTGGCCCCATCTGCACCATATCTGGCAGGGTCACTGATACGGGCGCGTGGTCATATATAGCTACGTTGTGCACATCTGCCTCTTCCACTCCCCTTAATAGCTCCTGTGCTAGCAATATATAATCTATTCTGGACCAAGAGTCATGTGGCGCCGAATAGAATGAATATTCACTGCCATCTGGGTTCAGGTGTGTCCAAATGTCTACAAAGTTACTCGTGTCTAGCAAGGGTTATTATAAACGTGTGTCATGTGATCGCACATTCATTCGCATCGACCTACAGTTCTTCACTGGTTCGATTCACCATATTTAAGTCACCACCGTGGGTGGTTTTAATGCTCTCCTATCGGCCTGATATGCTTGGATACCTGGGATAAATTCAGGAACGTCTCCAAACTCCCTACTCACATGTCAGCGCAGGAACCGTAAGAGGGAACGTGCTTGTTTTGTTGCGCATAGGTGGAGTTTTATACAGTAAATGATTACTGCTGTCTTATTTTTTGCGTCCCAAGGGCAGAATAAGTCTGCGTAACGTTACATTTTACAGACACTCATATAATAGACACACGCTACCCTAACCGTGACACAAGGAAGGTATTGTTGCCGGATAAAGCCGCCATTTTAGCGTCACTGTGCTGTTAATTCAGTTTGGGACAGAACGCTGCTCTGCTGACTCTGAGGGACAGTTAGAGATTGCGATTTTGTGTACTGTGCTTTAGGCAGGCTACTTTACCAACCGCTGTGTACATCTTCCTTTTGCCTTGCAGTGTTTTTTTCACAGCTCTGCAAGGTGTGTGTGTGAGTGCAGGTGACGCGCTGCAGTTTGCTCGGCATACAACGCTGTATGTAGGCATCTGCACATGTCACTCTCACACTCTTTTTTTTTTTTTTTCTTTAGTGTAATTCTTGCTGCTCCATTCAATTGAAATTATAGTGTGACGTGCTTCCATCCGTATCCAATACATTGGTTGAAAACACTGTAGAAGGACACAAAAAGCCCTTTCACAGCTAAGAGTTGTGTTCACTGTAGTCTGAGATTTTAATTTATTCAATTTTGATCACACTCAAGTTACTTCTTCAAGCAATGCTGCTTGTACTCTGCTGAGCGTGTCTTACTGCCTCATCCTTGTCATTTTTCTCGAATTGGTGTACATGTACATCAAAGTAGTCTTCATTTTGATCGAAATCCAAGCAGGTACCCGGACACTCTATGGCTGCTTTTATACGGTGGACTGGCTCCAACATTCAATAAGACTTAAGATGCAATCGGGCACCTTGTCAAGGCCCAATCCTCTTCTCCCTCTGATATAATAATAATAATAATCTTTATTTATATAGCGCCAACTAGTGTTGAGCGATACTGCTCGATATCTAAAAATATCGGATCGGAATGGTATCGCCGATATCACTAAAATATCGGCGATACCCGATACCGATACCGCAAGTCCCATGTAAGTCTATGGGAACAAAATATCGCAACTAAAAAACACTTTCTTTCCTTGTAAACACAAAATATACACACTTAGAATACATATATATATATATATATATATACATGTCATTGTGACATATATATATACATATATTTATAGTTTATTCACTTCTACATAGTAAAATAGCCTCTGATTCAATTGCCGGGTAAAGCCGGCATTTGTGAAAAGACAGAAGCACCCGAGGGTCCAGTCGCCACAGAGATGTTGCATCGCACCCAGCGGTGTGACAACTTACTCTCAGGTAAGGAGGAAACACCCCATTGACTCCAACCACTGCATTCAACAGTACACTATGCCAGCTGAGTGTAGGCGGACCCAATGGGATGGTCTAGCTCAGGCTGGTTAGAACAGGGTGTAGCTAGTTGGATGGGAGGGGTTGAGGCAGCCTTATGCTGCATGTCTTTGTAGTAAGAATTGTTTCCTTTCCTGCTTTCTTACTACGTCGCATACTCCACTCTGCTACATCACTCTGCACCATTGCTCTATCTCACATCTATCTGCCCTGGAAGGATACCGTCTTACGTGTACAAGACTTATCACCTAGCTGCACTACACCATCCCTGCCAGAGGACCTGCACAGCAGCGCTGCTCACCCTGACCAGGTACTACAGGTGGCGTCACGACAAACTACACAAACATTCTATCATCCCCTGGAAATATCCCACATTCCAGTGAGCGACCAGGGCACGGACATAGCTGTGCTACCCGTCACATCCCCCATGGAAGTCGACGGGCTTGGTGCCGAGTACCCCCAAAACCTGTGGTTCTGTGCGACTCAACTTTGGCGTCACAAACAGGATTCAGAAGCTCACTATAAGCGAGTCCTGTGTGCCTTAATTGAACTGTTTTTTTTGCTTGAGAATTGCAAAAATCATCATAGACTGTATTTGCCATTTTTCCGTCATATCTGCGCCACGAGGCACAGGTGAAGAATAAGGGCATGCTCTCGTGGGCGTACACTCACTCCGTGGCGCGAAAACGATGTCCGCACACTCTAAATGTTACTGCAATGTAAGATCGTGCCCCACAGCTCTGGAGTTCCGCCTCCTCATCCTCCTCAGTGGGCGGAAACGAACGCGAAGGTCCCGCCTCCCTACAAAAGATGGCGCCTCTCCTGATGCTAATGACACATGTGACTTGGCAGAGATGGCGAACGGACATGAGCAGAAGTGGGAAGGGATGGAGGAGTCAGAGCTCTCCCCCCACGGAAGCGACCCGATCGCCACGGAGCCACCGTTTGGCACCCGGCCTGGAAACCCTCCTACGCTGGAAGAAGCGGAGGATACCCTGAGAGACCTGGCCCGGCACCGGGAGGAGGTCGCCAGGATGGAAGCGAGCTGGCGGGCCCTAAAACTACAATTGGAGCGGCGCCAATCCCTCTTACCCCCTGAAGTGTCTGTACCGGAAGGTGAGGCACCCGTTCCAGTAGAGGAGGCCGTGCGGGCATCCCAGCCCTTGCAATCTGAACCGGTTGACAGTATCTCAGTGGAGGCACCCGTTCCAGTAGAGGAGGCCGTGCGGGCATCCCAGCCCTTGCAATCTGAACCGGTTGACAGTATCTCAGTGGAGGCACCCGTTCCAGTAGAGGAGGCAGTGCGGGCATCCCAGCCCTTGCAATCTGAACCGGTTGCCAGTATCACAGTGGAGGCACCCGTTCCTGCAGAAAACGCCGCACCAGCACCCCAGATCCCGCTGTCTGCCCTCGTCGCTGAGGCAGAAGAAGCGACACCCGTCCTCATGGAGGAGGCCGCGCAGGCACCAGAGCTCTACGTGCCTGTACCGGAGCCCCGACCATCATCTGTTCCAGAGCCGGCTGCTTCCGCCACAGGTGAGCGCCGCCAGGAATGGCGGGCGCCAGGAGAGCTGCCGCAAACCGGACATCGTAAGCTGGCGTTTGATGGTGGAGACATGGAGCTGCTGGTGGAGAAGAATTACAACCGGCGTCAGGAGGAAGAGTGGAGACGTCGGGAGCGGTAAGCAGAGCGACAAAGGGAGCAGAGAGAATCCCAAAAGCTTCGGCAACGTCACCTGGACAAGGACCTGGCAGAGAAGGCACGTATGAGAAAGGATAAAAGTACGCTGAGGGAGCCGCGGCGTAAGGGTGCAGTACGGAACTTTAAGTTAAAAGGTGGTTGGGGCTTCATTCATGAGCCTGGACTTTATTTAGAAGTTTTTGTAACCCGGCGGGACGTGGAGGCTCACCTCCCAGAAGGACACCCGGGGAGGGACCTGTTGCCAGGAGACTTGGTGACTTACACCCGACACTGGGGTTACAATGGATGGTACGCCCTAAATGTTACCAGGTGCGACCCCTACTCCCCAGAGTGTCAGGAAACTGACAGACCCTACGAGCCTTCAGCCTCCCCCAACCAGGCCTCTGCACAAGTGCCCACCCCACGCCGTAAATCTCCCCAGCCTCCCTCAGTGGTCTCCTCAGCAGCCCCAGCTATGGACATGATAATGATAGCTGGCCCGTACCCGGCGCCTGTTAGGCCCCCTGGGGTTCGTTCAGTCCGGGACATAGGGGTCCAGACCCAGAGGAGACGAAAGAAGTGGCCACACAGACCCAGATAGCGGGTCACGATGTCACTGTACAGGCCACACGACGTCATCAGGTCTGGGTGGACCCTCCTGTCACGGATGTTTGGCAAGCTCCAGAAGAGTACCAGGTGGTACCTGTAAGAGGCCAGCCAAAGAAGTCTAAATAACCCGGACAGGGTCTCTGTATGTAAATAGTTAAATTATTGATGTACCCGGACGGGTGAATGTTCATAAAAAGAAGTTTATTGTTGCCATAATATACCCAGGTTGGGTAATGGTTTGATGTACCCGGACGGGTGAATGTTCAGAAGAACAAGTTTATTGTTGCCTTAATATACCCAGGTTGGGTAATGGTGTTTCACTGTAATCAAAATGTTGAACTTTGAAGCCATGAACTGTACTGGCTCACAAACTTTTCTGTAAATAGTTGGCACTTCGGTGCTCCATCTTGGTTTTACAAAAAACTTAACTGTGCACTATTTTCAACTACCTCAGAAACTAAAAACCCGTTTGGTGTGGCCGAAAGTGAGGTCTGCTCAAGGAAAGTCTTGCAGCCCACCCAAGACCACAGTTGGAGGTTTGGAGCGGGTCCTCCACAAGCACAAGTAAAGGACACTGTGAAGTTACCCCGGTGGGGGTAGTCCTAAGAAGTCTCCACGAACTTAGGCACTAATGCTATTTGCACTTTTGTAATGTTATTATTAAAAATTTTATTATGCAACGTTTAACTTGAAGTGTTTCCTGCTTTCTTACTACGTCGCATAGTCCACTCTGCTACATCACTTTGCACCATTGCTCTATCTCACATCTATCTGCCCTGGAAGGATAGCGTGTTACCTGTAGAAGACTTTTCACCTACCTGCACTACACCATCCCTTCCAGAGGACCTGCACAGCAGCGCTGGACACCCTGACCAGGTACTACAGGTGGCGTCACGACAAACTACACGAACATTCTATCATCCCCTGGAAATATCCCACATTCCAGTGATCGCCCAGGTCACGGACCGAGCTGTGCTACTCGTGACATCCCCCATAGAAGTCGACGTGATCGGTGCCGAGTACCCCCAAAACCCCTGTCTCTGTCAACTTCCCTCACTGTGCTGGCACTTTACATTTACAATGCCTCTGGGTTTTTTTTTTGGGGGGGTGGGGAACATTCAGACTTTTGCTATGGGGCCCCATGAGTTTATATGTACGCCCCTGCTGCTGAGGCATGGTATTTAAGGCTGTTAACGAGCCAACATACATGGACCTTGCCGGCAGCGTCGGACTGGAGTACCTTGGGCCCACCAGAGAAAATATATTCTTGCGGCCCAACATCATACTTCCCAACCTTTGAATAAGGGAAAGAGGGACAAAGGCTGTGGCACGCTGTGCATGCTGCAGAAAATTTTAGGCCATGCCACGTTGCACCACAGACTGTCCAGGAGTTGGTGGATGCTTTAGTCCAGGTGTGGGAGGAGATCCCTCACGAGACCATCCGTCGCGCTCATCAGGAGCATGGCCAGAAGTTGTAGGGAGGTCATACAGCATACCTCCCAAATTTGGAAGACAGGAAAGAGGATTAAAGGCTGCGGCGCGTGTTGCGCGCCGCTGAAAATTTTAGGCCACGCCCCGACAACACCCATTTCACAGCTAATCACACCCATATCCTCGCCCCAAGCGTAACCATTTAGCACTGCTGATCACACTGACTGGTAATGAGGGCACAGTGACTGCTACTGAGGAAAAGAAAGAAAGAGCAGCGAGAGAGAAAGAACAAACAGAGAAAGAAAGAGAGGAAAGAAAGAAAAGAGAGAAAGAAAGAACAGAGAGAAAAAAGAACAGAGAGCGAGAAGGAAAGAACAGAGAGCGAGAAAGAAAGACTAGAGAGAGAGCCATAGGCGTAGCTAGGGTTTTGGTTTAGTGGGGGCAAAACTTCTGAGTGGGCCCATCATCAGAGAACCTCAGCAAATGACCGCGCTGTTGGCCAAAATAATCTATATATAAAAAGACCAATATTGATATTACCGCCATATGGTCTGTGTTAAATAATACCAGTCCTACAGAACATATAGATTACAGCACAGGTACAGATAATGACTTACCGCTGATGTTCTTTCTAATGGAATTGTTCACTTTTCATGTCTTTTCCATCTGGCCCACACCGACATGACGACTTCTCCAGCCAGGACTCGACTGCACCCCCATTAAAAAAAAAATCAAAAAAAAATCACCTCCCGGCTCCTGTGCTGCTCACTGTTCTCCCTCTCAGCGTCTGACAGCGGGCGCCGGCAGGTGATGTTATTGCGCCCGCTGTCATACGCTGAGAGGGGGATTATGGGAGAGAAGGAGCGCTCTCTATGCGGTCAGCTTTATCGGCTGGATGCCGATACAGCTGACCCTCCGATGACGGGTGGGGGGTCCACTGCTGGCACCGGGCCCCCCCAACGCCTGTTCAGGCCCCATAGCTTCCGGGCGGCAGAGCAGGGAGAGCGATTCTCCCTGCTCTGCCGCAGAATGTAACTGTATCGTAGCTCCGGGTGGGCCCCCTCAGAGCGCGGGCCCCGGGGCCACCGCCCCCTCTGCCCCGCGACCTATCCTTTCAAATCAGGGCCCACCACGCAGGAGCTGGGGCCCACCGTAGGTTTCTCCGGTGTCCCGGTGCCTCAGTCCGACCCTGCTTGCCAGCCTGATAATACCAGGCCACAGCAGTCTGCATATCTTGGCTGGTTAACAAAAATAGGGGATCCCCTCGAAAAAAATTTGGCATGGGGTCCCCCCTATTTTTGTTAACCAGCCAGATGAAGCAGACTGCTGAGGCCTGGTTTTTCAGGCTGGTAAGGATCCAATATCCATGGACCTTGCCAGCCTGATAATACCAGGCCACAGCAGTCTGCATATCTTGGCTGGTTAACAAAAATAGGGGATCCCCTCGACAAAAATTTGGCGTGGGTTCCCCCCTATTTTTGTTAACCAGCCAGATGAAGCAGACTGCTGAGGCCTGGTTTTTCAGGCTGGTAAGGATCCAATATCCATGGACCTTGCCAGCCTGATAATACCAGGCCACAGCAGTCTGCTTAGCTTGGCTGGTTAACAAAAATAGGGGATCCCCTCGAAAAAAAAAACGGCGTAGGGGTCCCCCTATTTTTGTTAACCAGCCAAGTAAAATGCAGACTGCTGCGGCCTGGTATTAAAAGACTGTCAAGGCCCATGGATTTTGGCCCTCAACAGCCTGATAATACCAGGCTACAGCAGCCCCACATTTGGCGCATCAAAAGATGTGCCAATTGTGGCACTTTACCCGGCTCTTCCCACTGCCCTGTAGCGGTGGCAAGTGGGTAATAAGGGGTTAATGTCACCGTTGATTGCACGGTGACAATAATCCCGGTTAATAATGGAGAGGTGTCAATAAGACACCGATCCATTATTAATCCCAAAGTTTTAAAATGTATAAAAAAAAGACACAGCAAGAAAAAAGTATTTTAATTAAATAAAAGAGACAACACAGTTTTCATTTATTTTATTATACTCTCATTCCTGCGACGCCATCGATCTCCTGTAAAAAAAGGAAAAAAAAAACCAACAGTATACCACCTGTCCGACGCAGTCCATAGTAACGAGTGTCCCACGGCGATCCAGCTCTGCTACATCGGAATGACAGGCAGAGGCTGTCATCCCGGCGCAGCACAGCTGATTACCTGCTTCCCCGGCGGTGACGTCATCGGACTGACTGCTTTACGGCCGGGATTACCCAGCAGTCACTGCAGTTATCGCGAGAAACTGCATGTGACCGCCGGGGAAAGATGATGGCGGCCATCAACCATTCCAGGCCGTGACCACCGGAGATCTTCTGCCAGGTAAGTGCCGCTGACTCCTGGCAGACCCGACCGACGGACACTCACAGTGACAGTGACAAATCCGATTCCGGTATACGATATATGGAAAATATCGAAACTAAGTATCGAAAGTCCGATACAGCTAATATCGGCCGATACCCGATACTTGCGGGAAAAATATCCTCAACAC
>JARQOD010000002.1:593754723-593815924 GCA_033576555.1 Oophaga sylvatica | reverse complement strand
TTTTTTTTGTTCCCCCCCGTACCCAAAAAATTTTGGCCCCCAAAAAAAATTTTAGAGCCCAAAAAAGGGGGCCCTTTCACAGAAGGGGGAAACAGTTGTGTTTCAGGGGTTCAATGCAGTGTTATTTTTTTTTTTTTTTTAGGGGGGGGTCCCGCCCCGTTTTTTTCCCCCAAAAAACTAATGCTGCGTGGTACTCTGCTGAGCGTCTGTGGGGGCCCCCCCCTTTTGGAATTTTTTTCAAAAACCCCCTGCTGTTTTTTTTTTTTTTAAATTTACAAAAATCAATTGTGTGACCCCCTTCCATCAAAATACAATACTTTTTTAAAAAAATTTTAATGAAGCCCAAAAGGCCTTTCCCCCCAAAGTAAAACAGTTGTGTTTCAGTGTTCCTGTAGTCTGGGTTTTAAATTTTTTTTGGGGGGGAAAAGAAAAAGCCCCCGTCCACAAAAACCCCCGAGCGGGTTTGTGGCCCCCTGTCATGGCCCCCCCCTTAAAAATTTTTTCCAAAAATTTGCTGCTGCTTTTTCCCCTTTTTAAAAATTTACAAATATTAGTGTGATTTTTTCCCCATCAAAATACAATAAATTGTTTTGAAAAAAAAAATAGAAGCCCCCCCAAAAAAAAGGCCTTTCCGGCAGTAAAGGGGGTTGTGTTTCAAGTTTTTCACTGGGGGTCTGTTTTTTAAAATTTTTTTGGTAGGGTGTAGATCCCCTCCACTTAAACCCCCGGCGGGGTGTACTTGTGAGTGTCTGTGGGGGTCATCCTTTTTAATTTTTTCAAAAACCCCCGGGCTTGCTTTATTCTTTTTTTTTTTGCAAAACTATTAGTGTGATGTTTTTCCCCATCAAAAAAAAAATTTTACATTGTTTAAAAAATTTTTAAATTTTAAAAAAACCCCCCAAAAAAAGGGGCCCTTTCACGAAAGGGGAAAACCATTTGGGTTTTTTTCCCTTTTTCACTGTATTTGGGGGTTTTTTAAATTTTTTTTTTTGGGGGGGAAAAGATCCACCCCTTTTTTCCCCCCCCCAGGTGTCTCTGCGGTGTCTGTCACGGGCCCCCTTTTAATTTTTTTTAAAAAAATTCCCCCCCTGCTTTCTTCTTTTTTAAATTTTTAAAAAAAATTATTAGTGTGAGTTTTTCCCCAAAAAAAAAAATAATTGAAAAAAAACATAATAAAAAGCCCAAAAAAAAGGGGGCCTTTCACAAAAAGGGGGGAAACTTTTTTTTTCCGGGTTTTTCACTCTATTTTTGAGGTTTTTTTTTTTTTGTAGGATGTGAAGTCCGCTCCATTAAAAAACCACCGCATTTTTGTACTCTGTGAGTGTTTTAAAAATGGTTCACCCTTTAAAAATTTTTTTTAAAAATTTTTTGCTGCTGCTTTATTTATTTTAAATTTTACAAAAATCTATTAGTGTGCGCCTTCCAAGGCCCCACCCGGTTTGTTGGCCATTGTGGGTCTCCCAGCACTGGTTATTTTTCATGCTCCCCCTGCCTGAGCCCCCACGACCCGCTCCCAATCGGCCACTTCTCCCCCGTAAAAATTTTTTTGGGTGTTACACCCCCCTTTTGACCCTCCTACCGGGCCCCCACTTCCCAAGCCTAATCACACCTTTAAAAACCCCGGGATTTTTAAAATGTGGGGGCCCCCAAAAGGGCCCCCCTTTTGTGAAATCCAAAATTTTCTCCTTTCCCCCCCCGGAGGAGGCTGCTGTTTTTTCTGCTTTACAAAGCACCTCTGTGCGTCGAGGCTTTGAGACCCCCTAAAAACAAGAGGGGCACAAGCCCCCCCTTCACAGGGCAAGAGCTGTTTTTTAAAAATTGGGGGCGTTTTTTTGTGACGCCCCCCCAAAAATTTCCCCCACCTAGTGTGGGAAATTTTTTTAAAATTTTTGGTGAGGGGGTTCCCCAAAAAAAATTGTTCACTGAAAAGATTAGTTAAAAAAGATTGTTCATTTAGTTGGGTTTTTCTCCCCCCCCCCCTGTGAGGAGCTGGGGGGAAAAATGCTCTTGTGCCCTTTAAAAAAAAAAAAGGGAACTAAAAAAAAACTGCTAAAAAAAATTTTGTTCAAATTAAAAATGACTCAGGACAGCCTGAAAAATTTTTTATGCCTAAAAATGAGCCCAGCGGCCACATAATGATTGTGTATGGGGGGGGGGGGAAAAAGCAGTTAGACCCCCCCATTTTAAAAAACAGAAAAGGGGTCATTTTTTAAAGATTTTAGCAAGACTGATTTTTTGGCTGGGCCCCATGAACTACACACAGAAACACTTTTTTTTTAACCCCCAAAATGAGGGGTTTTGTGTACTGTTTTAAAAATTTATTTTTTTTTAAAAATATTTTTTTTCCTGTTTTTTTTGTATTTGATGGGGGGTATGCCTTGGGGGGGCTGGCTTCCCCCCCCTGCCGGTGTTTTTTTTGGCCCCCGGTTTTTGGGGGCTGCGGGGGTTTTCCTATCTAAAACCGGCCGTCGTGCCGACTATCCTCGCAATGTCCCCCGGCTTTTTTTTAAAAAAATTTCCCAAAGGGGAGGGATCTCCCTGAATTTCCCTTTTTTTTTGGGGTTTTTAATTTAAAAAAATTTTCCCCCAAAATTTTTTTCCCCCAAAGTCTCCTGGTTTTTCATCTTTCACCAAAACCTAAAAACTCTCCCCCTGGGCTACAAATGGGGGGTAACGGGGGGGAATTTTTTTTTTTTTAAAACAAAACAAAATTTTCCCCCCCCAAAAAAAATTAGTTGGCAACCCCCCTAAAGTCCCCTTTTTTTTCCCCCGGCATTTTTCTCTCTACAATTGCTGTCTCGTTTTTTGAGGGAAAAAAAGGGGTTTTCGATCTAGGAAATAATGGGTTTTTTTCCCCCCTTTTTAAAAGCTCCAGCCCTGAGACAACACGGCCCCCAGACCCCCTTTTGGAGCTTCAGTCGGACAATGAATTCTCTTTTGAACTGGGGGGGGCCCCAAAACTGGTGGAAACCACACAGTGCCCCTTTTATTGCCCCTTTTTTTTTGCCCCCTTGTGTTTTTTAAAAACCGGCCCAGGGGGCCCCCGGGGGGTATTCAAAAACGGGCCCCTCTATAAAACTTTTTGGCCCCAAGGGGGGATCACTAAATGGGCTGAGGCTTTTTTCCCGGGGCCTTGCGACAAGAGTTCAATTTTTTTAAAAATTTTTGGGTTAAAACCCCCGCCAGTTTTTAAAAAATTTTTTAAAATTTTTCGGGGGGGGGGGTTTTTTTTTGGGGCAAAAGGGGGCCCCTTCCCGAAATTGCCATGCAAAAAGGGGCCCACCCCCAACCTCGATATGACTCGGGGTAGCAGCAATAAAAAAAATTTTCCAAATGTTTTTTAAAAACCTGTTTAAAAAAAACCCGGGTTCCCCTTTTTAAAAATTTTTTAAAAATACTGTAGCTCCCCCGGGGGGTTGTTGGGGGTTCCCCATTGAAAAACTAGTAAAAGGGGGGTTAAAAAAAAAACCCGAAAGGGGCCGCGGAGTTCCCCCCTTTAAAAAAATTTTGTCCCTAAAAATTTTTTAAAATTTATTTTTTTGGGGGTCCCGGTGTCAAATTTTCCCATCTCCCCCAACTAAAACTTGGGGGGGAGAGGGGTTTTCCTACTCCACCGAAAAAAAAGGTAATCCCCCCCCATTTGCACACTTGTTTATGCTAGGGGGGGCTGTTTTTTTGCCAACAAAGTAGTAAAAAAAAGGGCCCCTTTTGATGGGGCCCTTTTTAGCGTAGGACAAGGGGTACTCAAAAGGGTTTCTAAAAGACCCCGGAAAAATTTTTTTTTATCATGGCCCCTTTTAGTGAGAATTTTCGATAGGACCAGGCAAAATGTAAAAGGTTTTTTTGGGGTTTTTTTTGAAATTATTTTGTGAAATTTTTTAAGGGGCCCGGGCAACCCTCTTTTTCCCCAAAATTTTTTTTGGGGAAGGGGGGTCCCAAATTTGGGGGCGGGTTTTCCTCATCAAAAATTTTTAAAATTAAAATTTTGGGGTGTAAAACCCCTCAGGTCCGGGGGGGCTTTCCCTTTTTTTAAAGTAATTTTTAAACCCCCCTGTCATTCCCCTCCCTCAATTTTTTTTTTTTAAAAGGGAAAAAAGCTGTTTTTTTTTTTTGGAAAAGGAAAAACCCTTTTTCCTTCTAAAAAGGTGTTACCCCCCCCACTATCCGAAAATTTTTTTCCCAAACCCCTTTTATAAGTTGAGTAGTTTTCTTGTAGAAAGGTTTTTGGTTCGAGGGTCTGTGTTCATAAAACCCTTTTGGTTTTTTTTTTAAAAAGCTGTAATTGTTTTGACGAATGTGTTTTCCCCTTTTGTTTTTTTGTGTTTAATGTCTCCCTCTTTTGGGGCCAAAACCCCCAAAAATGGCTCTAAAATTTTTTACTGCTTCTCTCTCTTTTGATATCCCCCTAGTGTAAGTCGGGGCCCTTTCCCCGTTTTTAACTTTTTTTTAACCCCGTGTTGTTTAATTGTCTTGTTTCCCTTTTGTCCCCATCCTTTTAATTTTCCCCCCCCTCCCCGGGGGGATTTTTTCGCTTTTTTTTTTTTTTAGGGGGTTTTTTTGAAAACCCCCATTAGTTTTCCCGCGCATTACCCCTTTCCCCCCGCTCCCCCTAAAAGTTCCGGGCCCCCCCCCTTTTTTAAAACTAAAAATTTTCCCCTTTCCATTTTAAAAAAACCCCCAATTGCTTCACGTGAGTCGAAACTTCTCATCCATTAAAAAATTGGGGGGGGGAAAGGCCCCAATTTTTGGTTTTGGGGGCCCCTCCCCACCATATCGGGGAGGGTCCATGATAGGGCGCGTGGTCTTATAGCTACGTTGTGCCCCTTCTCCCCCTTTCCCCCCCCTTTTAAATTTTCTTTTTTGTAGAAAATTTTAAAATTTTATTCTGGACCCCAAAAGTCATGTGGCCCAAAAATTTGAATGAATTTCCCCCCCCATTGGGGGGTTCCCGGGGTGCCCCCAAAAGTCTAAAAAATTACTCGTGTCTAGCAAGGGGTTATTTTTACTTTTTGTTGTGATGCCATTCTTTTGCTTTAAAACCCACATTTTTTAAAGGGGTTTTTGTTTAAAACCCCTATTTAAGTCACCACCGGGGGTTTTGGTTTTTTAAAGCTCTCCTATCGGCCGGGGATGTTGGTTTTAAAGGGTTAAATTCGGGGGGGGAAAAGTTTTTCCAAAAAAACCCCCCACCCCAAAAGTCAGCGCGGGAACCGAAAAAGGTGGGAACGGGCTTGTTTTGTTGCCCATAGGGGGAGTTTTATACAGTAAAGGGATTACTGCTGTCTTTTTTTTGCGTCCCAAGGGAAAAAAAGGGTCTGCGAACGTTACTTTTTTACGAACCATAAATTTTGACCACGTTTCCCCTAACCGGACAAAAGGGAAAGGGTTTTTGGTTTTGGGGAAAAACCCCCGCCATTTTAGCTTTCACTGTGTGTTAATTCAGTTTGGGACAGTCGTGCTTGTGATTTGGGGGACAGTTAGAGATTGCGATTTTGTGTACTTTGCTTTGGCGGGGCTACTTTCCCCCAAACCCCTGTGTAAAATTTCCTTTTGCTTGCAGTGTTTTTTTAAAAGCTCGAAAAGGGGTGTGTGTGAGTGCAGGTGACGCGTGCAGTTTGCTCGGTTTTCAACGCTGTATTTTAGGCTTTTGCCCCATGTCACTCCACACTCTTTTTTTTTTTTTTTCTTTAGTGTAATTATTGCTGTCCATTAAAATTTTAAATTTTTTAGTGTGACGGCTTCCATCCGTATAAAATTTTTTGGTTTTTAAAAAAAAGGGAAAAAGGGCAAAAAAAAAACCCTTTCACAGCTAAGGTTGTGTTCACTGTGTTTAGTTTTTTTTTTTTTTAATTTTTTTCAACAAAAATTACTTCTTAAGAAAAGCTTTTTTTGGGATTTGGGGAGCGTGTCTTACTGCTTTTCCTTGTCATGTTTTCAAATTTGGGGTTGGGGAAAGGTTTAACAAAGTGGGGCTTCATTTTGATCAAATTTCCAAAAAGGGGGGCCGGGGCACTCTAGGCTGCTTTTTAGGGTTTGGGGCGGCTCCAATTTTTTAATTTAAAAAATTAAGATGAAAACGGGCCCCTTTGGGGCGGCCCAAAAACCCCTTTCCCGGGGGTAAAAAAAATTTTAAAAATTTTTTCTTTTTTTTTATGCCCCCAACTAGTTTTTAGCGTTTTCTGCTCGTATTAAAAATATGGGTTTTGGAAAGGGGATCCCCCATACCCCCTTTTAAAAAATTTTTGGCGATCCCCGGGGTTCCGTACCAAAAATCCCATTTTTAAATTATGGGAAAAAAAAATATCGCAACTAAAAAAAAATTTTCCCCTTTTCCCTTTTAAAAACAAAAAATACACACTTAGAAAAAAAAATTTTTTTTTATATATATTTACTTTTCATTGTGACATAAATATACATTTTTTATTTTTTTTCACTTCTAATAGAAAAAAAGCCTTTTGATTCAATTGCCGGGTAAAGCCGGCATTTGGGGGAAAAAACGGGGAAACCCCGGGGGGGCCAGTCCCCCCGTTTTTTTTGGGCCCTCGCACCCCCCTTTTTGACAACTTACTCTCAGGTAAAGGGGGGGGAAAAACCCCATTGACTCCAACCACTCCCCTTTTAAAAAGAAAAATATTCCCGCTGAGTGTTGGCGGACCCAAAGGGAGGGGCTAGCTCAGGCCTTTTTGGGGTTTTTAAAAGGGTGGAGTAGTTTGGGGGGGGGGGGGGTTGAGGCAGCCTTAGGGGATGTCTTTGTAGTAAGAATTGGGTTTCCCCTTTTTCCCCCCCTTTTTTATACGTCGCATATCCACTCGGGTACATCACTCTGCCCCCATTGCTCAAATTTAAATCAAAATTTTCCCCCCAAGGTTTTTTGTTTTACCCTTTTTCAAAAAATTTTCCCCCCAGCTGCCCCAAAAACCCTCCCTGCCAGAGGACCTGCCAGCAGCGTGTCACCCTGACCAGGGGGGTACAAGGGGGGGGGGGCGTCACGACAAAATTTTTCCAAAAAATTTTATCTTTCCCCGGAAAAAATCCCCCCTTCCCCCTTTGGGGTCCAGGGCACGGACCCCCGCTGTGCCCACCCGTAAAAACCCCCCCCGGGAAAAAAGAGGGCTGGTTTCCCAGTTCCCCCCCAAAACCCCGGGTTTTGTTCGGGGGAAAAAATTTGGGGTCACAAAAAAGGATTCAGAAACCCCCCTATAGCCGGGGGGGGGCCTGTGTGCCTTAATGAAAAAATTTTTTTGTTGAGAATTTCAAAAATCATCATTTTTCGTTTTTTTCCATTTTTCCCCCATATCTGCCCCCCGGGCAAAAAGGGGGAAAATAAGGGGGGGGGCTCTGTGGGCGTACACTCACTCCGGGGGGGCGGAAAACGATGTCCGCACACTCTAAAAAATTTTTCCCCCAAAAAAAGATCGTTTCCCCACAGCTTGGGGGGGTTTTCCCCCTTTTTATCCTCCTCAAAAAGGGGGGGAAAAAAACCAAAAAGGGGGCCCCCCCCCCTACAAAAAAAGGCGCCTTCCCCCCTGTTTTAAAAAAAAAAAAAATTGTGACTTGGCAAAAGTGGGGAACGGGGAAAAAGAGCAGAAGTGGGGGAAAGGGGGGGGAGGGGGGCAGGCTCTTTTCCCCCCCCGGGAAAAAGGCCCGAAAAAGGCCCCCCGGAAGGCCCCCCTTTGGAACCCGGCCTGGAAACCTCCTTCGCTGGAAGAAGAGGGGATAAAACCCCCCGGACCCCCCCCCCGGGACCGGGGAGGGGGGTCGCCGGAGGGGGAAAAACCCCCCTGGGGGGGGCCCCCCAAAAACAAAATTTTGGGGGGGCGCCCCTTTCCCCCCTTTTCCCCCCCGTGTCTGTCCCCGGAAAAGGGGAAAAGGGGGCCCCCCTTTCCCCCTTTTTGGGGCCGGGGGGCATCCCCCCCCTTGCAAAAAGAAACCCCGGGTTTTTGTATCTCAGTGGAGGCACCCGGGGGGTAGGGGGAAGGGGCCCCCCGGGCATCCCCCCCCCTTTCAATCTGAACCCGGGGTTTTTCCCCCAATTTTTCAGTGGAAAAGGGGGCCCCTTCAAATAGGGGGGAAGGCGTGCGGGGAATTTTCCCCCCCCCTTTTTAAACTGAACCGGTTGCCGTTCACAGTGGAAAAGGGGGCCCGTTCCGGAAACGCCGCACCAGCACCCCAGATCCCGCTGTCTGCCCTCGTCGTGAGGCAAAAAAAAACGACACCCGTCCTCATGGGGAGGGGCCCCCGCAGGCACCAAAAGTCCCCCTCCCTTTTCCCGGGAAAACCCCCCACCATCACCCCGTTCCAGACCCCGGGTGCTTCCGCCCAGGTGGCGCGCCGGAATGGCGGGCCCCAAAGGGGAGTCCCCCAAAAACCCGGGCATCTTTTAAATTTTGGGGTTTGATGGGGGGGTCATGGATCTGCTGGTGGGGGGAAAAAATTAAACCCCGGGGTCAGGAGGAAGAGGGGAGACGTGGGGAAAACGGTAAGCAGGGCCCAAAAAGGGGGCAGGGGGGATTCCCAAAAGTTTTGGAAAAAGTCCCCGGGGGCAAGGCCCTGGGCGGGGGAAGCGCACGTATGAAAAAGGGGGTAAAAGTACGCCCGAGGGGCCGGGCTTTTTGGGGCAGTACGGAAAATTTTTTTTAAAAAAGGGGGTTTGGGGGTTTCCCTTTTATGAGGGCTTTATTTAAAAATTTTTGGGGAACCCCCGGGGGGATTTTGGGGTCACCTTCCCGAAGGACCCCCCGGGGGGGACCTGTTGCCAGGGACTTGGTAAATTTTACACCCCCCCCTGGGGTTTACAATGGAGGGGACCCCCCCAAATTTTTCCCGGGGGCGCCCCCCCATCCCAGGTGTCGGAAACTGAAAAACCCCCACGGCCTTCACCCTTTCCCCCCCCAGGCCCCTGCAAAGTCCCCCCCACGCCGTAAATTTTCCCCGGGCCCCCCCTCAGTGGTCTCCTCGGGGAGCCCAGTTGGACATGATAAGATAGCGGGCCCAAACCCCCGGGGCCCCCGTTGGGGCCCCCCGGGGGGGTTTTTTTGCCCGGGGGGAAAAAGGGGGGGCCAGACCCAGAGGGGGACAAAAAAATTTTTGGCCCCACGACCCGATGGGGGGGCACAAAATTTTAAAATGTACAGGCACCGAGTCATCAGGTTGGGGGGAAAACCCCCTGTGGGGGGGTTTTTTGGGAAGCTCCGAAGGTACCCGGGGGGTACCGGGGAAAAGGGGGCCCCCCCAAAAAAAGTCTAAAAAACCCCGGGGCAGGGTTTTCTGTATGTAAATAGTTAAAAAATTGATGTCCCCGGGAAAGGGGTAAAAGTTCAAAAAAAAAAAGGGTTTTTTTTTGGGGCCCTAATATACCCAGGTTTTTTAATGGTTTGATGTCCCGGGACGGGGTGAATGTTCAAAAAGGAACAATTTATTGTTCCCCTTAAAAATTTTTCCCGGTTGGGAAAAAGGTTTTTTTACTGTAATAAAAATGTTGAACTTTAAACCCCCTGAACGTCGGGGGTCACAACTTTTCGTAAAAAGTTGCACTTGGGTTTGGGGTCCATCTTGGTTTTACAAAAAAATTTAAACTGGCACTATTTTAAAAAATACCTCAAAAAAATTTAAAAAAAACCCCTTTTTGGGGGGCCGAAAGTGAGGGTCCGCCCCAAAGGAAAGTCTTGCAGCCCCCCCCAAGAACAGTTGGGGGTTTTTTGGGCGGGTCCCAAAGCACAAGTAAAGGACACGGGGGAAATTACCCCGGTGGGGGGGGTTGTCTAAGAAAGGGGGCCACGAACTTTGGCCCTTGCTATTTGCAATTTTGTAATGTATTATTAAAATTTTTTTTTTGCAAGTTTAACCCCTTTAAAAAATTTCCTGCTTTCTTTTTTAAGTGCATAGCCATTGCTACAAAAAATTTGCAAAACCCCCGCTTATTTTTACCTTTTTTTGCCCTTGGGGAAAGGGGGGAGTGTTTAAAACCCCCAGAAAAGGGGGGCTTTTCAAAAAACCTGCCCCCTTTCCCTTTCCCCTTCCCCCGGGACCCCGCCACAAACCGCGGGGACACCCCTTTAAAGGTACCCAAGGTGGGGCACAACCAAATTACAGAAATTCTATCTTTTTCCCCCGGATTATCCCCATTCCCCCGTCGCCCAGGGCCAAGGAAACCCCCGCTGGGTACTGTGGGAAAAAAAACCCCATAGAAAAACGCCCCTGATCCCGGGGCCCTTAAAACCCCCAAATCCCCTGCTCTGTCAACATTCCCCCCGTTTTTGGGCCCCCCCTTTTAAATTTTTTTCAAGCCTCTGGGTTTTTTTTTTTGGGGGGGTGGGGGGGCCCCCCCTTTCCCCGACTTTTTTTCTATTGGGGGCCCCCCATTTTTTTTGACGCCCCTTTCTGCTGAGGCCCCTTTTGGGTTTTTTTAAAAGGTGTTAACGGGGCCCCAAAAAACATGGACCTTGCCGCAGCGTGGACTGGGTACCCCTTGGGGGCCCCCCAAAAAAAAAAATTTTCTTGCGGCCCCCCCAAAAAAAAAACTTCCAAAACCCTTTTTAAAAAGGGGAAAGGGGGGACAAAGGCTGTGGCCGCTGTGGGATGCTGCAGAAAATTTTAGGCCAGCCCAAAAATTTCAACAGGGTGTCCAAAAGGAAAATTTGGGGGGAAAAAAAATTTTTTCCCCCTGTGGGAGGGGGAAACCCCCGAGACCCCCTCCGTCGCGCTCTTTTGGGATGGCCGGGGAAAAAGTAGGGGGGGGCTACCCGCTACCCCCAATTTTGGGGGAAAGGGGGGGGGAAAAAGGTTAAAGGTGCGGCCCCCTGTTGCGCGCCCTGAAAAAATTTTGGCCCCGCCCCCCCAAAAACCCCCTTTAAAACCCTTTTTCCCCCAAAAATGCCCCCGCGTCCCTTTTGGCCCCCCTTTTGGGTTTAAAAAAAAAAAAAAATGGTAAAAAAAAAAAAAAAAATTTCCCTTGGGGAAAAATTAAAATTTTCCCCTTTTTCCCTTTTCCCCCTTTTTCCCCCCCCCCTTTCCCTAAATTATTTTTAAATAACCCAAATTTTTTTCCCTTTTTAAACCTTTTTCCTTTTTTCCAAAACCCTTAAAACCCCCATTTCTTCAAAATTAATTTTTTTTCTTTCTTAATTTAAAAATAGCTTCTCCCAAAAATACCCCCCCTTAAAAAAATTAAAAAAATTTTTTCCCCCCCTTTTTTTTTCCCCCACAACCCCTTCCCCCTCCTTTTCCTTTAATTCCCCCCCCAAAAAAAAACCAAAAAAACCCCCCTTTTCCCCCCAAAATTTTTAAAACCCCCAAAAAACCCCTTTTAAAACCCAAAAACCCCCCTTCCCCTCCCCCACAAAAAAAACCCTTTTTTTACCTACAATAACCTTTTTAAAAAACCTTTTCCAAAAAAAAAAAAAAAAAAAAAAAACCCTAAATACTACCAAAAATAAAAGTACTTAAAAAAATCCCCCCCAACCCCCCAACCCCCTTTAACCCACAAAAAACCCCCCAAAAATTATTTTTCCCCCAAAAATTTTTACCCTTTTTTTTCCATTTTAAAAAGCGGTTTTTTTTCCGTTTTCTTTAATTTTTTTTTCCTTTTCCCCCCCCAACGCCTGTTCAGGCCCCATAGCTTCCGGGCGGCAGAGCAGGGAGAGCGATTCTCCCTGCTCTGCCGCAGAATGTAACTGTATCGTAGCTCCGGGTGGGCCCCCTCAGAGCGCGGGCCCCGGGGCCACCGCCCCCTCTGCCCCGCGACCTATCCTTTCAAATCAGGGCCCACCACGCAGGAGCTGGGGCCCACCGTAGGTTTCTCCGGTGTCCCGGTGCCTCAGTCCGACCCTGCTTGCCAGCCTGATAATACCAGGCCACAGCAGTCTGCATATCTTGGCTGGTTAACAAAAATAGGGGATCCCCTCGAAAAAAATTTGGCATGGGGTCCCCCCTATTTTTGTTAACCAGCCAGATGAAGCAGACTGCTGAGGCCTGGTTTTTCAGGCTGGTAAGGATCCAATATCCATGGACCTTGCCAGCCTGATAATACCAGGCCACAGCAGTCTGCATATCTTGGCTGGTTAACAAAAATAGGGGATCCCCTCGACAAAAATTTGGCGTGGGTTCCCCCCTATTTTTGTTAACCAGCCAGATGAAGCAGACTGCTGAGGCCTGGTTTTTCAGGCTGGTAAGGATCCAATATCCATGGACCTTGCCAGCCTGATAATACCAGGCCACAGCAGTCTGCTTAGCTTGGCTGGTTAACAAAAATAGGGGATCCCCTCGAAAAAAAAACGGCGTAGGGGTCCCCCTATTTTTGTTAACCAGCCAAGTAAAATGCAGACTGCTGCGGCCTGGTATTAAAAGACTGTCAAGGCCCATGGATTTTGGCCCTCAACAGCCTGATAATACCAGGCTACAGCAGCCCCACATTTGGCGCATCAAAAGATGTGCCAATTGTGGCACTTTACCCGGCTCTTCCCACTGCCCTGTAGCGGTGGCAAGTGGGGTAATAAGGGGTTAATGTCACCGTTGATTGCACGGTGACAATAATCCCGGTTAATAATGGAGAGGTGTCAATAAGACACCGATCCATTATTAATCCCAAAGTTTTAAAATGTATAAAAAAAAGACACAGCAAGAAAAAAGTATTTTAATTAAATAAAAGAGACAACACAGTTTTCATTTATTTTATTATACTCTCATTCCTGCGACGCCATCGATCTCCTGTAAAAAAAGGAAAAAAAAAAACCAACAGTATACCACCTGTCCGACGCAGTCCATAGTAACGAGTGTCCCACGGCGATCCAGCTCTGCTACATCGGAATGACAGGCAGAGGCTGTCATCCCGGCGCAGCACAGCTGATTACCTGCTTCCCCGGCGGTGACGTCATCGGACTGACTGCTTTACGGCCGGGATTACCCAGCAGTCACTGCAGTTATCGCGAGAAACTGCATGTGACCGCCGGGGAAAGATGATGGCGGCCATCAACCATTCCAGGCCGTGACCACCGGAGATCTTCTGCCAGGTAAGTGCCGCTGACTCCTGGCAGACCCGACCGACGGACACTCACAGTGACAGTGACAAATCCGATTCCGGTATACGATATATGGAAAATATCGAAACTAAGTATCGAAAGTCCGATACAGCTAATATCGGCCGATACCCGATACTTGCGGTATCGTATCACTCAACACTAGCGCCAACATATTCCGCAGCGCTTTACACTTTAACAGTTTCAAAACACAAGTCATAGGTAACAACGTTAACAATACAATAATTAAAGCAAAATAAGCCGACCCTGCTCGTGAGAGCTTACAATCTACAATGAGGTGGGGGAGATACAAAGTACAGGTGTGTATATATAATGGTGCATTTCCAATGATGGTCCAGCCATCTTGAGGGAGTGAGGCATGGATGGAGGTAGTGAATGGGCTCCACATACACACTTAAACATAGAACGACTTTGGTTATTGAATGTGATAGGCCACTCTGAACAAATGTGTTTTGAGGGAGCGCCTGAAACCAGGCAAATTGTGTATAGTCCTAATTTCTTGTGGTAGAGCATTCCAGAGGATTTGCGCAGCGCGGGAGAAGTCTTGGAGTCGGGAGTAGGAGGTACGGATTACTGCAGAGGTTAGTCGAAAGTCATTTGCAGAGCGCAGCAGTCGGTTAGGCCGATAGATAGAAATGAGGGAGGAGATGTAGGGGGGTGCTGCACTGTGGAGAGCTTTGTGGGTGAGAACCAGTACTTTGAATTGGATCCTATAATGAATGGGCAGCCAGTGTAAGGACTGGCGAAGATCGGACGCGTCCGAGTACCGATTAGCCAGATGGATGACCCTGGCTGCTGCATTAAGGATGGACTGGAGAGGGGATAGTCGAGTAATGGGGAGGCCAAGTAATAGAGCATTGCAGTAGTCCAGGCGGGAGTGGATCAATGCTACAGTGAGGGTTTTTGTTGTTTCCATGGTGAGAAAAGGGCGGATTCTAGAGATGTTCTTTAGGTGTAGACGGCAAATATCTAACAAACAGGTCATGCTGGAGAGACTTGCACCTACTGCCACTCAGGGTCTTCAGCTTCTTTGTGAGAAACTAATGTTTGGCCAGCCAGTATATCAAATAAAGTTCATGAGAAATGGGAACTGTGGTTGGCTTCACTTTTGGTACTGGGTGCTAATACCAAACCATGGTGTGCCATTCAATGGATATTCCTGGCTGGTTGGAGACAAGCTCATTCCCACAGAAAAGTACCAGAAAGCTAAGGAGATGGTGGCCTCTCTCAACATGAAGGAGTTTGCTCGTTGTCTAGGAGACCGACCACCCCTGCTGTGTACCTTGTCAACGTTGTGTTGAAGCTTGCAAGGATTAAGAGGTTACAGTGGTAAGTCTGGTTTTTACTAAAGATCCTGCTGTGTATTATAGTTTTTATGTTTTAAAAAAAATTTATCTTAGGAATGTTAAATAATTTTTTTTTTTTTTTTAAATACAATGTATCTTATGAATGTTAAATAATTTTTTTTTTTTTGATAAAATAAAATGTATCTTATGAATGTTAAATAACTTTTTTTTTTTTTTTTTTCAGGTATTTGATCTACCGTAGCTAGTTGCTGATCGTTGACTCTACACCCCTCTCCCCAGAATGTTACTCGGGTTATGGGGAGAAAATCACCGCTACTCCAGACTGATTTCATGTTAATGTGTCTGGCTCTTACACAGCACACAGCACTTGATGTTAGTTTATCTTTTTCCTAAATTATTTGTTACACTGCCCTTCTCACATTTTATTTGCACTTTTTTTTTTAAGCACAAGTTTTTTTACACTTCCTTGTTCTGTAAGTAGGCTTAATGGTTAAATGTTTTATACTAGATGTAAATATGTAACATGTAAATTTTATATTAAGATTTTGCAAATTATTAGGTCCACACCATCAGGCTGAAATAAAATCAGCTTGGCACATTGTATTTTGGGACTGCCAATGCCATTAAGTTCCGTAAACTGTCAGTCTCCACCAGCCTGAATGACAGCATTTCAAGGGACAGGAGTTTTGCAATGCCAGCATTCAGAGCCTGTGCTCGTGGATGGTTTGCCGAGATTGGGCCTACACCCGATACGCCACAACCTGACACCCACAGATAAACAAGCCATAAAATCTCTGAAAGATAACCCCAACATTATTATTAAACCAGCAGATAAGGGGGGTGCTATCGTTATTATGAATAAGACCCAATCTATTGCCGAAATTCATAGACAACTGTCAGTTAACCTAACCTACAGACAACTCAATTGTGACCCTACATTTTACATCTGTCAAAAAATTGATCGTATCCTGACAAACCATCTTTAATTGATCACCATAGACTGTAAGACTATGACATTCCTTAATATTCAATACCCCATCACCCCTGTTTTCTACACACTCCCAAAAATCAACAAAAAAACTACATTATCCACCCGCATACCCTAGAGGGATAATTCTCCGTGTTCTACAGTATCACCCAAATGTTTAACATGTTGCCTAATTCCTATGTATATATATTCTTCACCCTATGTATATATTGTATATATTGTATATATTATACATTGTCATTGACTGTAAATTTTTCTATCTCTTCCAGCGACTATTTGATAAAGGCCACTGCGTTGCCCAAAACGTCAGTCAGTAGTCTCATAGCTATTTTCTTTTTTCACATCAAGTGTGCAATAAAAAATTCAAATTTAACCATGACATATGCAGTTAAACTTGTGCAGTGATTCTCTATAGACTGTACATCTTCAATGTGTCTTTGTAACTCAACTACGTGTTTTCTCCGCACATGTTTACACATATTTGTGGTATTGAGGTTACTGACACTTTACCTCTTTTTACTTTTTGATTACACAGCTTGCATTTGACATAGCAAATATCATCTGCAAGTGTGTGAAAAAAGGACCACGCAGTGCAAGTCCTGGGAGCGTCCGTTTAGACTTTTGGAAGAGAAATCCGAACAGGTGCCAAAATGGAGGCTACAGGCAACAGAGTATGCAGCCTAACTCTTCCTCCTGTTTGTACCGTTGGGGCAATCGCTTCCTCAGAGCTGCTACCACCACCTTCCTGTTCCTCACGCCATGTTGGGTCTTGGACCTCATCATCTCCACTAACCTCTTCCAACACCTGCTGCTGTTGGGTGGTCTGGCCACCACCATGCTCAACAGAAACTGGCACCTGAGTCTCATCATCATCAGATGCGTTCTGCGGTGTGCTGACCATCGGCACTGTCTCACCCGCCTCTTCAGATTCCGAGAGACACAGCTGTTGCGCATCACTGCATACTCCCTCTTCTTCACATTCCAGAATGCTGCTTGGCTGTGCCCCTGTTTGCAAACCAACAGATTCTGAGAACAGAAGCAGAGACTCAGCTGGCTCCTGTACAGAACTCTCTGACTGACTGGGCAATTTGGCAGGCGGTGAAGAGACAGATGGTTGATCAACAGTGCTGTGTTCCTGAGAGGAGGTGGAAGCAATTGAAGTCGATGCATTGGACCCTGGGCTCCAACACCGCCAGTTGTTGCCTGTAAGTGCTGTTAGCACAGTCAACACTTGCTCCTGTGTTACTGGGGTTGAGTAATGGCAGCTGTTCCCCTGCTGTGTGTACGACAAAAAGTCATGCTGCCTCCACCCTGTCCTCCTCTCATCCCTGGGCTCCAACACCGCCAGTTGTTGCTCGGAAGTAATTGGCACGGGTACTGACTCATGCCCACCCTGGTTACAGCATCACAGCTGTTTCCTGGCAGTGTCAACGTAAATTAGCCTCCAATAAGTTGTCCTGTCATGTTGCATTCCGGTTATCCGACTCTATGGTGCCTGCAGTTTAGGTGATTCCTATGTGTGCTGTGGGATATGTAAATAAAGGCTCTTTCCGTTGTGAAAATAGGACAAGCACCCACTGTAGGACTGTGTGATTTGGTAACTGCAGACGGCTTGCGGCCTGTCAACTTACATTTTCATGGGTGCCTTATGGTACCCGTCCGAGTTCCAGTACCGTCAACTGGTTCTCCACAGTGCCTTTGGCCTAGGTGCCTCCATCTCGGTATCAGAGTTCCTGCAATGTCTGCTTGTCCTTGGTAGTGCTTTGGAGCACAGGTACCTCCTGCTTAGTAACCGTGTCCCAGTAACGTCAGCTGGTCCTCGGTTGTGCCATTGGCTCTTTTCCTTCTGCTGCCCCTCCGGGTTCCAGCACAGTCAGCTGGTCCTCGTTACTTGCATTGGCTCTTGTACCTTCTGCTACCCGTCCGAGTTCCAGTACCGTCAACTGGTTCTCCGCAGTGCCTTTGGCCTAGGTGCCTCCATCTCGGTATCCGATTTCCAGCAACGTCTGCTGGTCCTTGGTAGTGCTTTGGAGCACAGGTACCTCTTGCTTAGTAACCGTGTCCCAGTAACATCAGCTGGTACAAGGTTGTGCTACAAATGCAAGATACAGAACAAGAGACACAAGAACAATAAGCAGAAGATCTAAAAGCAGAAGAACATGAAGTATAAGACCAAAATGAAGAGCAAAATATATGCTCTAAATTATAAGCAGAAGAAGACTAAGCAGTGTATGGGGGTGAGTCGGTTCCTCCTCGTGGTGCCCCTGGTAAATGCCTGATGCTGCAGGCTAAACTGAACACGGACAAATACTGTTGTAATTTAAATCTTTTGTTGCAGCAAGAACGGAACGATGAAAAAAATCATACTTTTACAGATTACAAGTACAGGAATCTATGTCACAAATAAGAATATGATGAAGAAGATGAAGGACTATAATATGAAGAATAATAGTTTAAAAAGAACAATATGAGTAATGTTAACAAAAAGATGAAAAGCAAGAAGTTTTAGAAGAAGATAAAGAAGGTGAAGATGAAGAATAATTTGATGACAAAGATGATGCTGCTGAAGATTATGAAGGAGAAAGTGTGGCAAAAGTTAAAAAGGTGAAGAGCATGGAAGTTGTGAAACATACATATTTGCCAAAATAGAAAAAAGGTTAACAACATTGTCAATTTCTTCGTCAATCTGAACGTATTTCCTAAAAAAAAAAATTAATGCTATTCCATTGGATTGGGTTAAACATCTATGCCTTTAATGTCTCCTCACCCTCCCCCAATACATTCTACATTACTCTTTGTTGTTTTCCTTCATGTACAATTAACCTACAAGGCAAGAATGGGTTTTTTTTAATTTCGATATTTTGTTCCCATAGACTTACATTGGACTTCCGGTATCGGTATCGGGTATCGCCGATATTTTTTGGGTATCGGCGATACCATTCCGATTCCGATACTTTTGGATATCGGAAAGTATCGCTCAACTCTAGTTATAACATAGTACAGCACCATTGCTGAAGACTTAGAACAATAAAGTTCATAAAAGGAACCTAAGCTTTGGAGGCCACATGTCAGTGAAAAAGGTATGTGATATTTTTAATGATTGCACATGGTGTACAGTTAAAAAAAATTTAGTTGGTCAAAAAAGTAAATTTCATATATTCTGTCTTTTATAGTGTTTAGGGCCTCTTTCATACACCATTTTGGACAATTTGATCCTAGCTTTCTTTTTATGCTCATTTAAATTTTTTTCATATATAGTTTACAGGAGAAAAAAAAACATAACAGGTCACCACATTTGAAATGTTTAGCAAAATCAAGAAAAATCCAAGTACCCAAATAATGCCTCAAAAATGTGAAAGAACTCCACAAAAAAGACTTTTGTAGTACAGTTCATATAACCACATGTTGATTTCGGATCACTTGAATCTCCAGCCTAATCTGCATCCACATAACCTCTGAGAGTGAGATCTCCTGATGTAGATATCTTAAGATTTAGCCTTTGAGTTTCTTTAAGATATTGAAGAATTCTCTTAATTGCATTCCAGTCTCTTTGACGTGGCTTGCTTACGCGTCGGCAGAGAGTTCCGACTGTGGCTGTGAAAACCGGACGAGTTGTGGTTGCTATGTACAGTAGCACCCAAACTGCTTCTAACTCTCATTGCTGTGTAGCAGATCTTCTTCTCCTTCCAACTATAAGTAGGACGGATCCATTGGTGTTGACGCACCTTTGGCTTCTGAACATTCCAAACTGGTTTAGAATTGCGAAAATTTTAGAACTTTGGTTGAGAAGAAAACTCCCATCTTTCTCTCACTGGATTTGGATTACCAAATAATATGTCACACTTTCAAGATCCTTAGTCTCATAGTGCTGGTTGAGAATTTTGCCTAGCTTTGCAATTTCTTTTTCATTGTGGTAGCTCAGTAAGCTCCCATGTCTGGAGTTGGTGAAAGGACTCCATCTCTCGTGGACAGGCAGCTTTAGCATCTCTTGCCATGACTGTGGCTCTGGTTCAGGAAGTGTTCTGACCATATAACAAAGGCGTCTAGCTGGGATACCTCTGTTTGGCCTTTCTGATCTCCTGACTGGAGGTTGACTTGGTACTTCCTTGGTGGCTTCAGAGCTAATCCGCATTTCAGTGTTTTCCTTTTCGGTGTCTGGGTTTGGTGATTGAGATTCTTGTTCTTGCTTCTTAGGTTGAATAACTGGTGTAACTTCATGGAATTTGAGCGATACAGAGTTTTCATCAATCACTACATCTCTGCTGATTGTTACTGTGGGAACACACACAAAAGTTTGGCTTCCAAATATCCTGAGGTGCTTCAGGTTAGGCTTCTCGCAGTTCCATAGCTCAGATGGAGTTATATATGTGGCTTTACCTGGCACTCTGTTTTGAAGATAGCAAGCTGCCATGATGGCTTCTCCCCAATACGTTGTAGGTAGATTCGCATCAAACAACATACTTCTTCCACTTTCACAGAGAGTACGGTTTGCACCTTACCACTTTTTCAAAATGGTTTGCACCTTACCACTTGTATATTCGGTTCCAGTATCTGCACGCAGGGCTTTTGCCATTCTTCCAAATTTGTTAAACACTACAGCAAGATATTCTTCAAGGTTCTGTAGAAAAAAATCGTAGATCTGCACTGCCCTATAGTATAACATTTGTCCGGGTGCTATCTGCTAAAGCAGTGTTCCCCAACTCCAGTCCTCAAGAGCCACCAACAGGTCATGTTTTCAGGATTTCTTTAGTATGGCCCAGGTGATAATTGCAGTACCTGCACAGGCAATAATTCCATCACCTGGGCAATAATGAAATCCTGAAAACATGACCTGTTGGTGTCTCTTGAGGACTGGATTTGGGGAACACTATGCTAAAGCATCGGATATCAGTCGGCCATGTTATACGCTCACGTATTCTTGATGCAAACAAAACACCATCTGTAAAAAAGCTGAAGTTGAAAAGAGGATGGATTCTACAAATGGATAATGATCCTAAACACACATCAAAATCCAGAATAGATTACCTCAAAAGGGGCAAGCTGAAGGTTTTACAATGGCCCTCACAGTCCCCTGATCTAGACATCATTGAAAATTTGTGGCTAGACCTCAAAATAGCAGTGCATGCAACATGACCCAGGAATCTCACCGAATTTTCCATGGATGAATGGATGGAAATCCCTCAAACAAGAATTGAAAGACTCTTGGCTGGTTACAAAATGCGTTTACATGCTGTGATACGTGCAAAAGTGGATGCTACTAGGTTCTAACCATGCAGGGTGCCCAAACTTTTGAATTTCTGTAGTTTTTAAAATGTAAAAAATGACAATATATATTTTTTGCCTAAAATATAAAAGAAATGTGTCATCTTTAACTTAATTCCTTTTAGACATCATTTCATCTTCAACCTGCATAACTGTTCAAAATTATATTAATTTTGACTAGGGATGCTTAAACTTTTACATGCTTTCCATAGTTTAACTGTTTGCATGTAGTTTCCATATCAAGGAATAGAGGGGGTGCCACAAAGTTATCTCTGTGTCCCTCATAAATGTTAGAATTGGTCCCTTGACTCCTCTTTGTTACTCCAGAAAGGATGTACGGTATATGAGCTCACCGCTCACCTGTGACAAGCCACACGCTCACTTCTTCAGAAATGAAGAATGCACCCTTGATAAAGGCTAATTAAGCTGAAACATTGGGATGTTTGCTCCTGCTGGAATTTTTTTCTGTTTACCTTTGGCTGTGAAATCCCAGATTCATACCTGATGAAATAAATCAAATTTTTCTCAACTTAAGCTTTATTTTTTCAATTGACTGTGTGCCCGAGATTACCATATAAACATTTACTGGATATTGTTTCCTTGGTGGCACCAACCCCACAGATTTATAGTGCAAATTAAGACCTTAACTCCTTGTTACAGAGCAATTGTCACCTCGATGTCTGGGAGCCAACCTGCACACGGCGGGCTTCTCGTCAGAGTCCCTGCGGTCGGTCTCTCTCATGGCCGGGCGCGTGTCTCCGCTCCTAACGGTCCCGAAGCAGGAGCTCTCTCTCTCCTCAGCCGCACACTGCGTCTTCCCGCCAACTCCGTCTGTTCCCGCGTGATGTGCTGCTCCCGGTAATGCTTAGCCACGCCCCCTATGTCCGGAGGAAGGTCCCTCCGGCTAAAGCTTCCCCCCAGGAACAGGGGATGCAGCCTCATCAGTTCCGGCCCCGGCCTGCGGTCGTCCCCCTTACATGTGCACTCGTCAGAACAACACAATCCCTATAGGTTTTCTCATGGCTTGCATTAGTCGGTGGACTCTGCGGCTGTGTAAGGCTTTTACAACTGGAGCAACTGTACATGCTCTAGTTGATAATCGGTAGTTGCCTCTTTTTTTAATTATGAAGCTCAGTTATATAAACTGCTGTTATCTCCTTAACAAAAGTTTCGATTTATCATGAGGTGAGGAAATAATCATGTCTCATGGAAATGCTCCCAGACTGGAAACATGAGTTATAATTTGAAGTGTGTGCAGCGCTCCAGACCCAAGCGGTGGCTTTACTCTGGGCCAACACTTCACAGTTAGCAATCAGATCTGGCATGTCTTAAATGCACGTGGTGTGAACACAGATGGGAAACGTCATTTACATACAGCATATGCCTGTCCTGTGACCATTTTTATCTGTTTCTTCATTAATTTTGCCTTAAAGCTGGCATAAAAATAGTTTAAAAAAATGCAAAAAAATGCCCTTTTTGTTGTCTAAAAGCACAGAGCTCTAGAAAGTAAAATTAATATCAGTAACTTTAATACATTTTGTAAAGAGGACAGGCTCTATGCCATACATATGTTTAGCATAGAAACGAGAAGAATTTTTTTAGGCAGGAAAAAAAACAATATGTGAACATTAACCGCATGTCCCAAACATACTGTGAATGAGGTCCAATGAAACCAAAAATAAAACATTTTCCTTGTTTTTTATATCAATGTGCCGCTTGTTTTGTGCAGGTTCTGACCTCATTTCTTCTAAAGTCTCCAAGATTGTTGGATCAGTTGTCATGGCGGGACATCATACATCTGTCCTGGTACCTTAATTGTATGTACAGTGGCGTAACTTGAATCTTGTTAGTCTCATGACAAAACATCCAACAAAGACACCTACTTTATTGGTGTACAACAACTGCAGGCTTATACTGCAGGTAGTGTATTGAGCACAGAGCAGATGTGGTAGAATTTGTTAATGCTGTATTGTATCATCGTTCTGATTGTTATGTATCTATTCTCCTTTCCCTATACTCCTGAATGTTTTGCTGATGCAGATAATGGTTGCTGTTTGTCCCAAGTAAAACAGTTCATTCTCCCACAATGTTTGAATATTTTATGATTCTGCTGAAAGCTGATATCTACAACAGCTATCACATTCTTTAATGATATTGGTCTTCTCATATAGGTTGAAAAGGCCACTTCGGCACACTTAGGCTTCAAGTCCTTTGCAACTGCAACTCCTGCATCCACTATAGTTACACCCCTTTGTATGGATAATATTTTACCTGACACCTTTATACTAGCGATGAAGGTACATGGTGGTGATTTATCTTTCCTTATATTCAAGGCAATTGAACAGGTACACAAACCGATAGGAAGGTGCAATTTTAGAAGAAAGGTTCTGAACATGGAGGCGCCTGTGCAATGTTGTGAGTTTGTTTCAAAGGCCGGCGTCACACTTGCGAGTGTGATGTGAGTAAGTCGCACGACTTTCTCTCATCAACACCTGGCACGGCCGCCCGCTCTTGGACCTAAGTGTGCGGCTTCATAGAAATACATGCAGCCGCACACTCGGGTCCGAGAGCGGGTGGCCGTGCCGGGTGTTGATGCGAGAAAGTCGTGCGACTTACTCGCATCTCATTCGCAAGTGTGACGCCGGCCTAACACGCTTGTCAGTTTTCAGGTCCCTGTACCTGTAACCGAGTCTGCTGCAACCGCCAGTGCTCACCTCAATGGCAGCAGAGCCTGCTGCATCCACCAGTGCTCACCTCAACGGCAGCAGAGCCAGCTGCACTCGCCAGTGCTCACCTCAACGGCACCAGAGCCAGCTGCACCCGCCAGTGCTCACCTCAACGGCACCAGAGCCAGCTGCACCCGCCAGTGCTCACCTCAACGGCAGCAGAGCCAGCTACACCCGCCATTGCTCACCTCAACGGCAGCAGAGCCAGCTGCACCCGCCAGTGCTCACCTCAATGGCAGCAGAGCCAGCCGCACCCGCCAGTGCTCACCTCAATGGCAGCAGAGCCAGCCGCACCTGCCAGTGCTCACCTCAATGGCAGCAGAGCCAGACGCACCTGCCAGTGCTCACCTCAATGGCAGCAGAGCCAGCTGCCCCCGCCAGTGCTCAACTCAACGGCAGCAGAGCCAGCTGCACCCACCAGTGTTCACCTCAAAGGCAGCAGAGCCAGCTGCACCCGCCAGTGCTCACCTCAACGGCAGCAGAGCCAGCTGCACCCACCAGTGCTCACTTCAACGACAGCAGAGCCAGCTGCACCCACCAGTGCTCACCTCAACGGCAGCAGAGCCAGCTGCACCCGCCAGTGCTCACCTCAATGGCAGCAGATCCAGCCGTACCCGCCAGTGCTCACCTCAATGGCAGCAGAGCCAGCTCCAACCGCCAGTGCTCACCACAGCGGCAGCAGAGCCTGCTGCACCCACCAGTGCTCACCTCAATGGCAGCAGAGCCAACTGCAACCGCCAGTGCTCACGTAAATGGCAGCAGAGCCAGCCGCACCTGCCATTGCTCACCTCAACGGCAGCAGAGCCATCTGCACCCGCCAGTGCTCACCTTAATGGCAGCAGAGCCAACTGCACCCACCATCGGTCACCTCAATGACAGCAGAGCCAGCTGCACCTGCCAGTGCTCACTTCAACGGCAGCAGAGCCAGCTGCACCCGCCAGTGCTCACCTCAACGACAGCAGAGCCAACTGCACACACCAGTGCTCACCTCAATGACAACAGAGCCAGCTGCACCTGCCAGTGCTCACCTCAAAGGCAGCAGAGCCAGCTGCACACACCAGTGCTCACCTCAATGACAGCAGAGCCAGCTGCACCTGCAAGTGCTCACCTCAACGGCAGCAGAGCCAACTGCACACACCAGTGCTCACCTCAATGACAGCAGAGCCAGCTGCACCCACCAGTGCTCACCTCAATGACAGCAGAGCCAGCTGCACCTGCCAGTGCTCACCTCAACGGCAGCAGAGCCAGCTGCACCCGCCAGTGCTCACATCAACGGCAGCAGAGACAGCTGCACACGCCAGTGCTCACCTCAACGGCAGCAGAGCCAGCTGCACACGCCAGTGCTCATCTGTCCGTTAGACTGTCCTGCCTGCACCTGCAGTTTCTGTCATCTTCTCCGCCTGTCTGCATCTGTTGGACATTTCCCCGGGCCATTCCAGCTATCCACTCCTAGGGGTCAGCTGCCATCTACCCAAGGTCAGTCCTGGAGTAGCACCTGGATCGCCTGCTTTGTCTCTCCACGGATTGAGGTGTCTTTAGCTGCTGTGTGTCCGTGGTCACGCCCCTTCACGTCTTCCTTGGGCTTTGGCACAGTGGTTCCACCACCCAGCCTGTTTTAGACCATTACTTCTCTACAGGCAATATGGTAGAGAATGGTTGTATTGAGTAGATTACAAAAACAGTATCATATTCTGTCTGAAAGTGTATCTGATATATGCATTGCTAGGACAATAGAAGAACTTCAGATACAAGAAAAAACTCATGCATGGGTTACTGCCAAAGCTATAGGGCAAGTAATATGTCTCCTGTTGTGAATAGGCTTGAGATGAGTTCTGAGCAGAGGCTCCCTCTGGTGGTTACAAGCGGTACTGGTCTGTCCAGTGAAGATTGTGAAGATTGTGAGGATTGGGAATCAGGTGTTACTGACTGGTCTTATATAAGGGAGTCACCTTCCCATCAGGGTTGCCGGTGATCAATTGTGCTGGTCTCTATCCTTGATTCCTGTTTCCCTTGTAGCCTGCTGTGTCGTGTCTGCATCTCCTGCTAACAGATAAGACATTTTCTTCTTTTGTTTTTGTGCTTGATTTTTGCATTTTGTCCTGCACTTCTGTGGGGGCCTTCAGGGTCCCCTCCGGGGGCTTTTCCCCTCTCAGTTTAGTTCAGCCACTGATGTTTGTACATTTGCTTTTTCCAGTTTTCTCAGTGGCTGCTGTTTTGTTTTTGGTTACACCAGAGAACTAATTTAGGTGGTAGAGGTCGTGTGATCTCAGATGTTTTTGAAATTAGTAGAGTTGGTGCTTTTCAGGGTTTTCTGGGATTGCAGTAAGTACCCTTCCTATCCTTTTCTATTTAGTTAGTTTGGGCCCCAACGTTTGCTCATACTATTTTCTGTCTGTGTCAGTATTTCTTCTTGTCTAAACGCCATTACATGTTTGGGGGCTTTCTATTATCTTTGGGGTTCTGCTCCGGGGCAGATAGCTTTCCTATATCTATCTTTAGGTGTAGTTAGTTTCTCAGGCTGTGACGAGGCGTCTAGGACCAACGTAGGAACGCTCCACGGCTGCCTCTAGTTGTTGTGGTTAGTCAGGGTACTGCAATCTCATAGATTCCAACTGCTCTGGTGTATTGCCTTTTTTGCCTGCACTCCTCAGCTACCGAAACATAACAGTCTCCCATTAAAGCTCACACAGAGGTTGTCACCAGGATTTCCTACACCCGAGGTCCTGAACACTATGACCAGTCTTGATACAGAGTCCCCTGGAGTGAGGTGCACTATGCCTGCGTCTCAATTAATTTGGAGCATCTTTGAGTAGCTGGGGGCCACTACAAGAAATGTATTAAACTGGAGTACATTTTTGTCATATTTGATGTCACGCTTGTGGCATAAATTTTGAGGAATTTGTTGGCTGCACTTGGCCATACTCCCTCTGAAAACCCCATGGTACATTATTTATCCTGCATGATGAAAACTGTGGAAAAAAATATGCCAGCTTTCATATTTTGGGTCACCTAATATTCCATTAAAAAATGGTATATTAAGCAATCAAAAAGTTATATTTACAGGAAAATGGTACCAATAAAAACTATAACTTACAACACAAAAATACAATCACTATCACAACCCCATTGAAAGAAAAATAGAAAAGTTCTTTGACTCAGAATATGGTGTGATAAACAGAATTTGTATTTTGGTAAAAATTTTTATTTTATTTAAGTAGTACATCATAAAAAAATAAACATTTTGGGTCTGAAATAATTCTGAAAAGTACTTTAGTCCCTGTCTACACTATGTAAGATGCACCCGTATGTGTGCAAAATTTCATACATGTAGGGGTTAATTAAACGTGTAAATTTGTTGAAAAAAATGCGTGGCCTCCCGCTGTATTTTCTCCACCAGACAGGCAAAGCCAGCGAGTGGGGACAGATAATAGCCTAGGGAGGGTGCATTTTTTTGTGCCCCCCCCCCTGGCTACTAACATCTGCCCCCAGCCACCCCAGAAAATGCACATCTATGATGAGATGCGCCTTTTCTGGCACTAAGCCCGTCTATTCCCATTGCCCTGTAGGGGTGGCTAATGGGTTAATAATGGGTTAAGGCCACCTTGCTATTGAAAGGTGACTTTAAGCCAGGTTAATAATTGAGAGTTGTCAATTAGACAACTATCAATCATTAACCCCTTAATGTCCAATGACGTGCACAGTCCGTCATGGCAAGGTGTCAGTTTGGGCACCTTGACGGACTGTGCACGTCATGCCTTTGAACTACCATTGCGTGTAAACACGCAGTGGTAGTTCAGTGCCGACAGCTGACAGGCACAGCAAGCGGTGCGGGAACCTTTGCCGTCGGTCCCCGCACCCACAGCGCTGTGATTGGTCAGTCAATGTGACTGACCAAAGACAGCAGCGATCAGGCAGAAGAGGCTGAAATTTCAGCCTATTCTGCCCGATCAGTGCAGGACCTCAGCGCTGCAGTGGCCGAGCTTCCTGCACTGACAGCCGGGCGGCGCCCCCGCCGCCCCTGACTGTTAACCCCCTGACTGCTGCGATCGAGCGCGATCGCAGCGCTCAGGGGGGGAGGCAGAGGGTCGGGAGCTCCCTCTGCCTCAGATCGGCGCCCTGCAATGTATTTGCAGGGCCTGATCTCTGCCTTGATGACCCGGGTTTGTCATGACAACCTCCGGGTCATCTAGCTACAGAAAGCCGCTGTGACCATGCTCACAGCAGCTTTCACTATAGGTACAATGCATTGCAATGCTGGAGCATTGCAATGCATTGTAACTGCAATAAAAAGTAAAAATGTGAAAGTCCCATAAAGGGATTTTTGTAAAAAAAATTTGGGGGGTTTCTACTGTTTAGTAACATCAGGGGCTCTCCAAACGTGACATGACACCCGCAGACCATTCCATCAAAGTCTGCATTTGAAAATGGCGCTCCTTCCCTTCCGAGCTCTGCCATGCGTCAAAATAGTGGTTTACCCCCACATATGGGGTATCAGCGTACTCAGGACAAATTGCACAATAACTTTTGGGATCCTTTTATCCTTTGAAAAATAGATAAGTTCCTTGGGGGGTCTAGTTTCCAAAATGGGGTCACTTATGGGGGGTTTCCACTGTGTAGGTACATCAAGGACTCTCCAAACGCAACATGGTGTCCGCTCTCGATTCCAGCCAATTTGACATTCAAAATCTCAAATAATGCTCCTTCCCTTCTGAGAAGTGCCGTGCGCCTAAAGATTGGTTTTACCCCACACATGGGGTATCAGTGTACTCAGGAGAAATTGTACAACAAATATTGTGGTTCATTTTCTCCTGATACTCTTGACAAAATTTAAAAAATTGTGTCGAAAGAAAAATTTTGGGAAAAAAAGTTAAATGTTCATTTTTTCCTTCCACATTGCTTAAATTTTAGTGAAGTACCTAAAGGGTTAATAAACTTCTTGAATGTTTTGGTTCCAAAATTGTGCTGATGTAAAGTAGACATGTAGGAAATGTTATTTATTAACTATTTTTTGTGACATATCTCTCTGATTTAATGGCATAAAAATTAAAAGTTTGAAAATTGCAAAATTTTCAAAATTTTTGCCATATTTCCGTTTTTTTCATAAATAAACGCAAGTTATATCGAATAAATTTTACCATTAACATGAAGTACAAAATGTCACGAGAAAAGAATCTCAGAATCGCCAAGATCCGTTGAAGCGTTCCAGAGTTATAAGCACATAAAGAGACGGTGGTCAGAAATGTAAAAATTGGTCTGGTCATTAACCTACAAAATGGCTTGGTCGTTAAGGGGTTAATCCTATTGTATGAAATTAAAAAAAATAACACACACATGAATTAAAAATCATTTTAACAAGTTAACAAGTTTACTGCGGGGACCGGAGCTAATGCTGCCAGCCTCGCAGTAAACCCCCGAATGAATGAGCTCTTCTCCCGGCTGACAGGAGAGGAAGTGATTAGCTGGGAAGTTTAATTGATTGTTTCCCACGCTAATCAGTTCACTTCAGGTTAGCCGGGGACTCCCTCTGACGTCACTGATGCTGTGCGGAGTCCCCAGCTAACCTGAAGTGAACTGATTAGCATTGTTAACCCTTTGTGAAGGATTACAGTGTGGGACCTGACTGAGCGCAGGATAGGTAAGAATATGGTTGTTTTATTTTTTTATTTTTTATTACAGGAGAACAAGGGAATCGAAAGTTTACCAGTACAATAAAAGATGGTCAAAAACTGTGTATTTATTTCATTAAAATGATTTTTAATTCATGTGTGTGTTATTTTTTTTATTTCATTCAATAGGATTAATAATTGATAGTTGTCTAATTGACAACTCTCAATTATTAAACTGGCTTATTGTCACCTTCCATAGCAATGTGGCCTTAACCCATTATTAACCCATTAGCCACCACTACAGGGCTATGGGAATAGATGGACTAAGTACCAGAAAAGGCGCATGTAATTCTGGGGTGGCTGGGGGCAGATGTTAGTAACCAGGGGGGGCACAAAAAATGCACCCTCTCTAGGCTATTATTATCTGCTCCCACTCGCTGGCTTTGCCTGTCTGGTGGAGAAAATACAGCGGGAGCCCATGCATTTTTTTTCAACGAATTTACACCTTTAATTAACCCCTACATGTATGAAATTTTGCACACATACACTCATGTAATTGTTAGTGAAAACCATATATCAAACTACATGAAATGACATGGTTAACTGTATGTAAACCATGTGTCATTTCATGTCGGGTTCTGTAATTTTACGGAAACCGGCAATTGAATTAGCGGCTATTATACTATGTAGAAGTGTATGAACTATAAATATATATATATATGTGTCACAACGACATGTATATATATATATATATATATATAATATATAATATATATATTGTAAGCTTTTCAGGGGATATAGCTCTGGGATCGCCGTCCGGGTAGACGGAGTGGCATAGAAACAGTTCATTCACAGCAGTACTGGTGCAACTGGCCGCAACCAGTTTTATTTAAAGTCAAAAGCAAACAAGACATAAAACAAATCATAAACAGAAGACCTGGCTTGTCCAGCCACTTACTACACTTAGATAGATTTCCCTTTCTATCCGGGACCAGACTCTACCAGCCTGGGCCAAAACAACACATATGTTCAGCATTTACCAGCATGGAGTTTCACAGAGTCTCCTCCTTGTGTCTGAAGGCACCTTCAACGTCCAGACTTGAGAGAGCTCCCCTCCTATTCAGAAGCTATCCGCATGGATTCTCACAGAGACTACTCCTGTGTCCGGGGTACATTGAGCACCCAGACTGAGACAGCTCATACTCCTGGAGACTGCTTCTTGTGCCTGGACTCCTTGTCCAGACTAAGCGAGCTCCCCTCCTATTCAAGCAGCTATCCGCATGGATTCTCACAGAGACTACTCCTGTGTCCGGGGTACATCGAGCACCCAGACTGAGACAGCTCATACTCCTGGAGACTGCTTCTTGTGCCTGGACTCCTTATCCAGACTAAGCGAGCTCCCCGTCTGTATTCCCAGACACCTACTTCCGGTTTCCTAATTATCACCTGAGTGGCCACAGGTTTGAGCTGCAAACGTGTACTTGAATGGATGGTGTAATGACCTTTCTCCACCACTAGTTTTACAAAGCCACACATTTCCCTTATACCAGTTAGCAAAGTATCTAGGTGAAATGTACACCCCATTCAATACATATGCTTTCACTGTCTCACAATATATATATATATATATAATATATATAATATATATATATATGTATTCTATGTGTGTATATGTTTTCTTTCTATTCTGTATTAAACCTGTCAGTGTGATTTTACAGTATAGCCGGGGATGAATTGCTGGCTTTTCTAAAGGACACTGGTGTGATTTTCTCTCAAGTCACACGTGTGGTCCATTTGTAATCCGATTTTTCATTGCACCCATAGACTTGCATTGGCGATTGTCGACCGATTATCAGTGACAATCGCAGCATGCTGCGATTGGCTCTGTCCGAGGAAAACGGCTGAGAAAAAATCGGATGCTGGGAGCTGCTCCATAGATTAACTTGCAGTTGTCCTTTTTTGTCGCCAGTATGACCCCGGCCTATTACTTTTTGTAGTGCTTACGTTTTCTTCATTTTTTCATAAAACCATAGTGGAAAGAAAGTTTTCCCTAGCATTACTACTCTTCTGGTCTCTCTTTTGTTTAGTCTTCATCCAAAGAAAACTGCAGGACTACTACACTAAACGGCCAAAGACAATTCATTATTTCATTTCGAGTATTATTGGTCCTGGAGACGGCTTAAGATTCCTCTGTCTGGTCATGGACTTAAAAGTGTTTCATGAGTATGACTGCCAACCAGAAAGTGATCTGAGAGTTCGAAGACTGCACAAAATCACAGCTATAAATATTTAGTGTTAATTATGTCAACAGGACAGAAATGACTCTTCAGAGTAAGCCTTGTTGTAATGTTGATACACTTGTGGTCTTCTGAGAACCCCATTTTTATGGCCTGTAATGGTTCTTGAAGCTGCAGTCTTACTAGATTAAATATACTCTAAAAACCAAACCAGATGAAAGCTTGTGAACTATGACAGCAAAATGATGGCTATTATATGCATGCTACAAATCACATGAAGAATGGTTCTCCAGTCCGTGACAGAAAAAATATACATACTTGGCAGGAATACTTTTCGTTGCATAAATATGAAATATATCTAAAACTTCATAGAGAGAAGTATTCTGACTAGTGTTGAGCGATAATGCTCGATATCTAAAAATATCGTATCGAAATTGTATCGCCGATAGCACTAAATATCGTCGATATCCGATTCCGATACCGGAAGTCCCATGTAAGTCTATGGAACAAAATATCGCAACAAAAAAAACCCTTTCTTTCGTTGTAAACACAAAATATACACACATAGAATACATATATATATATATATATATATATATATATATATATACATGTCATTGTGACATATATATATACATATATTTATAGTTTATACACTTCTACATAGTAAAATAGACTCTGATTCAATTGCCGGGTAAAGCCGTGACATACCCCATAGAAGTCGACGGGCTCGGTGCCGAGTACCCCCAAAACCTCTGGCTCTGTGCGACTCAACTTGGGCGTCACGAACAGGATTCTGTAGCTCGCTATAAGCGAGTCCTGTGTGCCTGAATTGAACTGGTTTTGTGCTTGAGAATTGCTAAAATCATCAGAGAATGTATTTGCCATTTTTCCGCCATATCTGCGTCACGACGAGGCACTGGTGAAGAAGAAGGGCGTGCTCTTCATGGGTGTACACTCACTCAGTGATGCGAAAACGATGGCTCTAAATGGTACTGCAATGTAAGATCGTGGCCCACAGCTCTTCAGTTCCGCCTCCTCATCCTCCTCAGTGTGCGGAAACTAACACGAAGGTCCCGCCTCCCTACAAAAGAGGGGCCCTCTCCAGATGCTAATGACACATGTGACTTGGCAGAGATGGCTAATGGACACGAGCAGAAGTGTGAAGGGATGGAGCAGTCAGAGCTCTCCCCCCACGGAAGCGACCCGATCGCCACGGAACCACCGTTGGGCACCCGGCCTGGAAACCCTCCTACGCTGCAAGAAGCGGAGGATACCCTAAGAGGCCTGGCCCGGCACCGGGAGGAGGTCGCCAGGATGGAAGCGAGCTGGCGTGCCTAAAACAAACTTGAGCGGCGCCAATCCCTCTTACCTGAAGTGTCTATACCGGAAGGTGAGGCACCCGTTCTAGTAGAGGAGTCCTTGCAATGTGATCCGGTTGACGTTGTCGCAGTGGAGGCACCCGTTCGTGCAAAAAACTCTGCACCGGCAGCACCCCAGATCCCGCTGTCTGCCCCCGTCGCTGAGACAGAAGAAGCGACACCCGTCCTCATGGAGGAGGCTGCGCAGGCACCAGAGCACTACCTGCCTGTACCGGAGCCCCGACTGTCATCTGTTCCAGAGCCGGCTGCTTCCTCCGCAGGTGAGCGCCGCCAGGACTGGGGGGCGCCAGGAGAGCTGCCGCAAACCGGACACTGTAAGCTGGTATTTGATGGTGGAGACATGGAGCAGCTGGTGGAGGAGAATTACAACCGGCGTCAGGAGGAAGAGTGGAGACGTTGGGAGCGGGAAGCAGAGCGACAAAGGGAGCAGCGAGAAACCCAAAAGCTTCGCCAACGTCAGCTGGAGAAGGACCGGGCAGATAAGGACCGGATGAGAAAGGATAAAGGAACCCTGTGGGAGCCGCGGCGTAAGGGTGCAGTACGGAGCTTTAAATTGAAAGGTGGTTGGGGCTTCATCCAGGAGCCTGGACTTTATTTAGAAGTTTTTGTGAACCGGCGGGACGTGGAGGCTCACCTCCCAGAAGGACACCCGGGGAGGGACCTGTTGCCAGGAGACTTGGTGACTTACACCCGACACTGGGGTTACAATGGATGGTACGCCCTAAATGTTACCAGGTGCGACCCCTACTCCCCAGAGTGTCAGGAACCTGTGAGACCCTCGGAGCCTTCAGCCTCCCACATCCAGGCCTCTGCAAAAGTGCCCACCCCACGCCGTAAATCTCCCAAGCCTCCCTCAGTGGTCTCCTCAGCAGCCCCAGCTATGGACATGATAAGTATAGCTGGCCCGTACCCGCCGCCTGTTAGGCCCCCTGGGGTTCGTTCAGTCCGGGACATAGGGTTCCAGACCCGGAGGGAGATGAAAGAGGTGGCCACACAGACCCAGATAGCGGGTCACGACTTGACTGTACAGGCCACACGACGTCATCAGGTCCTGGTGGTTCTTGGTGCCTCGGATGTTTGGCAAGCATCAGAAGAGTACCAGGTGGTACCTGGAACACCCCTGCCAAAGAATTATAAATAACCCGGACAGGGTCCCTGTATGTAAATAGTTAAATTGTTTATGTACCCGGACGGGTGAATGTTCATAAAAAAGTTTTTTAATTTAATAAAAAAAAAAAACACAGTTTTCATTACTTTTATTACAGTCTCATCCTGCGACGCCATCGATCTCCTGTAAAAAAATGAAAAAAAAAAAGTATACCACCTGACCGACGCAGTCCATAGTAACGAGTGTCCCACGACGATCCAGCTCTGTTACATCAGAATGACAGGCAGAGCCTGTCATCCCGGAGCAGCACAGCTGATTACCTGCTTCCCCGGCGGTGACGTCATCGGACTGGTTTACGGCCGGGATTACCCAGCAGTCACTGCAGTTATCGCGAAAAACTGCATGTGACCGCCAGGGAGAAGATAATGGCGGCCATCAAGCAGTCCAGGACGTGACCGCCGGAGATCTTCTGCCAGGTAAGTGCTGCTGACTCCTGACAGACCCGACCGACGGACACTCACAGTGACAGTGACAAATCCGATTCCGGTATTCGATAAGACGAAAATATCGAAACGAATTATCGAAAGGCCGATAGAGCTAATATCGGCCGATAGCCGATATTTGCAGTATCGTATCGCTCAACACTAATTCTGACTGAAAGAATAGTTGCTGAAATGCATGATAATTGCAACATGTAAAATAAAAATGTGGCACCCCAGTGCAATCTTTAGCCAAATTGAAGGCAGCCTGACAAATACCAGTATTCACTCGGCTTCTTCTCCTTGTCATGTGAGCCGCATGTACCAGGGCCTTGGGGTACTCGGCACCGAGCCCGTTGAGGTCTATGGGGAATGTCACGGGTAGCGCAGCTCGGTCCGTTGCCCTGGGCGCTCACTGAAATGGGGATATTTACAGGGGATTAAATGTTCGTGTAGTTTGTCGTGATGCCACCTGTAGTACCTGGTCAGGGTGACCAGCGCTGCTGTGCAGGTCCTCTGGAAGGGATGGTGTTGTGCAGCTAGGTGATAAGTCTTCTACAGGTGAGACTGTGTCCTCCCAGGGCAGATAAATGTAAAGTAAAAGCAATGGTGCAGAGTGATGTAGCAGAGTGGAGTGTGCGACAGAGTAATAATGCAGGAAACAGTTCTTGTGCAGTTCAAGGGTTTACTCACAGTCTGTTGTACACCAGATTCCAGCCGGGCACTGTGTCCTTCCAGTGAGTAGTCCAGTAACCCTCAGGTAAATTGGTCACACTTCCAAACACTCCCTTTATGTTCCTTTCCGGCTTCTTGGTGCTACACTCCTTACTCCTCTCTGCACCTCCCTACCACAGAGCCCTCAGAGAGGTAGTAATGGATCCTTTCAGTTTACAGGTACGACCCGATGTCCCGGTGCACTGTTCTCCTCTTCACGGAGACCGGAACACCGTCGGATGCCTGGACGTACTTGATCCCTAGCTGCCTCCGGATGGGATTATGGTAGCTAGTGGCTCTGTGAAGAGTCCCACTAGACGCGGTGTTACTAATGGCGATGAACTGACCCACTAGTCTGGGAACCGTTTCCCGATATGTGCCTGGTCCTTCCTTCTGGTGGATGGGGGCACAGCTTCAATTGCTGTCTCAGCCCAGGACCCCTTCGCTCTCTTCAGCTCGGCTCCCTGAGGTAAACTCAGAAGAGCTGCAGGTCAGGCAGTACCCACACACTGCCTGCCTGTCTCCAACTGAAACTCTAGGCTAACACGCTGCAGCCTAATGCTGAAGCTGACTCCACCCACCCACTTCCACACCCTCTCCTAACCAGCCTAATGCTCAGCACTGGCATGATGTGTGTGGATGTGGTGATGGAGTCAATGGGGTGCTTCCTCCTTACCTGAGAGTCAGGTGTCACACCTCTGGGTGAGATGCAATATCTCTGTGGCGACTGGACCCTCAGGGCGCCACACATGTTCTCCATACTTAGTAAAAGCTGACTCTGAAGTAGTTGATTAGATCAGTAGTTAAGGACACAGTGGAGTCACTACACTTTATACTTCAACTTATACTCAATTCTCCAGGAAAGCGTAGGAGACACCCAGGAAAAGATGAGCCCGTCCTAGTGGCACTTAGAAGAGCTGTCATCTCGCCTGGGTGCAGCAAAAGCCCCCCAGGACCTCTTGAATAGCAATTGCTCCCTGGAGATTTCCTGAGAATGATGATATGATGGCATATAGAAGGCGCACCAGCATCAAAACATATATGTAGAGCAGGGGTCTCAAACTCGCGGCCCGTGGGCCAACTGCGGCCCTCGGGACGCTAGTTTGCGGCCCTCACCTCATGGGCCCTCGGGACACTAGTTTGCGGCCCTCGGCTGGGATCACACATGCGAGAAACACCGCATGTGAAATCCCAGTCACTCGTAGTACCGCTCATTAAGGTCATGAATATGGACGCCACTCCTCTCATAGGCATGGCGCCCATATTCATAAGCTTAATGAGCGGTACCACAGAAAGATGCCGGCGCCGGGCATACTCACCTCATCTCCTGCTGCTGCCGCCGCCCCCGCTTCCTGTCTCTGACACAGAGAGCAGCACCGCTGGATGACGTCATCATTCAGCTGCCTGCTCTGTCAGAGCGAGGAAGCGCGGGCATCGGTAATGCTGCGGACAGGTGAGAGGTGTGTGTGTGTACAGGTGAGAGGTGGTGTGTGTGTGTGCAGGAGAGTGATGGGGAAAAAGCAGTGATGGGGAAAAGCAATGTGGGAGTAATGGGGAAAAGCAATGATGGGAGTAATGGGGAAAATCAATGTGGAAAAACCAGTGATGGGAAAAGCAATGTGGGAGTAATGGGGAAAAGCAATGATGGGAGTAATGGGGAAAAGCAATGTGGAAAAACAGTGATGGGGAAAAGCAATGATGGGAGTAATGGGGAAAAGCAATGTGGAAAAACAGTGATGGGGAAAAGCAATGTGGGAGTAATGGGGAAAAGCAATGATGGGAGTAATGGGGAAAAGTAATGTTGAAAAACAGGGATGGGGAAAAGAAATGATGGGAGTGATGGGGGAAAAACAGTGATGGGGAAAAGCAATGATGGGAGTAATGGGGAAAAGCAATGTGGAAAAACAGTGATGGGGGAAAAGCAATGTGGGAGTAATGGGGAAAAGTAATGTTGAAAAACAGGGATGGGAAAAGCAATGATGGAAGTGATGGGGAAAAACAATGATGGGGAAAAGCAATGATGGGAGTGATGGGGGAAAAACAATGATGGGGAAAAGCAGTAATGGGGAAAAGCAATGATGGGAGTGATGGGGGAAAAGCAATGATGGGAGTGATGGGGAAAAGCAATGATGCGGAAAAAGCAATGATGGGAGTGATGGGGGGAAAGCAATGCTGGGGAAAAAGCAATGATGGGAGTGGTGGGGAAAAACAACAATGGGGTGATGGGGAAAAAGCAATGGGGGAGAATGAGCGCTGGGGGGAATGACTTCTTGCTGTTAACCAGTTAATGTTTTCTTGTCCACCACACTGCAGTGTCAAAAGAGGAAGGAAGCGAGACAGGCAGCAACATTGCATCAGAGAGCTCTTGACCTCGAAACAGAAAATCCTCAGATCCTGGTATTGTAACATAATATTAAGAATAATTCATTTAGTCGTGATAGCCTATTTCCACCTGTTTTGTAAGAGCTTTTCTTGTGGAAAACCTGATGCGGCCCAGCCTCACCCAGATTCTACCTCCAGCGGCCCCCGGGTAAATTGAGTTTGAGACTCCTGATGTAGAGGATGTAAATCAGGGCAATGAAAGTGAGTAGACTACAAGAGTGCAAATGTCAATCTCTAGCACCACTAGTTGAAAAGGTTGGTAAGTTCAGATCTAGCAAAAGTTACTGTGCATTTACAGAAACAAAAGAATACAGCAGCAATCTATGATTTGTCCTGTCTGTCTCCACGTTGTCTAGCTCTGATGCAGGTAACCCTTCTCTTCTTCTTGTATTTGGTTAGTATTGAGTCAGCCATCATTGTCACATGTTAATAATCTGTACATCCCTGGCTAAAATCATCTTTTCACCTGCTGTTGATGTTTTGCATAATACAAGAAATTCAGCCTCTTGGAATCTGCATACATGCCTTTGTAGCTGAGTTGACACTGTCTGACAACGTTTTTGGTATGAGTACTGGTTCAATACAGACAGTTGTATAAACATGGGCGTACCCAGGATCAAAACTGGGGGGGGGCAAGCCAATGTCGCATTTTATACAGGTTACATCATATACACCGTACATTATACTGCATATTAGGTATGGAGCATTAGAACTGTTGTATATTGTATAATACAGCAGTGTATGCGACACTATGCTGTATATACCATATATAGGATGAGTCGCACACGTACCAGGGCTTATGGGATACTCGGCACCGAGCCCGTTCACTTCAATGGGGAGAGGTCACGGGTAGCACAGCTCGGTCCTTTGCCCTGGGCGCTCATTCAAAGGGGGGATATTTACAGGGGAAAATAGTAATTGTTCGTGACGCCACCTGTGGTCTCTGATCAGGGTGACCAGCGCTGCAGGATGAATCCTCAGAGGGGTTGTTACTGGGCAGCAAGATGTTAAGTCTTCCACAGGTAAGACTGGTCCCTCTAGGTATATGGCGGTGCAGGGTGCAGGCAATAAGGCAGACACACACAAGTCAGTCTCTTTCCATACCTTTACTGGTGGTATTTGCAGGTATGTCCCGGAAGCTGCTCAGGGTGGAAGATGCACATCCAGTAATCACTGAGTAGGTTTAAGGCCTCCTTTCTCCCAATGTGTGTGAGTTTCTAACCTGCATGAAGCCAAGTTTAACTTCGTGTAAAACAGCTACGCCCGGCCGACATTGTGGTGGAGCCTTCTTTTGGACAGAACTAAGTCTATGTGGCTGATCAGGCCTGACTCCTGTTCTTCCTAACCCCGGTTACGTATCAACACTGAAGGGCCCCCTCTGCGACCTGAAGTCCAGCAGGGTCCCCGGTTTCTCCCACTAGCCGTGAAGGAACTAGCAAGCTCGGACCCGGTGTCCGGTTGGGCAGAGTGGAGGTCAGCTATCGTTGCTATATCACCTCAGTCACTTTTTCTTCTTCTTTACCACTCGCCTGTCGCCCTACTCGCACCCTTAACATAAGCACAGGCAACAGTAGGTGTAGTCATCAGCTTCCTTCTATCCACAGCTCACTGACCGTTTCTCAGTCGACTCGTTGTTACAAATAACTGTAGTTCCCTTCCTTCTGCTCCTTCATAGGCTCTGTCCAGAGTAGCTATCAGGACCTTCCGTCAGACTGATTTCACGCTCACTCCGAGAGTCACTTTCCACGTTCATAGGGAACTAACAGTCAGCCTGTTCTGAGGTAACAGCTTGTCTTTCTTCCTCTGTCTCATCTGACAGGAATCACCAACCATCTGAACACGCACTGGCTCAGACAAAGCTCTGACTAGACTCTCCAAGACTCCAGTCTGGAAAAAGACCACTCTGCTACGTCTCCCACACCCTTATATATTCTAAGGCTCCCTCTGGTGGCACTATAGGGAAGTATGGAGTGTGAATGAATATCAGGTGTTTGTGCATTACCTTTCTGTGCATCCTCCAGGGAACATGTGTCACCAAGCGCAGCTGGGCCACACATCCCCCCCTAGTTATATCAGCACTCCCGGGCTGAAATAGAAAAAACAATTTTTATAATAACATCAACAACATAACTCATCCCTTGTGGGAGGTAAGGACACTTTAACGTTACATTGTGTACAAATTGCAATTAGAAAAATATCAAAATACTTTCACAGTGCAAATAAATACAAGATTCTTGTGGAGGACCCGCACCAAACCTCCCACGGGGGTCCTGGGTGGGCTGCAGGACTTCTCTGCTGCAAACCTCACTCAAGGCCACACCATACGGGTTTTTCTTCAGAGGTAGAATGGTTTTACGTAAAACCAAGATGGGGCACCGAAGTGCTAACTATTTACAACTAAAGTTCTGTGCTGCAAGAGTCCTCAGCACGCAGTCCTTGGCATAAGAACATTTCACATTTCACACAATATTTCATATTACCCAACTAGTATACTACTTCAGACATTTATCACATTCACAATAAAGTGCAATTCCTCTTAACTTTTTACAGTTGCAGTAAACCCTGTCTGGGTCCTACTCTTCTTCTTTGCATATTGTTGTTACACCTTCCATACCTGGGGCTGGAAGTATGCGGTGCGCTCTGGAACACATCACCAGAAGATCATGTCCTGCTACCTGTGTCTGGGTAGCTACAGTCCTTGTTTCAATTTTGCGATTTACTAGAGGCCTTACAGGTGCCTCTTCTGAATACAGATTTGACTCAGTAGGGGTCGCACTAACAGTCACTACGCTCTGCAGCGTTTCCAATGAGGACGCAGATGTGCGCAGTGGCTTAGTTGGGGACGCACTAGCCTGTTGCGTTGCAGAATAGGATGCAGGACAGGACGCAGGGGCGCGCAATGGCTCAGTTGGAGACGCACTAGCCTGTTGCGTTGCAGAGTAGGATGCAGAATAAGATGCAGGTGCGCGGCCGGTTGCTGGTGGGGTTGTGACTTGGGACGCTGGGACACGGGGTACATTTCCAGCTTCAGGGACGGGGTCACCGACTAGGGAGACATTCAGGGCATACCACCCCTTAAGACCCCAGTGTCGCGTGTAGGTGACAATATCCCCTATCATGAGATCCCTTCCCGGGTGTCCCTCTGGCAGGTGAGACTCCACATCCCTGCGGTTGACGAATACCTCCTGGTACAGGCCTGGTTCGTGGATGAACCCCCAGCCTCCCTGGAGTTTGAAGTCTCTAATGGCCCCCTGGCGCCGCGGTTCCCGGAGCGTACCTTTGTCTCGCCTGACGTTCTCCTTGTCAGCAAGATCTTTCTCCCGGTACCTCCGGCGAAGCTGCTGCGCCTCTCGCTGCTCCTGCTGCTGCCGCTTGTTCTCTTTCTGGGCGGCGTATTCCACATCGTCCAGGAGCTCCATCTCCTCCCAGTCGATCTCCATCACTTCGGGCAGGATCTCCTCCGTCGTCCCTACCGGGGGACTGCATTCCGCTGCGGCCTCTGGTTCCAGGCCTGGCTGGCATTCTGGTCCGGGCAGGGCCTCCTCAGCCTCCTTCCCTCCCGCCGCGTCCTCGGCGGAGTCAGGATCAGCTCTTTTGGGGCCGGTCTCCGGTTCTTCATCAGCCGCTGGGTTCAGTGGTGGCGCAGGTAACCGTTGTGCATCCAGGGGGAGAGCATCGCGTCCCACAGCAGCCGCTGTTTCAGGGCACGCCAGCTTCTCTCCATCACCTCCGTCTCTGCGCGGTGTCGGGCTATAACTTTCAGCACCGCATCCACCTCCTCCACTTTTTGCATTCTCCGGTCATCCGCCCGACCTGGGGACGGTTCAGGCACAGGCAGCAGCTCTTCAGGGAACGGGGTCTGCGCACCGCCATTCCTCCACACAGCGTCTCCTGTCCTTCCGCCATCTCACTCCAGGCCAGACTGTGTTTTCCATCAGGAACAATCTGGTCTCTTCCGTGGAGGCGGGACTTTCGCTTTCTCTTCCTAGCATAGAGGATGAAGAGGAGGCGGATCTCCCTTGCAGTAGGGCAGGCTCTCACATTGTAATAGCACTTAGACAGGGCGCCCATAGCTTTCGCGCCACAGGGGGGGCACGCCCACGAAGGTCCGCCCACCTTCTTCACCAGCGCCTCAGGGCGCGAATATGGCGGCAAAATGCGCCAAAAATCAAACAACAGCAACACAGTCTTTTTGCTCAAAACAGTCCAATTCTAGGCACACAGGACTCACATTTAGTAAGCTTCGTATCCTGTTCGTGACGCCAAAGATGAGTCGCACACGTACCAGGGCTTATGGGATACTCGGCACCGAGCCCGTTCACTTCAATGGGGGAGAGGTCACGGGTAGCACAGCTCGGTCCGTTGCCCTGGGCGCTCATTCAAAGGGGGATATTTACAGGGGAAAATAGTAATTGTTCGTGACGCCACCTGTGGTCTCTGATCAGGGTGACCAGCGCTGCAGGATGAATCCTCAGAGGGGTTGTTACTGGGCAGCAAGATGTTAAGTCTTCCACAGGTAAGACTGGTCCCTCTAGGTATATGGCAGTGCAGGGTGCAGGCAATAAGGCAGACACACACAAGTCAGTCTCTTTCCATACCTTTACTGGTGGTATTTGCAGGTATGTCCCGGGAAGCTGCTCAGGGTGGAGGATGCACATCCAGTAATCACTGAGTAGGTTTAAGGCCTCCTTTCTCCCAATGTGTGTGAGTTTCTAACCTGCATGAAGCCAAGTTTAACTCCGTGTAAAACAGCTACGCCCGGCCGACATTGTGGTGGAGCCTTCTTTTGGACAGAACTAAGTCTATGTGGCTGATCAGGCCTGACTCCTGTTCTTCCTGACCCCGGTTACGTATCAACACTGAAGGGCCCCCTCTGCGACCTGAAGTCCAGCAGGGTCCCCGGTTTCTCCCACTAGCCGTGAAGGAGCTAGCAAGCTCGGACCCGGGTGTCCGGTTGGGCAGAGTGGAGGTCAGCTATCGTTGCTATATCACCTCAGTCACTCTTTCTTCTTCTTTACCACTCGCCTGTCGCCCTACTCGCACCCTTAACATAAGCACAGGCAACAGTAGGTGTAGTCGTCAGCTTCCTTCTATCCACAGCTCACTGACCGTTTCTCAGTCGACTCGTTGTTACAAATAACTGTAGTTCCCTTCCTTCTGCTCCTTCATAGGCTCTGTCCAGAGTAGCTATCAGGACCTTCCGTCAGACTGATTTCACGCTCACTCCGAGAGTCACTTTCCACGTTCATAGGGAACTAACAGTCAGCCTGTTCTGAGGTAACAGCTTGTCTTTCTTCCTCTGTCTCATCTGACAGGAATCACCAACCATCTGAACACGCACTGGCTCAGACAAAGCTCTGACTAGACTCTCCAAGACTCCAGTCTGGAAAAAGACCACTCTGCTACGTCTCCCACACCCTTATATATTCTAAGGCTCCCTCTGGTGGCACTATAGGGAAGTGTGGAGTGTGAATGAATATCAGGTGTTTGTGCATTACCTTTCTGTGCATCCTCCAGGGAACATGTGTCACCAAGCGCAGCTGGGCCACACATCTACATGGCACACTCACCTCTATACAAAGAATAAGAGGCATTATAACCTGTATATGAAAAGTATAATACAGCAGTGTATATACACTCTATATACCGCACACGATGTGTATGACCTGTATACACCATATACTACACTCTATATACCGCACACGATGTGTATGACCCTGTATACACCATATACTACACTCTTATTTTGAAGTAAAAAAAAGAAAGAAACAGGAACAAATACAATACTTAAAATAAAGAACAAGTAAAGTTAAAAATCAACAAACTTACTGGTATTTCAATGGGAACTATGGGTCTGCTTTTGGCTAATGAGATGGTCAATGTTCGGTTCCATATTTGTCACAAGTGAAGCAATTTTCTCTTTCTTGATATCATTATTTCCTAGGGATTCCAAATTGCTATTAGTAAAATACCAATATATATACAGCGCTACAAAAACAATATGCCAGCAATAAAACTGCCCATACAGAGACATACAGCCCATCACTGAATTAAAAGAGGCATAGATGCTCATGAGGAGAACATAATTTTACCTCTATACAAGTCACTGGTGCGACCACACTTAGAATACTGTGTGCAGTTCTGGTCTCCGGTGTATAAGAAAGACATAGCTGAACTGGAGCGGGTGCAGAGAAGAGCGACCAAGGTTATTAGAGAACTGGGGGTCTGCAATACCAAGACAGGTTATTACACTTGGGGTTATTTAGTTTGGAAAAATGAAGGTTTAGGGATGATCTTATTACAATGTATAAATATATGAGGGGAAAGTACAAAGACCTTTCTAATGATCTTTTTACTCTTAGAACTGTGACGGGGACAAGGGGGCATCCTCTACGTCTGGAGGAAAGAAGGTTTAGCCATAATCACAGACGCAGATTCTTTACTGTAAGAGCAGTGAGACTATGGAACTCTCTGCCGTCTAATGTTGTAATGAGTGATTCCTTACTAAAATTTAAGAAGGGACTGGATGCCTTTCTTGAAAAGTATAATATTACAGGCTATATTCACTAGTTTCCTAGATACTGCGTTGATCCAGGGAGCTAGTCTAATTGCCGTATGTGGAGTCGGGAAGGAATTTTTTTCCCCAATGTGAAGCTTACTGTTTGCCACTTGGGGTTTTTTTTTTGGCTTCCTCTGGATCAACATGTTAGGGCAGGTTAGAATAGGATATGGGTTGAACTAGATGGACTTAAAGTCTTCCTTCAACCTTAATAACTATGTTACTATGTTACTGCAGCCTTGCCAATCCATATAATTTCATCCTCATCAGTGCACATATTGGTGCAACTCCGCTTTTAGCTCAGGCTCAGACTGGTGTGGTGCGAGAGTCCCTATAGGCAGGTAAATGTCCCCAATAGGCAGCATTGATCCCAATAGGCAGCATATGTCCTCCATAGGCAGCATAGGTCCCCAATAGGCAGCATAGTCCCCAATAGGCAGCATAGTCCCCAATAGGCAGCATAGTCCCCAATAGACAGCATATGTCCCAATAGACAGCATAGGTCCCCAATAGACAGCATATGTCCTCAATAGACAGCATAGGTCCCCAATAGGCAGCATAGGTCCCCAAAACGCAGCATAGGTCCCCAAAACGCAGCATATGTCCCCAATAGGCAGCATAGGTCCCCAATAGACAGCATAGGTCCCCAATAGGCAGCATAGGTACCCAAAACGCAGCATAGGTCCCCAATAGGCAGCATAGGTCCCCAATAGGCAGGTAAATGTCCCAATAGGCAGCATAGGTCCCCAATACGCAGCATATGACCTCAATAGCCTGCATATTCCCACAATAGCCAGCATAATCCCCCATAGCCAGCATAATCCCCCATAGCCAGCATAATCCCCCAATAGCCAGCATAATCCCCCATAGGCAGCATAATCCCCAAGAGCCATCATAATCCCCCATAGCCAGCATAATCCCACAATAGCCAGCATAATCCCCCAATAGCCATCATAATCCCCCATAGCCAGCATAATCCCACAATAGCCAGCATAATCCCCCAATAGCCAGCATAATCCCACAATAGCCAGCATAATCCCCCCAATAGCCATCATAATCCCCCAATAGCCAGTATAATCCCACAATAGCCAGCATAATCCCCCATAGCCAGCATAATCCCCCATAGGCAGCATAATCCCCCATAGCCAGCATAATCCCCCATAGGCAGCATAATCCCACAATAGCCAGCATAATTCCACAATAGCCAGCATAATCCCCCAATAGCCAGCATAATCCCCCTTAGGCAGCATAATCCCCCAATAGCCAGCATAATATCCCATAGCCAGCATAATCCCCCATAGGCCGGGCCCGGCGTCAAAAAAAAAAATGCCAGTACTCACCTATCTCCCCCACTGCTCTGAAAAAGCGTGCGCTGAACTCCGTCTTCTCCTGGCACATGACGTCATCAGGGTGCGTAGGCGGCGTGATGACGATCACGTCGCCTGTGCTGCATATGGAAGGCCTCACCACATTCCGCCCGCGATTAAAGGTTCAAGCACTGTGCGCCCCTGCTTCTAGGGTTATGGGGTACTCGGCACCGAGCCCATGGAAGTCTATGGGGAATGTCACTGGCAGCAGAGCTCGGTCCGTGGCCCTGGGCGCTCATACAATGGGGGAATATTTACAGGGGATTATAGTAATAGTTTGTGACGCCACCTGTGGTTTCTGATCTGATTGACCAGCGCTGCAGGGTAGATCTCTGAGGGGATGTTATGGCAGCTAGGTGTTAAGTCCCCCACAGGTGGGACTGGTCCCTCAAAGTCTATGGTGGTGATGCAGGGTGCAGATAAGAAGTCAGTCACACACAATGCCGTCTCTTTCCATACCTTTACTTGTAGATGTTGCAGGTATGTCCCGGGAAGCTGGTCAGGTTGGAGAATGCACATTCAGGATATTGCTGAGCAGGTTTAAGGCCTCCTTTCTCCTTAATGTGTATGTGAGTACAAACTTGCATGAAGTCAAGTTAACTCTTTCAATAGCAACTACGCCCGGCCGACATAGTGGTAGAGCCTTTTCTGTGGTAGAACTAAGTCTATTTCTGCAGCGTCCCGCTAGACTCCTGTTCTCCTGACTCCAGTTACGTATCGACACATTGGGCTGCCTCCTGTGACCTGAAGTCCAGCTAGGCCTCCAGTGTTTCTTATTACTAGGCGTGAAGCACTAGCAATGCTTCGGACCCCAGTGTCCGGTTTACTAAGTGAAGGTGATCTGTCACCTGAATCACTTACTTCTCTCTTTCTCCACTTGCCTTTCGCCCTGCTCTCGCCCTTAACATAAGCACGAGTAGCAATGGTGTAAATGTCAGCTTTCCTTCCAGCGCTCGCTGACCTGTCCTCAGTTAACTCGATGTTGTGACTGCTGTGATTCCTTTCCTTCTTTCCTTCTTAGACCCCACTTCGAGTGGCTATCAGGAACTTCTGTCAACTGATTTAAATGCACGCTCTGAGAGTCGCCTTCCACGTCCTTAAGGAACACAGGCAGCTTGTGCTGAGGTAACAGGTTTAGGAGTAGCTCTGACTAGGCTAGGATGATTCATCTCCACCCGTACTAGCCTCCACTTCAATATATGGTGAGCTACAGGAGCTCCTTCAGATCTCAGTCTTATCTCCTCCCAAGACTAGAATGACTAATCTGACTCTAGATGGATGGGATAACTCACTCCTGAGCCACCCTGGCTTGACTGAACTAACTACTGCTACGTCACACTACTTAAATAGTCTGAAAATGCCTCTAGTGGCAGTGTTGAGAAGTGTGTGATGTGAATGAATATCAGGCTTCACAATACCTTTCTTGTGCATTTTCCAGGAGACATGTGTGCCTTGCGCAGCTGGGCCACACAGAGTCAATATAGGCAGTCTTCTCAATGGACAAAGTATACCGAATGCTAGATGAAGGGTACTGATAAACTATTTATACTCAATGAAGACATTCTAAATTCATGTACAGGTTATATCCACAATGTTATACAGTTGGGTAGCATTACCTAGGACTTTTTAAAGTTTATGAAGTTATAATAACAACTCAGCAATCAGAGACTTAGGCTGTGTTTCCATGATCAGGAAACACAGCGCTTTGGACGGAGCGGAAAGTCCACTCCGCCCAAAGCCCCCCCCCCTAGTGAACGCGCGGTCAATCCGGATGTGTTCATTGAACACATCCGGAACACATCCGGAATGACCGCAGGCTACACAGGCCTGTGTTATTTCCCTTGCGGCGATGCAGCGTCGCCGCAAGGGAATAGGACATGCTGCGATCTAAAAAGACGCGCCGCATATCCGTTAACGCAGGTCTGCCGCCTGCGTGTTTTTAAGCATAGTGGAGATGGGATTTCTTGAAATCCCCTCCACTATGCTGTAACATCAAACACGCAGCAATTACTGAGTGTTTCCTGACCATGGAAACACACCCTTAGAGAATTTAGGGTGTTGAAATTTCACACCTGTTTTTGTTCACTATTGCACAGTCTTTATGCATGAACCACCATCAGTACATGAATACAGCACCAGAACCATTGTCAGTACATGAATACTACATATTGTCAATACAGGAAGCAGCTGAGTTGACACTGTCTGACAGCGTTCTTCGTGTGAGTACGGTTCAATACAGACATTCATAGAAATGCTGTTTAAAAAGCCGAACACTTGCAGCCCAGTTATGTAGTCGGTATAGGCTGTCTTCTCAGTAAACAATTTATACTCCATGAAGACTGTCTAAATTCATGTAATTTTATTAACCCCTGGGCTTGATGTCAGCTGACATTACAAAGCTGACATCAACTCCACAAATATTACCCCATTTGCCATCGCACCAGGACAAGTGGGAAGAGTAAAGCTAAGTGCTACAACTTGCGCATCTAATGAATCCACCATTTCTGGGGTGGCTGAGGGCTAATATTTTTAGTCTTGGAGGGGACAAATATCCATGGCTCTTTCCTAGGCTATTAATATCAGCCCGCAGCTGTCTGTTTAGCCTTTTCTGGTTGTTGAATATAGTGGGACCCCATGTCATTTCTTGGGGGAGGTTTCCCCTATAATAACCAGTAAAGGCTAAGCAAACAGCTGTGAGCTGATATTATTAGCCTGGAAACCTTTAGGGCTATTGGCCTGTTCCCAGAATATTAACATTAGCCCCAGCCATCAGCTTTCCCTCAGCTGGTTGTGAAAATATCGTGGGACCCACACCATTTTTTTCATTTACTTTTTTATTTATTCAATACACAGATGGGTGCACCAGAACGCTAATGTTCAGAGTTCATACCAGTCACCCTGTGCTATGTGCGGGACCGAAACCCGAACACGGACTTTAAACCAGAAATGCATCGGCTGCACCTAATAAAGCTTGGTGAAAGGCTGTATTGCAGCCAATCACCAAGCTTTATTACTATGGGCACTTCTTGCTACATCACAGCAATGCCAAGCCATGAGAGCTTATTTATATTGTCTGGGAGTGGCCAATATCCATGGCCTTTTCCTAGGCTACTAATATCAGTCCGTAGCTGTCTGTTTAGCTTTTGCTGATTATTGAATATAGGAGGGAACGCATGTCATATTTTAGGGGTGGTCTCTACTTATCATGCTCCTGTCAGCGCCAGCGAACTGCCACGGCTGAGCAGGGTGACTCACCCACACTGTGGAAGGGCCCGGGTCAGATGCCGCAGGGAGGCTCAGGCAGAGGGGACCTGAGCAGCGTGGTGAGAGGGGACACTGAAGGTAGCAGTAAGCAAAAGGACCTGCGATCATGTGACCACAGGGGGCGGGGCTTAGCGTCCTGCTGCTAGAGATGAGTGCAGGACTTAACAGGGACCCTGGATTAGTAAAGAGGGAAACTCAGGTCAGACAAACGGGGTTCATACACAGAGAGGACGGTGCAGTACAGAAGGGGCGAGCAGAGAATAGTCACAACATAAGCCAGGAGTCATACACGGAGATAGCAATGCAGTACAGGAGGGATAAGCAGAGAATTGTCAGGACAAAGGCCAGGGGTCATACACAAGATAGCAACGCAGTACAGGAGGGGCAGGCAGAACTCGTAATGGGAACAGAACCAAGTCAAAACCAAGCAAGCATAAAGTAGCACAAGCACAAAGCACAGGGTCACATACACTCGGCCAAGGGTCAAAGTATAAGCGACAGGGAATGGCTCCACAATGAGGCTATAAGAAGCCTCCCAGAATCCCAAAATGAGGCCGTCCACATTAACCTCTGAACTACCTAATCCCACAAACAAAGCAGCTCATGACAGTACCCCCCTCTCAACGGGGGCCTCTGGACCCCCAGGCTTCCCAGGATGCCGGGCATGGAACGCACGAACCAGACGGTCAGCGTGTACTGATCTGGCTGGTACCCATGACTGCTCATCCGGACCATACCACCTCCAATGTACCAAATATTGCAAAGACCCCCGAACCCGCCTGGAATCCACAATATGTTGTACCTCAAACTCCATATGTCCCTCAACCAAGACTGGAGGAGGAGCAGTTTCAGTCTCCTCTCTGACCGCACCCAAGGGTTTAAGTAAAGACCTATGAAAAACATTATGGAGTTTTAAGGAGGAAGGAAGACGGAGGCGGTAGGTTACGGGTTCACTACTTCAATGACCTCATAGGGACCAATAAATTTAGGCCCCAGTTTAGCGGAGGGCAATCGAAGATTTATATTTTGTGTAGACAGCCACACCTTATCCCCACAAAGCAGAGTCTGAGCAGAGTCCCTTTTCCTATCCGCAAAACGTTTATATTTTTCCTGAGCTTTAGAAATATTTAAACAAACCTTTGTCCAAAGATCCTTAAGATGATTGACCCCGTCCTCTGCCCCCGGACAACCCGAATCTATTCGAGAAAATTCGCCAAAATGAGGGTTCATCCCATAATTAATCAAAAATGGTGACCTACCGGCAGATTGGTTTACCCGGTTGTTGAAGGCGAATTCTGCTAATGGTAAGGCATCAGACCAGTCGCTTTGCAGGGTAGAAGTCAAGCACCGAAGAATCTGTTCAAGTGACTGGTTGGTGCGCTCCGTTTGTCTGTTGGTTTCAGGGTGATACGCTGAGGAAAAAGACAGAGATATCCCCAGTTTTTTGCAGAAGGCCCGCCAGAATTTAGACACAAACTGAGTCCCTCTGTCTAACACAATATTAGTGGGAACCCCATGTAAGCGTACCACCTGGGACAGGAAATGCCTAGAGAGCGTCTCTGCTGAGGGTAAACTTGTCATGGGTACAAAATGTGTCAACTTCGAAAACCTGTCCACCACTACCCAAATTACAGTATTACCACGAGATGATGGAAGATTGGTAATGAAGTCCATGGACAAGTGAGTCCATGGCCTTCCTGGGACTGGCAAAGGCACCAATTCCCCTGCCGGCCGGCAACTAGAGCTCTTGGAACGGGCACAGATACCACATGCTGCGACATGTTTCTTGATATCTGAAGTCATTAAAGGCCACCAGAAGACCCTTGCCACTGCTTCCCGTGTGGCGGCTATACCAGGGTGTGCACTCAACTTCGAATCATGGAACTCCCACAGGAGTTTGTTGCGCAAATGCTGCAGGACAAACAACTTGTCAACAGGTTTGGAATTTGGAGCCAAAGATTGAGCTCCTACGATCTCTCGCTCCAATTCCGACGACACCTCGGCAACCACGAGACTGGGTTGAAGAATGGGGGATGGCGGATCGGGGGCGGATAACGGCTCAAAACTACGTGATAAGGCATCAGCCTTTATGTTCTTAGACCCTGGCCGAAAGGTAATAGAAAATTGAAACCTGGAGAAAAAAAGTGACCAGCGGGCTTGCCTGGGAGTCAGTCTTTTAGCAGATTTGATGTATTCCAAATTCTTATGGTCAGTGATAACCGTAATAGAGTGAGCCGCCCCCTGCAAAAAATGCCTCCATTCTTCGAACGCCAACTTAATAGCCAGAAGCTCTCTGTTGCCTATGTCATAATTTTTCTCTGCCGGAGAAAATTTCTTAGAAAAATAGGCACAGGGCCTGAGATTAGTCAGAGAAGCTGGACCTTGCGACAAAACTGTCCCCACCCCAACCTCAGAAGCATCCACCTCAACCACAAATGGCTTGGAAGGATCCGGTTGGACCAGGATAGGAGCAGATGAGAAACAGTTTTTAAGCGTAAGAAAGGATTGTTTAGCTAACGAGGACCAGTTTCTGACATCTGCCCCTTTACGAGTTAGGTCTGTGAGAGGCTTAGTCACCTGAGAAAAACCTTTAATGAACTTGCGATAATAATTCGCAAATCCCAAGAAGCGCTGGATCCCCCTTAGGTCCCTGGGCTGGACCCACTCCACAATAGCTTGCACTTTCTTGGGATCCATGCGAAAACCCTGAGGTGAAATTATCAGACCTAGAAATGACAACTCCTGAACAAAAAATGAACATTTCTCGAGTTTGACATACAATTGGTTTTCTCTTAGCCTCTGAAGTACAGTTTTAACATGCAACAAATGGAAGCTCTATCAACAGAATATATCAGAATATCATCTAGGTATACCACTACAAAATGGCCTATGAGATCCGAAAATACCACATTGATAAAATTTTGAAACACTGCAGGTGCGTTGGTGAGCCCAAACGGCATTACTAGATTCTCAAACAACCCCTCAGACGTAAGGAAAGCCGTTTTCCACTCGTCCCCCTCTCGTATTCTTATTAAGTTGTAAGCCCCCCTCAGATCCAGTTTAGAAAACCATTTAGAACCAGAAAGCTGATTACAGAGATCAGGAATCAACGGTAGGGGATATGTGTTCCTGACAGTAATTTTATTTAGTTCACGAAAGTCGAGGCAGGGACGTAGGCCGCCATCTTTTTTCTTAACAAAGAAAAACCCCGCAGCTACCGGGGAAACTGAGGGTCTTATGTGCCCCTTACGGAGACTTTCAGAAATGTACTGTTTCATAGCAAGGCGCTCGGGGCCAGACAGATTGAACAGGCGAGCTTTAGGCAATTTGGCTCCAGGAATCAGATCGATGGCACAATCAAATGGCTTATGAGGGGGTAGCGCCTCAGCCTCGCTCTCAGAGAACACGTCCTCAAAGTCTCTCAGGTACTCCGGAATACCCTCCAGACTAGTAGAAGACACAGAGACAGATTTAGCAATTTTCATACAACAAATAGATTTATGGTAACAGTCAGCACACTTGGACCCCCACTTAACAATCTCCCCAGATTCCCAGTCAATCACTGGGTTATGGTACCGAAGCCACGGCATTCCCAGTACCAGCCCTGCGGGTAATTTGTCCATGACAAAACATTCAATTTCTTCCATGTGGGAAGAACCAATTCTCAACATAAACTTTTCAGACACAGAAATGATCCCAGTTCGGGTAAGAGGAGATGAGTCAATGGCCACGACTTTAAGTGGTGTAGGAAGCCTGACTGTCCCTATCTGGTGTTGGGAAACGACATCAGAGCTGACCAGGTTGGGTGATGAACCACTGTCCACCAGTGCTGTAGAGAAAAAACGGACGTTGTCTACCAACAGTTCAACCCTTAGAAAAACTTTAGGACATGAAGAAGAAAGTACCTGAAGGTCTGGGCAGCCTCCTCGACCACTACCCAGACCTAGTCGTTTTCCCATCGCTTTAGAGGACGATGGGCATGAGGGACAATCCTTTTTCCAATGACCAGCCTCCCCGCAATAAAAACAGAGCTGTTTTTCCCGGCGGCGTTTCCTCTCCATCTCCTTGACCGAAGTGACGCCAATCTCCATGGGTTCAGGAGCGACACCGGTCTCTTTGCTGCAGGAGAATAGGGACGTCTCGGAATGCATGACACCCCTAGCCCGCAGCCTGCGGTCCATACGCACAGCCTGAGTAATGGCCTCTTCCAAGGTGTCAGGTGGTGAATGGAGGGCCAGAGCATCTTGGAGGCGTTCGGATAGGCCTCTGCGGAATAAACCCCGAAGGGCGGCATCACTCCATGAGACCTCCGCTGCCCAGCGTTGGAACTCCGCACAAAACCACTCAGCCGAGCGTTTACCCTGGCACACACTCATGACATTATCTTCAGCCATACGTACTCTGTCAGGCTCATCATATATGCGGCCCAGGGCCTCAAAGAAGGCATCGACTGTCATTCTCTCGGGGGCGGTGGAAGACAGAGAGAAAGTCCAAGCTTGAGGGGCACCACGTAGTAGAGAAATAACAACCCCCACCCTCTGAAATTCGTCCCCAGAGGAACAGGGCCTTAAAGAAAAAAAAAGCTTACATCCTTCCTTGAAGGACCTAAACTCCTCTTTATCCCCTGAAAAGAGATCAGGCAATTTGACCGGAGATTCAGGGGATATCACAGATATGTCCCAACTCCCGGAACCTGGAGACCCTGTCACAACGGCCCCCTGCACGGTGTCCATCAACTGCTGTTGGGTATGGACCATCGTGCACTGTTCCACATTGAGCTTTTGGAACATTTGGGTTAGATGCTTGACCTGATTGGCCAAACCCTGCAGGGAATCCATGCTGCAAATATACTCAGAAGACCCATACAACTATCCCCAAGAAAAAAAAAATGTGCGGTCGCTTATAATATCATGCTCCTGTCAGCGCCAGCGATCTGCCACGGCTGAGCAGGGTGACTCACCCACACTGTGGAAGGGCCTGGGGTCAGATGCCGCAGGGGAGGCTCAGGCAGAGGGGACCTGAGCAGCGTGGTGAGAGGGGACACTGAAGGTAGCAGTAAGCAAAAGGACCTGCGATCATGTGACCACAGGGGGCGGGCTTAGCATCCTGCTGCTAGAGATGAGTGCAGGACTTAACAGGAACCCTGGATTAGTAAAGAGGGAAACTCAGGTCAGACAAACGGGGTTCATACACAGAGAGGACGGCGCAGTACAGAAGGGGCGAGCAGAGAATAGTCACAACATAAGCCAGGAGTCATACACGGGGATAGCAATGCAGTACAGGAGGGATAAGCAGAGAATTGTCAGGACAAAGGCCAGGGGTCAAACACAAGATAGCAACGCAGTACAGGAGGGGCAGGCAGAACTCGTAACGGGAACAGAACCAAGCCAAAACCAAGCAAGCATAAAGTAGCACAAGCACAAAGCACAGGGTCACACACACTCGGCCAAGGGTCAAAGTATAATCGACAGGGAATGGCTCCACAATGAGGCTATAAGAAGCCTCCCAGAATCCCAAAATTAGGCCGTCCAGATTAACCTCTGAACTACCTAATACCACAAACAAAGCAGCTCATGACACTACTATAGTAACCAGTAAAGGCTAAGCAAACAGCTGTGAGCTTATTTTAATAGCCTGGGAGACTTTATGGATATTGGCCAATTCTCAGAAGAGTAACATCAGCCCTTAGCCATCAGATATCCCTTAGCTGGTTGTGAAAATTACGTGGGACCCAATTATTTTTTTTTCATTTATTTTGTTTATTTATTAACAAGTGCAGTAAGGTCACTTGAGTTCATAGCAACTGTTTCTCTTGCTTTGCAAGTGCTAGCACTAGAGTGATGAATGACCAGGAGTCCGGTACGCCAGCATTCATCAGTCCGACACTCGGGCTACCATGAGACCCTGTGACTGTGAACTCATGGGAAACTTTGAAGGACATTTTAAGGTTACTTGAGTTTCCAGCTGCTGGAACACCAGGAGACTGTAAACTAAGCTGTGTTTTTTACTGTACTTGTTAACACATGAAAAAAATGTAAAAAATGGCATGGGGTCCCCTGTAATTTTCATAACCGGCTGATGGAAAGCCGATGGCTGGGGGCTGATGTTAATAATTTGGGAAGGAGCCAATAGCCATAAGGGTCCCCAGGCTATTAATATCAGGTCACAGCTGTTTGATTAGACTTTACTGGCTATTATAGGGGAGAACCCCCCAAAAAATATGGGCCAGAAATGGCACAACTATAAGATGCGCTAATTATGGCTCTTAACCTCACTCTTACCAAGTGCCCTAGTGCAGTGGCAAGAGGGGTAATATTTGTGGGGGTGATGTCAGCTTTGTAATGTCAGCTGACAACAAGCACAGTGGTTAGTAATGGAGAGGCGTTCATAAGACGCCCACATTACTAACCCCATAATGAAAAATAAAGACACACAGAAAAAAAGTCCTTTAATTGAAATAAACTCACAGAAAAAAACTTTTAATTGAAATAAACACTCACTAGGTGAAAAATCCCTTGGGACAGATTCCTTTAAACTGTAGCATTCTTGGAGAGTAAACTACTAGATGCCATCAATGCTAATATACAGATGTTGAAATATTGTCCAGACCTATTACATCTGCTCACTTGTACACAGCCAACACTGACTTAATCCACTTAATAATAAATGTGAAAAAAAAATTACAATCGCTGGTGTACACCCTGGATACTGCCAGATAATGAACAATCCGAAAACGTCACCTTTGTAGTTAAAAAATAACTCCAGACATGACATCACTGTGTCCGTTTGATTAAGTAGCGCAATGACAAGCTGTAGTGGAGATTGTGAAGATGTCTGAAGCACAATGGGCGGCATTTTTACAATGTTGATCGGTTTTGCATGTCACAATTGTAGCCAAGACGGCTTACGAGATGCATAGCTAATAGGTCAATGTTAAGAACTTTTAGTAGTTGTAATAGTTTCATGAGTGCTGTAATTAGTTTGGCACTTCGTAAGCTGCAATTCTCATCTCACAATTGTGTATGTTACTGAGCAGGAAACTCAAACAGTGGAAATTATTGCTCCCCTGGCAAATCTAGAAGGCACAAAGCCAAGCAAGAACTTTAGAGTGTACATGTGTCAAATACAAAGTGGCCAGACAATTATAATCAATTATTATATTTGCACTCATAAATATATATTGTAGGGAAAGGATCATCTAGCATGAGCAGGGGCATAGACTGGGTTAGTGCGGGGGCATAGCCTAGGTCAGTGCAGGGCATAGCCTGGGTCAGTGCACGGGCATAGCCTGGGTCAGTGCACGGGCATAGCCTGGGTTAGTGCAGGGGCATAGCCTGGGTCAGTGCAGGGGCATAGCCTGGTCAGTGCAGGGCATAGCCTAGGTCAGAGCAGGGGCATAGCCTGGGTCAGAGCAGGGGCATAGCCTAGGTCAGAGCAGGGGCATAGCCTGGGTCAGAGAAAGGGCGTAGCCTGGGTCAGTGCAGGGACATAGCCTGGGTTAGTGTGGGGGCATAGCCTGGGTCAGTGCAGGGGCATAGCCTGGGTCAGTGCAGCGGCATAGCCTGGGTTAGTGCAGGGGCATAGCCTGCGTCAGTGCAGGGGCATATCCTGTGTAAGTGAGGGGCATAGCCTGGGTCAGTGCAGGGGCATAGCCTGGGTCAGTGCAGGGGCATAGCCTGGGTTAGTGCAGAGGCATAGCCTAGGTCAGAGCAGGGGCATAGCCTGGGTCAGAGCAGGGGCATAGCCTAGGTCAGAGAAGGGGCATAGCCTGGGTCAGTGCAGGGGCATAGCCTGGGTCAGTGCAGGGGCATAGCCTGGGTTAGTGCAGGGGCATAGCCTGCGTCAGTGCAGGGGCATATCCTGTGTTAGTGAGGGGCATAGCCTGGGTCAGTGCAGGGGCATAGCCTGGGTCAGTGCAGGGGCATAGCCTGGGTCAGTGCAGAGGCATAGCCTAGGTCAGAGCAGGGGCATAGCCTAGGTCAGAGCAGGGGCATAGCCTGGGTCAGAGCAGGGGCATAGCCTAGGTCAGAGAAGGGGCATAGCCTGGGTTAGTGCAGGGGCATAGCCTGGGTCAGTGCAGGGGCATAGCCTGGGTCAGTGCAGGGACATAGCCTGGGTCAGTGCAGGGGCATAGCCTGGGTTAGTGCGGGGGCATAGCCTGGGTCAGTGCAGGGGCATAGCCTGGGTTAGTGCGGGGGCATAGCCTGGGTCAGTGCAGGGGCATAGCCTGGGTCAGTGCGGGGCATAGCCTGGGTCAGTGCAGGGGCATAGCCTGGGTCAGTGCAGCGGCATAGCCTGGGTTAGTGCAGGGGCATAGCCTGCGTCAGTGCAGGGGCATATCCTGTGTTAGTGAGGGGCATAGCCTGGGTCAGTGCAGGGGCATAGCCTGGGTCAGTGCAGGGGCATAGCCTGGGTTAGTGCAGAGGCATAGCCTAGGTCAGAGCAGGGGCATAGCCTAGGTCAGAGCAGGGGCATAGCCTGGGTCAGAGCAGGGGCATAGCCTAGGTCAGAGAAGGGGCATAGCCTGGGTCAGTGCAGGGGCATAGCCTGGGTCAGTGCAGGGGCATAGCCTGGGTTAGTGCAGGGGCATAGCCTGCGTCAGTGCAGGGGCATATCCTGTGTTAGTGAGGGGCATAGCCTGGGTCAGTGCAGGGGCATAGCCTGGGTCAGTGCAGGGGCATAGCCTGGGTCAGTGCAGAGGCATAGCCTAGGTCAGAGCAGGGGCATAGCGTAGGTCAGAGCACGGGCATAGCCTGGGTCAGAGCAGGGGCATAGCCTAGGTCAGAGAAGGGGCATAGCCTGGGTCAGTGCAGGGGCATAGCCTGGGTCAGTGCAGGGGCATAGCCTGGGTCAGTGCAGGGGCATAGCCTGGGTCAGTGCAGGGCATAGCCTGGTTAGTGCGGGGGCATAGCCTGGGTCAGTGCAGGGGCATAGCCTGGGTTAGTGCGGGGGCATAGCCTGAGTCAGTGCAGGGGCATAGCCTGGGTCAGTGCGGGGGCATAGCCTGGGTCAGTGCAGGGGCATAGCCTGGGTCAGTGCAGGGGCATAGCCTGGGTCAGTGCAGGGGCATAGCCTGGGTCAGTGCAGGGGCATAGCCTAGGTCAGAGCAGGGCATAGCCTGCGTCAGAGCAGGGGTATAGCCTAGGTCAGAGAAGGGGCATAGCCTGGGTCAGTGCAGGGGCATAGCCTGGGTCAGTGCAGGGGCATAGCCTGGGTCAGTGCAGGGGCATAGCCTGGGTCAGTGCAGGGGCATAGCTTAGGTCAGAGCAGGGGCATAGCCTAGGTCACAGCAGGGGCATAGCCTAGGTCAGAGCAGGGGCATAGCCTGGGTCAGAGAAGGGACATAGCCTGGGTCAGTGCAGGGACATAGCTTGGGTCAGAGCAGGGGCACAGCTTGGGTTAGTGGCACAAGTCTGCCACCAATCATGTTCTTTCTTTTCATGGGACAATTTACTTTTAAGCCCTCTGAACCCTGTCACAGCAGTCAGAATGAATCTGCACGTATATAGAGTGGTCCCTGATAAATGTGGAAGGGTATGTGCCAACGATCCGGAACTGCCCAGTCTAAAATGAAAAGTCTGCTGTCACTCCGTTTGGAATTATTATTTTAGGCTGAGCTGCATGACAATCAATCAGACCCAAATCTATCTATTAAAATGACTAATTCTGGAAGAAACTGCCTCGTTAAGAAGATACTGTAATAATATAAGGGTTTATTCACATGTGGCATTTTTTTCCGTGAATTATTTCAAATGACGAAAAATGCAGTGTTATAGCAATAACAGGAAAATAATTGAGATTGTGTGTTTTGTTTTGTTTTTAAACGCAGAATGTAAATACTTTCAGGGCTCTTAATGCAGTTTTTGCCCATAGAGATCAAAATGGCTTAGCACCAAAAAAAAAAAAAACACATTAAAAAAAATGCACCAAAAATGCATAGAATTTCCACTGCAGTTTTCTGGCCAAAGCCTCGATTTTTTGTGGGAGAAAGCTGTATGAAACAAAACCTTTGTGTGAACACACTTTATTCATCGAACACCGGTCCTCAAAATTCGAGGAGTTGCCAAAACAGTGCAAGATTCTTAGCTTTTATTCTCCTTAATGTTGGACCATCCTAATACTAACTCTATTAGTTGCATAGAGTAACCGCATACAGATACAGGTATATTTATATGGCAATTACCCAAGACCATTCATTGCATTTTACTAAGGCTGTGTTCACACCAAGTCTTTTTCCTAGGTTTTTGGAGCAGAAACTAAGCAGAAACCAGTAGCGTAGCTATGGGGGGGACAGAGGGGGCAGTCGCCCCAGGCTCCGCGCTCTGAGGGGGCCCACCTGGAGCTACGCTACTGTAACTGAATCGGCGTACAGATGGCGCCGATACAGTTACATTCTGCGGCAGAGCAGGGAGAATCGATCTCCCTGCTCTGTCACCCGGCCACTATGGGGCCCCTGAGCAGGCGGTGGGGGGCCCGGTGCCAGCAGTGGGCCCCCGCCCTTCATCGCAGGGACAACTGTATCGACATCCAGCCGATACAGCTGACTGCATTTATTAGAGGGAGCGAGCGCTCCTTCTCCCATCATACCCCTCTCAGCATCTGACATCACAGACGCCGACACTAACAGGGGGTCACGATGATGTCACCACTCGGCGCGCCCGTGGTCCGGAGATGAGCAGGAACCAGGAGGAAGAGAGGTGAGTATTTATTTATTATTTTTTTAATGGGGCTGAATTATAATACAGAGGCTGCCTATGGAGGTGCATTATAATATAGAGACTGCCTATGGGGGTGCATTATAATATAGAGACTGCCTATGGGGGTGCATTATAATATAGAGACTGCCTATGGGGGTGCATTATAATATAGAGACTGCCTATGGGGGTGCATTATAATATAGAGGCTGCCTATGGGGGTGCATTATAATACAGAGGCTGCCTATGGAGGTGCATTATACTACAGAGGCTGCCTATGAGGGTGCATTATAATACAGAGGCTGCCTATGTGGTGCATGATAATACAGAGGCTGTCTATAGGGTGCATTATAATACAGAGGCTGCCTATGGGGTGCATTATAATACAGAGGCTGCCTATGGGGCTGCATTATAATACAGAGGCTGCCTATGGGGTGCATTATAATACAGAGGCTGCCTATGGGGTATATTATAATACAGAGGCTGCCTATGGGGTATATTATAATACTGAGGCTGCCTATGGGGCTGCATTATAATACAGAGGCTGCCTATGGGGGTGCATTATAATACAGAGGCTGCCTATGGGTATATTATAATACAGAGGCTGCCTATGGGGTGCATTATAATACAGAGGCTGTCTATGGGAGTGCATTGTAATACAGAGGCTGTCTATGGGGCTGCATTATAATACAGAGGCTGCCTATGGGGGTGCATTATAATATAGAGACTGCCTATGGGGGTGCATTATAATACAGAGGCTGCCTATGGGGGTGCATTATAATACAGAGGCTGACTATGGGGCTGCATTATAATACAGAGGCTGCCTATGGGGCTGCATTATAATACAGAGGCTGCCTATGGGGGTGCATTATAATATAGAGACTGCCTATGGAGGTGCATTATACTACAGAGGCTGCCTATGGGGCTGCATTATACTACAGAGGCTGCCTATGGGGGTGCATTATAATATAGAGACTGCCTATGGAGGTGCATTATACTACAGAGGCTGCCTATGGGGCTGCATTATAATACAGAGGCTGCCTATGGGGGTGCATTATAATATAGAGACTGCTTATGGAGGTGCATTATACTACAGAGGCTGCCTATGGGGCTGCATTATACTACAGAGGCTGCCTATGGGGCTGCATTATAATACAGAGGCTGCCTATGGGGGTGCATTATAATATAGAGACTGTCTATGGGGTACATTATAATATAGAGACTGTCTATGGGGTGCATTATAATACAGAGGCTGCCTATGGGGGTTCATTATAATACAGAGGCTGCCTATGGGGCTGCATTATAATACAGAGGCTGCCTATGGGGTGCATTATAATATAGAGACTGCCTATGGAGGTGCATTATACTACAGAGGCTGCCTATGGGGCTGCATTATACTACAGAGGCTGCCTATGGGGGTGCATTATAATATAGAGACTGCCTATGGAGGTGCATTATACTACAGAGGCTGCCTATGGGGCTGCATTATAATACAGAGGCTGCCTATGGGGTGCATTATAATACAGAGGCTGCCTATGGGGGTGCATTATAATATAGAGACTGTCTATGGGGTGCATTATAATATAGAGGCTGCCTATGGGGCTGCATTATACTACAGAGGCTGCCTATGGGGGTGCATTATAATATAGAGACTGCCTATGGAGGTGCATTATACTACAGAGGCTGCCTATGGGGCTGCATTATAATACAGAGGCTGCCTATGGGGGTGCATTATAATATAGAGACTGCCTATGGAGGTGCATTATACTACAGAGGCTGCCTATGGGGCTGCATTATACTACAGAGGCTGCCTATGGGGCTGCATTATAATACAGAGGCTGCCTATGGGGTGCATTATAATATAGAGACTGTCTATGGGGTGCATTATAATATAGAGACTGTCTATGGGGTGCATTAATAACAGAGGCTGCCTATGGGGGTTCATTATAATACAGAGGCTGCCTATGGAGGTGCATTATAATACAGAGGCTGCCTATGGGGTGCATTATAATACAGAGGCTGCCTATGGGGGTGCATTATATAAGAGACTGTCTATGGGGTGCATTATAAATATAGAGGCTGCCTATGGGGT
>JARQOD010000002.1:593721180-593754623 GCA_033576555.1 Oophaga sylvatica | reverse complement strand
TTGATGGAATAAAGTATTTTACAAATATTTTTATACCAGGAGCTGGAAAAAAATGTTCTTTCTTTCTGCCTACTAAAGTACAAGCCATCGTCCAGCACACCAATGTTCATGCAAAATGTCCCAAAACCAACTGGTCCCACAACATTAGTATACAGTTGCAAGCCACCATTAGACACAACCTTCTACATCCACAACGAACGTTATGTTTCATCAAAAAGTATCCCAAACCGTTAAATTGGCTCTAACCTCCCACTTGGTTCTTACAAATGAATGACTAAATTAGGTGAAGTAGGCGGCAACTCAGCCCCGCCTACTTCCGGAGGGCCGTGGTGTTGGTGAGGAGTCCTGCTGGGGATCAGAAGAGAAGCAGGAAATGTACTTCGCTCTCCCTGCCCCAGAGGGACCCCGAGGGGGCTCCTGAATAGCCACCGAGCTCCTTAACTCCCCTCTGGTTAATAGCACTCCGTGACCGCCAAGCATGTATTGGGAGCGTGGAGGACGCTGTCACTGCTCCTTAACAGGCTGTGCAGGCCGCACACTGATGCTCCTGCATGAACTGGGGGCCATGAACTGCAGATGGCATGGCTCCTGTCTGCTGCTGCTACAATAGATGACAATTCCTACTGGATCAAAGAGGTAACTGCTCACCCCTCATCTTATATTATCCCCTATAAACCAACCCCCTTCCATCCTCCTAACAAATCAAATCCCTGACACATCCACCGCCAAACAATGTCTTTAACTCTATCACTTTCATATCCCATTTAACCCTTTCACTCCCACCCTCTGTCTTGTAGTAAGGAGGAAGACCGGGCTGCGGGTACCTGCACCAAACGGGGTCCGGAACTGTTGAGGCTGCCTCCCATGTTGCCTGGGAGAAGAAATGAGGAACCAGATCAACCTCATGACCTGGGTAGGAGGAGCCAGATAAAAGAAAAAGCATGCGCAGCAGGAGGCAGTTTGGCGCAAATCAGCAGCAGTGCGCAGCCGGGTGAGCAGCGCGCTCCATCCTCTGAGTACCGGTGCCGCAACAGGTTGCAGTCGTCAGCTCCCGCCGTCTTCAGTGGGACCGCTGGGGAGAGAGGTGCCGAGTGCACAGTGACTGTAAGCAAGAGAGGTGCTGTGTGCTCAGTGACCGTGAGTACCTCGCACATGCGGAGGAGAGAAAGCCGAGTACCGAACATACTTTTGTGGCCTTCCCTGCCGGTTGCTGTACGCCAGCTCATATTTGACTCTGGGAACGCTGCGGCCTTGTTTGCTTCGGCCGCACAAGTTCATGGACTAGGGGCCCAGCAGAAAATACCGCAGACTGACCACTGCCGCCAGAAGACAGATCATCCTTCCAAGGACCCCCTCTGTTGACATTCCTCGGACGCTGCAGGCGCTACAATCCCTGCGGGATCATCTGCTATGGAGGAGAATAAAGGACACGATAAGTTCCTCCACCGGACTGCTATTATTTTGCACTTGTTGTTTCTATTACCTATTCGTTAACCAGTTACCTCCCTGCGAGGAGTTAATACCTTGTTTAATTAAACTGTTAAAATTTGTTAACCCTTGCTCTGCCTCCTGTCTGTCACTGCATCCCGCAACTTGCTTACATTGTGATATTTTCTGTACGCCCTTTTAGAGCTCCTCAGCTTTTCTATCTAGTATGTGCTTGGATATCATACACTTAGGAAAAAGGTAGAATTAAGGAGAGTTTGTCAGTAGAGGAAGCTGAATAACATGACACCCTGATATCTGCGATCCAATGTTTTATTCCAGATAAATCCAATAAATTGTGGTTCTGTGCTCCCACCTGGGAATGGGTCGGGATGGTGTTAAACTAATCTGGGGACAAGCGCCGCCCTTTCCCTGACCCTGGAGGTGCTGCTCCACGCATGCAGGGAAAAACATCCTAATATTATGGAGCGTTGCGTTCTGAAGTAGTAGGATGTGTGGGGACGCGGGACGCCACATCTCCCACGGATTTCACTGCCCAGGGAACATGAGATGCTGTGCTTCCCAGTTGCCAGGCAATACAGATGCTGCTGTGTCTGGTACTAGGCAGTGGTGAGATTGTGTCCATTCTGCTGTGCAGGTTAGCAGGGAGTGGTTGCCCGGGGTGATTGGGAGGTATTCAACACCTGTTCATTTCCTTCAGTATCAGGCAGGCTATTTAACCATGTTACAAGCTCAATTCTTTGCTGTTTATTGCAGTTCCTATGTGTTGTGGAGGTTAAGTGGTGCATGCAGTTTTGGTTGCATTCTTTCAGGGTTGGTCTTAGGGTTTATTTCCCTTTCTCTTCATGCTATACTCCCAATTAGGTGGATCAGGACCACTTTTTTGTAAGTGGAACATCCCTTTACAGTTAAGTCATCCGACAATGAAATGTGTATGGCGAGCCATGACTCCTCTGATAGTGATGTCGGCAATGTGATGGTTAGGGCCTATCGCTTTTGTTCTCCTGGAAGATAAGACGCCACCAAAGCAGTCTAACCACGACTTACTCCACTCTCCCCATTGAAAATACATGAACGCTCAGCTGAGCCGAATGTTCATGTGTATACGGGAGTCATGAGAGATGGCGGACGGTCATACGAGTGCCTGGCTATCCGACGCTGTATGTACAGTACAGACCAAAAGTTTGGACACACCTTCTCATTTAAAGATGTTTCTGTATTTCCATGACTATGAAAATTGTACATTCACACTGAAGGCATCAACACTATGAACTAACACATGTGGAATTATATACTTAACAAAAAAGTGTGAAACAACTGAAAATATGTCTTATATTCTAGGTTCTTCAAAGTAGCCACCTTTTGCTTTGATGACTACTTTGCACACTCTTGGCATTCTCTTGATGAGCTTCAAGAGATAGTCACCGGAAATGGTCTTCCAACAATCTTGAAGATGCCTAGCACTTGTTGGCCCTTTTGCCTTCACTCTGCGTTCCAGCACACCCCAAACCATCTCGATTATTTTCAGGTCTGCTGACTGTGGAGGCCAGGTCATCTGGCATAGCACCCCATCACTCTCCTTCTTGGTCAAATAGTCCTTACACAACCTGGAGGTGTGTTTGGGGTCATTGCCCTGTTGAAAAATAAATGATGGTCCAATTAACGCAAACCGGATGGAATAGCATGCCGCTGCAAGATTCTGTGGTAGCCATGCTGGTTCAGTATGCCTTCAATTTTGAATAAATCTCCAACAGTGTCACCAGAAGAGCACCCCCACACCATCACACCTCCTCCTCCATGCTTCACGGTGGGAACCAGGCATGTAGAGTCCATCTGTTCATCTTTTCTGCGTCGCACAAAGACACGGTGGTTGGAACCAAAGATCTCAAATTTGGACTCATCAGACCAAAGCACAGATTTCCACTGGTCTAATGTCCATTCCTTGTGTTCTTTAGCCCAAACAAGTCTCTTCTGCTTGTTGTCTGTCCTTAGCAGTGGTTTCCTAGCAGCTATTTTACCATGAAGGCCTGCTGCACAAAGTCTCCTCTTAACAGTTGTTGTAGAGATGTGTCTGCTGCTAGAGCTCTGTGTGGCATTGACCAGGTCTCTAATCTGAGCTGCTGTAAACCTGCGATTTCTGAGGCTGGTGACTCGGATAAACTTATACTCAGAAGCAGAGGTGACTCTTGGTCTTCCTTTCCTGGGGCAGTCCTCATGTGAGCCAGTTTCTTTGTAGCGCTTGATGGTTTTTGCAACTGCACTTGGGGACACTTTCAAAGTTTTCCCAATTTTTCGGACTGACTGACCTTCATTTCTGAAAGTAATGATGGCCACTCGCTTTTCTTTACTTAGCTGCTTTTTTCTTGCCATAATACAAATTCTAACAGTCTATTCAGTAGGACTATCAGCTGTGTATCCACCAGACTTCTGCACAATACAACTGATGGTCCTAACCCCATTTATAAGGCCAGAAATCCCACTTATTAAACCTGACAGGGCACACCTGTGAAGTGAAAACCATTTCCGATTACTTCCTCTTGAAGCTCATCAAAAGTATGCCAAGAGTGTGCAAAGCAGTCATCAAAACAAAAGGTGGCTACTTTGAAGAACCTAGAATATAAGACATAATTTCAGTTGTTACACACTTTTTTGTTAAGTCTATAATTCCACATGTGTTAATTCATAGTTTTGATGCCTTCAGTGTGAATGTACAATTTTCATAGTCATGAAAATACAGAAAAATCTTTAAATGAGAAGGTGTGTCCAAACTTTTGGTCTGCACTGTTTATAGACAGGTTTAGGGACCTGCGCCCCAACCGAGGCCGACGGGGCCCTTCACCCGACAGATCCTGCACCCAGCCAAGGCTGACAGACCCTGCACCTCGGACCACGGGTATTCTGAGATGTATAACAAAGTCACCAATAGTTTGTCAGTCTATGTTCTTCAGGACATGAGCTCTGCTCGTCCGCTGCCATCTACTCACTGTGCCCATTGTGTGCCCTGGCATTACCCCCAGTACAGGGTCTCCGCTCTCCCCTGTGATCAGTATACTGCATATCAGAAGCATCAAAATTTGTGCAAAACTTAGCAACCAATCAGATTGCAGCTCTCACTTCTCAGAAGTCTTGTGGGGAATAAAAGCAGACATTTGATTGGTTGCTTTTTCCGCCCTTCCCTGTGTATATGGCAGTCTCTGTCCGGTGTGATGGCTGCACCGGGCTGTGTGCTGTATATACGGGGGAGCAGTCTCACCTTCTCCAGCGGGTTGGTGCTGTTCGTGCAGCCCTCAATCTTGCTCCCATTGTAGCCGATGTCTGCGCTCAGCCACTCCCACAGATACTGAGTAGTTAGCGGGCACTGGAGTGCCACAGAAAACATGGCCAAGAAAAGCACCGGCTCCACCATCAATCGGCCCGTATAGCAGCGCCGGAGCCTAGGCTTATCGCGCCTGTCAGCGCCCATATCCGGGCACACAACGTGGGGCAATTCATTGTCAGACATAGCGCTGAGGACAATACACCTGGAAACACTCACTCCGCACTGCGGCCGCAGCCAGGACTGAGGCAGCTAGGGATAGCTCCGCACAGAGTTGAGGATACCCCGCCCATAACTGTGAGATATCCCACCTACAGCTAAAGATGACCCCACCCAGAACTGAAGATACCCTGCCCAGAATCGGAGATACCCCACCTACAGCTGGAGATGACCCCGCCCAGAATCAGAGATACCCCGCCTACAGCTGGAGATGACCCCGCCCAGAATCGGAGATACCCCGCCTACAGCTGGAGATGACGCCGCCAAGAATCGGAGATACCCCGCCTACAGCTGGAGATGACCCTGTCCAGAATCGGAGATACCCCGCCTACAGCTGAAGATGACCTTGCCCAGAACGGAAATTATCCTGCCTACAGCTGGAGATGACCGTGCCCAGAGCTGCATGGTTCCCGCCCAAAACTCACTCCATGTCCTGCCCCAGTTCCCAGCCGTCTGCTGCACTCATCATTGTGATCATTGACTTCCCATGAGAGCCGGCTCCAGGTTTTCGTAGGCCTCGGGCGAAAGAGTCTCAGAGGACCCCTTTAACGTATACCACAATTCATAATGCACAGATATGGCAGAGAAATATAGGTATAGTACAATGCCAAATACTTCACTTCTTACATTACATGAGTGATATCTATTGTAAATTCTACAATAGCTCAGAAACCGGACAGTATAGTCCTCCATACAGTATTATGGCCACCACATAGTGCTTCATACAGAATAATGAGCCCTGTTATGTTTTGGTAGCTGAGGAGAGTAAGCAAAAACGGCAGTACACCAGAGAGGCTGGAACCTATTGGATTGCAGTAACCTGAACTAACCACACAACTAGAGGTAGCCGTGGAGCGTTCCTACGTTGATCCTAGACGCCTCATCACAGCCTGAGAGATAACTACACCTAAAGGCAGAAAGATGAAAGCTATCTGCCCCGGAGCAGATCGCCAAAGAAAGTAGGAAGACCCCAAACATGTAATGGCGGTTAGACAAGAAGAAACACGGACACAGACAAAAAATAGAATGAGCAAACGCTGGGGCCCAATCTGTCTAGACAGAAAAGTACAGGAAAGGATACTCATTGCAATCCAAAAAAACCCCTAAAAAATACCAACTCTACTGATTGCAAAAACACCTGAGATCACACGACCTCTACCACCTAAATCAGTTCTCTGGTGTAACAAAACTAAGCCGCAGCCACTGAAAAAACAGGAAAAAGCAAATGAACAAACAACAGTGGCTCCAGATAAACTGAGAGGAGCACAAGCCCCCCGGAGGGGACCTGGCTGACCTCCACAGAAGTGCAGGGAACAATGCAAAAAGCAAGCACAAAAATAAAAGCAGAAAATATCTTATCTGGTAGCAGAAGATGCAGGCAAGACTCAGCAAGCTTCCAAATGAACCAGGAACCACAATTAAGACAAGAACAATTGATCACCGGCAACCATCATGGGGGGGAACCTCCCTTATATCAGACCAGTCCGTGATCCCAGATTGCCATTACTCACTGAAAGGTTCAGTACTGTCTGCAACCACCAGAGGGAGCCTCTGCTCAGAAACCATTTTTAGCACATTCATAACAGTACCCCCCCCCTTGAGGAGGGGTCACCGAACCCTCACTTGTGCAACCAGGTCGATCAGGATGAGCTCGGTGATAGGCACGGATCAGTCTCCTAGCATGGATGTCCGAAGCAAACACCCAAGAATTGTCCTCCTGACCATAACCTCTCCACTTTACCAAATACTGGAGTTTCTGTCTAGAAAAACGAGAATCCAATATTTTCTCAACCACATACTCCAGATTGCCCTCAACCAAAACAGGGTCAGGAGGCACAGCCATAGGAACCACTGGCTCGACAAACCTCTTCAATAAGGACTTGTGGAACACGTTATGGATCTTAAATGTCCCTGGAAGAAGCAAACGGAAGGAAACAGGATTAAGAATCTCCATGATCTTATAAGTTCCAATGAACCTAGGCTTAAACTTTGGAGATGCAACCCTCATAGGGATATTTCTTGAGGACAACCAAACCAAGTCCCCCACTTTAAACTGAGGACCATCAGTCCTATGCCGGTTGGCAAACCGTTGGCCTTCTCCTGAGAGAGAGACAACCTCTCCACTACCTGGCCCCAAATCTGCTGCATTCGCTCCACAACAGAGTCAACACCCAGACAGACAGAAGCCTCCGCCTGTCCCGAAGAAAATCGAGGGTGAAACCCAAAATTGCAGAAAAATGGAGACATCAAGGTGGCAGAGCTAGCCCTATTATTAAGAGCAAACTCAGCCAAAGGCAAAAAAGAGACCCAGTCATCTTGATCAGCAGACACAAAACATCTCAAATAAGTCTCCAAGGTCTGGTTTGTTCTCTCGGTTTGTCCATTGGTCTGAGGATGAAAAGCAGAGGAGAAAGATAACTGAACATCAAGTTTAGAACAAAATGTCCTCCAAAATCTGGAAACAAACTGGACTCCTCTGTCAGACACAATGTTCTCCGGAATGCCATGTAACCAAACCACGTGCTGAAGGAACAAGGGCACCAATTCGGAGGAGGAAGGTAACTTAGGTAATGGCACAAGATGTATCATCTTGGAAAACCTATCACAGATTGCCCAGATAACGGTCATTCTCTGAGAAACAGGGAGGTCGGAAATAAAATCCATAGAGATATGGGTCCATGGCCTCTTGGGCACAGGTAATGGCATTAACAAACCACTAGAGCGAGAGCAAGGCTTGGAGCGAGAGCAAGTCCCACAGGACTGCACAAATTCCCTGACGTCACGAGACAAAGTAGGCCACCAAAAGGACCGACTCGCCAAGTCTCTGGTACCAAAAATCCCGGGATGACCAGCCAACGCGGAACAATGAATCTCAGACATCACACTCTTCTTCCACTGGTCTGGGACAAACAATTTCCAAATAGGGCAGCGCTCAGGTTTATCCTCTTGACACCCTTCCAGAGCCAGTCTCAAATTGGGCAAGATGGCGGAAAGAACTACACCCTCTTTCAAAATAACAGTAGGATCAGATAACTCAGGAGAGTCCGCAAAGAAACTCCTCGAGAGGGCATCCGCCTTAACATTCTTAGTGCCAGGAAGAAAAGAAACCACAAAATTAAAACGTGTGAAAAACAAAGCCCACCTGGCCTGTCTAGGATTAAGTCGCTTGGCTGATTCGAGATAAACCAGATTCTTATGGTCCGTGAGGACCACCACCTGATGTTTGGCTCCTTCCAGCCAATGTCTCCACTCTTCAAAGGCCCACTTCATGGCCAATAACTCCCGATTACCCACGTCATAATTACGTTCAGTTGGAGAAAATTTTCGAGAGAAAAAGGCACAAGGGTTACTCTTAGAGGTCTCTGGATCTCTTTGGGACAAAACAGCACCTGCCCCAATTTCAGAGGCATCAACCTCCACCTGAAACGGTAGAGAAACATCAGGCTGCAGTAGAACAGGAGCAGAAGTGAATCTCTGCTTAAGTTCCTGAAACGCAGAAACGGCCTAAGGAGGCCAATTCACCACATCAGAACCCTTTTTGGTCAAATCAGTCAAAAAATTGGCAAAACCCAAAAATCTCTGAAGAGCCTTTAATGAAGTAGGTTGGACTCAATCACAGATGGCCTGAACCTAGACCAGGTCCATTTCAATAACAGACGGAGACAAAATGAATCCCAGAAATGAGACCTTCTGTACGCCAAAAAGACACTTTGATCCCTTCACATACAGTGCATTCTCTCTCAAAATCTGGAACACAGTCCGAACATGTTTCACATGAGAGTCCCAGTCATTGGAAAAAATCAAGATATCATCCAAATAAACAATCAGAAATTTATCCACAAAATCCCTGAAAATATCATTCATGAAGGATTGGAAGACGGAAGGAGCATTAGTGAGCCCAAAGGGCATCACTAGGTGCTCAAAATGCTCCTCTGGGGTATTAAACGCCGTTTTCCATTCATCCCCGTGCTTAATGCGAATAAGGTTATACGCCCCCCTGAGGTCAAGCTTGGTAAACCAACTAGCACTTTTCACCCTGGAAAACAGGTCAGAAATCAAGGGTAACGGATATTGATACTTCACAGTGATCTTATTCAAGAGACGATAATCAATACACGGCCTCAATGAACCATCCTTTTTGGCCACAAAGGAAAAACTGGCACCCAAGGGTGAAGAGGATGGTCTGATATGACCCTTCTCCAATGACTCCTTGATATAAGATCGCATAGCATCGTGTTCAGGTACAGACAAGTTAAAAAGGCGACCTTTAGGAAATTTACCACCAGGCACTAATTCAATAGCGCAATCGTAGCTCCTGTGAGGGGGCAAAGATGCAGATTTACTATCACTAAATACATCCGAAAAATCAGTCAAAAAGTCAGGAACATCATGAGACTTGGGAGAGGCAGAAAAAACAGGAGTGTCGGCATTAACACATTGGCAGCCCCAACTGGTCACAGACACAGATTTCCAATCCAAAACAGGATTATGAGACTGTAACCAAGGGAAACCTAGTACAATAATGTCATGCAGATTATACAGCACCAGAAAATTGCAACTCTCCTGATTATCTGGTTCAACCCTCATTATCACCTGAGTAGAAAACTGGGGTTTATTCTCCGCCAAAGGGGTAGAATCAATGCCCAGTAGGGGAATAGACTTCCGCAGGGGTATCCTGGGAAACCCACAACGTTTGGCAAAGTCAAAATCCATCAGGTTAATAGCTGCTCCTGAATCAACAAAAGCCTAAGCAGAAAATGTGGACAAGGAGCAAATTAGGGTAACAGTCAACAGAAATTTAGTCTGAACACTACCCAAGACAACTGAGCGTGCAAAACGTCTTCCCCGCTTAGGGCAGACTGAAATAGCATGAGAGGCATCACCACAGTAGAAACATAACCCATTGCGCTTTCGAAACTCATGACGCTGAGCCCCAGAAGTCACTCTATCACACTGCATGGGCTCAGAAGCTGGCTCACAAGGCAACACTATCTCATGCATACCTCTGCGCTCACGCAAACGTCTGTCAATTTGAATAGCCAATGACATAGAATCATTGAGACCAGAGGGAGCAGGGAATCCCACCATAACATCCTTTACATTCTCTGACAGCCCCTTCTGAAAAAGGGCTGCCAAAGCATCATCATTCCATTTGGTCAGGACTGCCCACTTTTGGAATTTCTGACAGTGCAACTCAGCGTCTTCAAGACCCTGATTTAATGCCAACAAGGTTTTTTCAGCTTGATCAGTGACATTAGGTTCATCGTACAATAACCCCAGAGCCAGAAAAAATGCATCAATATCATTCAAAACAGGATCCCCAGGTGTCAGGGAAAAAGCCCAATCCTGAGGATTGCCGCGCAGGAGAGCGATGACAATTTGAACCTGCTGTGCTGCGTTACCTGATGACTCAGGCTTTAAGGCAAAAAACAACTTACAGTTATTTTTGAAATTCAGAAATTTAGCCCGATCCCCCAAAAACAAATCTGGCATGGGAATCCTAGGTTCCGCAATCGGCAACCCAGCAAGATAAGTAGCAATACTCCGAACCTCAGTGGCAAGCTGATCCACACGGCCAGACAACTGTGCAAACTCCATTGAGAGAAAAAAAATCCTCCTCAGCACCCAGAGAAAAAGAGGGAAAAAATGCAACAGACAGAAAAAAGAAAAAAAAAATCTCTGACAACTCTGACAACTTTTTTTTCTTTCCACACAATTTTTCCCTTCTGTGAGTACCATATAATTTTCAGTTTTGGCTGGTGATACTGTTATGTTTCGGTAGCTGAGGAGGACAGGAACAACAGCAGGGCAGCCGAACACCTGAGATGTTGGTAACTGATGGGTTGCAGATTCCTAAACTAACGACACAACTAGAGGTAGCCGTGGAGCGTTCCTACGTTGATCCTAGACGTCTCGTCACAGCCTGAGAGATAACTACACCTAAAGGCAGAAAGATGAAAGCTATCTGCCCCGGAGCAGATCCCCAAAGAAAATAGGAAGCCCCCAAACATATAATGGCGGTTAGACAAGATGAAAATACAAACATAGGCAGAAAATAGACTGAGCAAACGCTGGGGCCACATGCTGACTAAATAGGATAGGACAGGAGAGATTACTTTCTGCAACCCAGAAAACCCTACAAAAATCCAACAATTCTGATTACAAAAATACTGAGATCACAAAATCTCGCCACCCTCTAAATCAGATCTCAGTGTGAACAAAAACCAAGCCGCAGCCGCTGAAAAAACAGGAAAAAGCAAATGAGCAAACAACAGTGGCTGCAGAAAAACTGTGAGGAGCTCAGGCCCCAGGAGGGGACCTGGCTGACCTCCACAAAAGTGCAGAAAACAAAGCAAAAAGCAAGCACAAAAAGAAAAGCAAAAAATATCTTATCTGAAAGCAGGAGATGCAGGCAAGACTCCAGCAAACTTCCAAATGAACCAAGAACCACAATTGAGACAAGAACAATTGATCACCAGCAACCATCATGGGAGGGAACCTCCCTTATATCAGATCAGTCCGTGATTCCAGATTGCCACTCCTCACTGAAAGGTTCAGTACTGTCTGTAACCACCAGAGGGAGCCTCTGCTCAGAAACCATCTCTAGCACATTCATAACAGTGCAGCAGTGCAGCTGCTTCTAGCTGTTGTGTAGCTGCTCTCCTGCATGGAGCACAGGCACTTGCAGGAGTGGTCACATATATGTGTTGTGCTCCCGGGTGCAGGAGAGGAGTCAGGAAAGGCAGCGCTGCTGAATCAGACTGCTCTGGAAGACTGTGCCCTCAGGAGGTTCGAAGCATCATGGTTTTGATCCAGTGCTCAGGCCCCAAATGTAACTGATTAGTGATGTCCCTGCCCTGGAGCCTGGTGAGTGAAACGCCCGGTACACCAGTAAGGGTAGTAATGCCCTGATGGCGGCACTGCTGGCAGGTGTGGACTGGTTCGGCTGGTAATACACAGAAAATACTGGCAGGTGCGGCCTTGTCCGGCTGGTAAACAGATAAGCACTGTCAGGTGTGGGCTGGTTTAGCTGGTATACAGATAAACACTGGCAGATGCAGGCTGGTCCGGTTAGTATACAGATGAGCACTGGCAGGTGTGGACTGGTTCGGCTGAAATACAGTGAGACAAACCAAGTACAGGCAGACAGGCACTGGACAGGCAGACTGACTGGCGGGTACCAGGGACCTGACAACTAGCAAGTATGCAAAGGCTAATATTACACATTGCTCAGGCACCTCCATGCAGGAGGAGGTGCCTTAAATAGTAGGTGTCCCTCAGCTATTTGTATGAGGGGGGGAGCACATACGCACCCTCATCATAGTGCCCGGGGATCTGCGAGCTGTGCGCATACCCGGGCAAACACCGACAAGTAAGGGGTAAGGGGAAGGAAGTGCGGGAAAGGGTGCCGCGGCAGTTATTGAACTAGCGTTCCTGCTGGTGAACAGGGGCAGCGTGCAGGGATGCCGGCACTACGGCTTCCTTATATTTTAGTATTTGGTTTCTATCTCCATCCCGTTTAGGTTGAGACACCATGTCTATGGCATTAACCCTTAGCAAACTCACATTCCCATTATGAGTAGTGTTTCCTCAATGGACAAGAAGCGCAACCCACATACTACAATCTGTATACTTCACAGGTAATAATGTACAGTGTGTGTAGAGCTGCAATTAATGAAATGATTAATCAATGATTGGTGTCATGTTTTCTCGCAGAAGTATCTATTTTTTCTCAACTAGGCTCCGGCTGTCGCCAGATGCCAGCTGCCCGTGACATCAGGCCTTGGAACTGGTCTGCTAAAGTCCACCTCTCATTAACTGGGAGCTGGGTGAAGAGTAATCCGGCCCTTTAGGGATCGCATAGCTGGGGCAGCGTGCATCAAGGGCGTCTCTGACTGTGCCTTTGCTGGTTTAGTGCCAGTCTTGCTGGGTCTCTCTGTAATTACGTATAACAATATGTAAATGAGCTGTTAAAATCTATGGATCGGACATAGATCTCCATGAGAATCTGCCTACAGTGCTTATGTTAAATGAAAAGGGCTATTACAAGTTTGAGACATGTATAGTAGCAGTGTCAGACTGGGGTGCCAAGTGCCCACTAGTAACTTGGACTTTGGGGGGCCCACTTTTCTCCTGCATACAAATATTACGCTACCCTCATTCACAAATTTACCTATATCTCTATATAATAATAAACTGGGTAGTTTGGTTCATGAATGATGAGATGCTGCTTTTTTCTGTACAGTGTGAATCAAGTGAATTATGCCAAGTACTGCACATACAGTGGGGTTGGGGGACCAGATCTGCACAGGGGCCCACTGGGGGATTTCCCTGTTACCCTATGGGCTAGTCCGAGCCTGTATAGTAGATCAGGAGAGCAGAGAGCAGAGAATACATATCACTGGTAACACCTCCATTCATATAAAATAAGCTCTGTAGGCAGTTTCTCAGGGAGATCTATGTCCGGACCATAGATCTTAACTGTCATTTACATATTAAGAAAAATGTGGATTTCTCTGGAATAAAACGTCAGATTGCAGATATCATGGTGTCATTTTATTCAACTTCCTATGACTTACATGCCCATACAGACGGCTTAGGGGGGTTGATGCTACTGACATATTCTCTTTAATTCTACCTCTTTCCTGGGTGTATGACATCCAAGCACATACTAGATTGTATTATCAACCAAAGTGGTTCCATAAAACATGAGCCGTAGATCAGATTTCTGTGATCTGCTGTAATATTTTTTATTTATTTATATCTTTATTCTTACAGTTTGGTGCTAATACTTGATTTTTAATCAAAAAAGAATGTGCATAAAATATGTCCCATTATTAGTATGTACGTCATTGTAATCCTACCTACAGCACCACAGCAGAGCATGATCAGAAATGTGCAGCCCATCTGTTACATGTGTATTTGTTTTGTGTCGATTTGTAAATCTACTTTTAACTGCTGTCGTTAGCATTTACACACCGAGCTATGTTTGAGAGACACAGACCACCAACATTTTCCGGGAGACCACATACAAGCAAACCTGAGATATTTATTACATGTGGCAGAAAGAAATGTTCCCCGCTTTCACTTTTTTCTTTGCTTTCTGGACTGACATTAGTGTTACGATGTCTGTTACTACTTTATTTTTGTAGCAGGTTGATGTTATTAGATGAATGTATCGATATAAAAAAACAGAAGGGGCTGGATTCATCTAGTTGACCTGACTTCTGGCTGTTTTTAAAATATTTCTGAAAATCACAATATTAATTGGTTACAAAAATCCATGCCACAGAAATCATAGGGACCATAGTAAAAGAAAAAATATGGCATATCCCTCCAACTGAGTGGCACAATTTCGTTCTTAGATCCAATATTCTGTGATTGGCATTTTTGTAGTATATCCAGAGAGAGGAATTTTAATTACTCTTGATATCAATTTAAATGTCCTTTGTGAAAATATTCCCTTAATGGAGAAACACAAAAATCTGTATGCAGTGAGCTCCCCTAGTGGTTGCTGCAAGTAGCCACTCTGACAAGTAACCAGGGCAGCAGTACACTGCTGAGGCCCCACACGCCGTAGCTCCTGGACTTTTGTGCACATACAGCCTAATTTATCAATTCCAAAAGATCAGATGTCATTTTAATCAAGGGCAGTCAATAAAATTTGATTGATCAAATTTTCTCCAACTTTTGATAATTATGGCCTACATATTATGTATTTTGATGTCTACCAAAAAAAAGGATTGGATCACGACAAAAAGAAAATGTTCTACTTACCCGCTCTTTTACCCAATTTAATTGTTGACTTCATACGAAAAGAAGTAAAAAGGCTTGACTAACATTTGCCTAGTGTGTATATAAGACGCCCATACAAATTGCGTAAATGTCCCAAGTCCCCCATGCACATAACATGGCAAAGAGTTTAAAGGGAGTCTGCCAGCACAGAATGATTGCTCAAACCAAGCACAAGCACTCGGTGCATCCTGGCGTGACCAAACATTTAAGTGCACCTTCCCATCTGCTTTTTTTCCCCTCGATTTCCACCCTCTTCTTCTTTGATCTACATCTCCGGTTTCATAGAGCCAGCATGTAAGGAGGTGGACCGGCCCGTGGGTACCTGCATGCCTGGTCCGGAACTGAAAGGGCTGCATCCTTTGTTTCTGGGGGGAAGTCTGAGGGAGGAGGACCTTCCCCTGCTGCAGGAAGGAAGGAGAGGTGAGGCGGAGTTTCCTGCTGACAAGAGGGGGCGGGGAGAACCTGGCAAGGGCACGTTGACATAGGCTGATAATGGAAAAAAGCGCGCGATGCAGGAGGAGTTGGGGCCAAGTGAGTATGGCGCGCAGAGCAGAGAGGAGCGTGCTCTGCTTCGCCCCTCCAGAGAGTGCTGGCCCTGTGACAGGCCATGCGAGCAGAACAGAGTGTGCTGAGCCGTGATAGCAGAGTGGAGTGTGTAGAGCCGTGCCAGCAGAGCGGAGTGTGCGGAGCTAAGCCAGGTGCTGTACACTAGGAGACAGTGAGTATCGCTCCCGCTCTGCCCAAGAGTGACCGCATACTCAAAAGAGCCCTCCTGCTGAGAACTGAGACAGACCGACAGTACGCGGTGAGCGCTCTCTGTGTAAACGTGTACCCCGGGACCAGAGGAGACTTTCCCACTGACAGAGCAGAGACAGTGACACAAGCACGAAGTCCCGGGGACCGCAGTGACGAGCGGGAACCTTTGAGTGTGGCAAGTAGACTGCCCAGTGTGCGAAGCAGCATTACTGCAGAGTGACTGTCAGCCTAACATACAGAGACTCAGAGCAGGAGAGACACCGTTCAGCAGCGTCTCCCTGCTTCCTGCTTCCAGTTTCACCCTGAGAAGAGACTGCAGAGATTTAACCCCGGAGTTCCCGGTCTCCAAGAGACAGAGGAGAGACTATAGAGTCTTCAAGTGCCGCTGTTGACGGTGCCCACGTTGGAGAAAAGGACCCTTCAATCAAGACTTCACTGGACTAATAATTTACAAGAATTCCCGTTAACCATTTCTATTCTCTTTAACTGTTTCATAGCCTCATTTAGCTTTTTGTGTACTGTTTTACCGTTTACCCTATCACTTTTAACCCCCAGTGCTCCTCCCTGCGTGGATAATCTATCCCCTGTAAATAAACCCTTTAACTCTTTTTCTGTCTCTGATCCGTGGCGACATCCTCAGCACCTGCGGTTTATTACATGAGAGGGGGCGAGATAGATGAAAACCAAGGAGGTGTGAAGGTGTATATAAATGTTTGACCACACCACGGTGCACTGTGCGCCTGTACTTGGTTTTATCAGTCATTCTGTAATTCACTCTCTTCCAGCTGCAATTTATTTAAAAAAACAAACAAACTCTACTTTACTCACCCTCCCCGGGTCCAGCACTGAGTCTCTGCAACTTCTCTCAGTCTCTGTTATTGTTTGCAGATTTGACGTCATGTCGACAGCGCTGTAGCCAATAAGAAAGCTCAGCTGCTCGGGATGTCAGATGTAGAAGATGTCAGAGATCAGGAGGCCCTACCTAAATTGATGAACTATAGTCTTTTGCTTACTAATGCTCAGTTCATACGTGACAAGTTGTCAACCATAGCCATTAAACCAACGCTGAACAGCTACATACAAGCTAATCGGCAATTGTTTAATGGCCTGTCTAGCCGAGCTAAAGATGACCTGATAGTCGAGAGCGAGTTACTGTTAATTTTCAGATGATTAAAATTTTGTTGGTTCCCACTTCCATCAGTAAAGAGCAGAGCCATTATTCAAAATATCTGTAAGGTTCTGTGTACATGTTCCTGAAACTCAGTTTGTTCGTCAGCCATTTTATTTTCTGTCTTGCTGCAGCTATCTTGCCCTCAGTCAAAATGGAGTTTCCAGCTTGCATGTTCCCGCCCTGATTCTCTCCTTTTGCTTCTTAAGCAGCCACAGCTGAGCAATCAGTGCTTCAGAATCTAGCCTGCAGTGAACCTGTGACCTGACTCCTAAAGCCTTGGACCTTGTACTCCAGCTATTCCTACTGAGGAACTCTGAAGCACTTGTGGACTCTGAACCCTGCTCTTTGAAAGACCCACGTTTGCATGGACTTACGGTAACAGAGAAGAAGATCCTGAACCTGTTGTGGAGAGTGATTGCTGAGCTTAGATTACTCTGGCCTGCTGTGTCTCCTGCTTCTGTGTCTGCAAACTGTGTGACTATTTTTGCCAACTTGTATGAAGTAATACAAGACTTTCTATATCAAACCTGTGTCTCATGTATTTTCATCGCACCCAAGCACAAGATGCTATATGAACTGTACTACATACATTACAAGATTCTGAAGCCAAAACGTTAGTGTCTGCTGGGTCTGGAAAGGCTGTGTCTGCTGTAACTGTGGATATCGGATGTCCGGTTGTACTTTCTGTGATGACAGTGGTTGTGACTTCTCACAACCATTCCAGGTGAGCAATTCCCTTAAGTGTTTTTTTTTTCTGCAGTGTTACCACAGGTAAACACTATTGGTTTTTTTTTTTTCTCTTTTCTCTTTTTTGTCTGCTGTAACTGTGGATATCAGATGTCGGGTGAACTTTCTGTGATGATAGTGGTTGTGACTTCTCACAACCATTCCAGGTGAGCAGTTCCCTTAATTTTTTTTCTCTCTGCAGTGTTACCACAGGTAAACACTATTGTTTTTTTTTTTCTTTTCTCCTCTTCTTCCAGTACTCCTGTCTTAAAAGATCTGGAAAATGGAGGCCCGCATAAAGGAACTTTGCGGAGTGACTGATAATATCCTTGCAGATTTGCAGAATATAAAGACCCGTTTTTCAAGCCTACAGGACCTCACTAATCACAATTTGCAAGTGTTTGGACAGACTGCCCAGGATTTGCGAGCCAGGATTGAGATTCTAGAAGAGCGAGTCCAGGCTCCTGCCGTAGCCCCGAGTTCTGGGATTCCCAAGTTGCCCCCTTTTCGTTTTGGCGGTGAATGTGAGAAATTCAGGGGATTTATTAATCAATGCAATCTTTTTTTTTCTGCACATGTTTCACAATTTCCCACTGAACGATCTAAGGTGCTTACTATAATTATGTTGCTTACCAACAAGGCTTTGATGTGGGCAAACCCTCTGATTGAGACTGAGGATGATTGTTTGAATCACCTTGATGCTTTTATTTCAGCCATGGGGCAGGTGTTTGATGACCCCAATCGAGGTGCAACAGCTGAAGCAGCCATGTTAGCTTTGCGCCAAGGTAAGCACTCGGTAGCTGAATATGCCTTGGATTTCAGGAGATGGGCCCTTGATACCACCTGGGACAGTTCCGCCAAAAAATCTATTTTTCGAAAGGGGTTATCTCCACTGATTAAGGATGAACTTGCTCGTGCCGACCCTCCCACTGCGTTAGGTGACTTTATTAACTACTGCATCCGTATTGATACTCGTCTGACTGAACGCAGGCAAGAGAGATGGTTCGAAAGCAATCGCACTAACCTTTTCCTACCTTCCTCTCCAGCTAAGGAACCTTTGAGTATGATTACACGGGAACCTGAACCTGAACCCATGCAGGTAGACTCTTTACAACGACGGGTTAGTGATGCACACAAGGAACATCGTTTTAAGGAAAATCTATGTTTCTATTGTGGTAAGTCAGGGCACTTCATTATAAACTGCCCCAGCCGTTCTCGTAAGACTACTGCAGCACTCATTCATTGTGAGTGTTGCGAGAGGGGATCTGTCAGGTCCGAGCCTCAGGCTCCAGAGAGATCTGCAGCAACAGATCTTGATTTCTCGGACTTAAACTCCGTTACCTCTGAGGACGTTGACTGTGTAAACGCTGCCATTTTTCAAGTTTCCTCAGCGGTGTCCCAGCTGAGTTGTAAGAAAAACAATTCTCATTGCTTTCTTTCCATCAAACTCTGGGTTGACTCAGCTTGGGTGTCTAGCTCTGCTATGATCGACTCAGGGGCAAGTGGAAATTTTATGGATGTCTCCTTTGCTCTGAAACAGGGGATACGTTCAGTGAAGAAGGCTACTCCAGTACAGATGGAAACTGTGGATGGCTCCCTGCTGACCTCTGGACCAGTGGATCAGGAAACAGAGCCTTTGAGGGTTCTTATGGGTAAAGATCATCAAGAGAAACTGTCCTTTATGCTTATCTCTTCTCCCCACTTTCCCATTATTCTAGGGCTACCATGGCTGCAGGCTCAGAATCCTACCATTAACTGGGAGACCAAGGAATTACACTTTCCAGAGAAACAGATGAGTCCAAAAGTTTCAGCTTGCTCTGTTCCTAAAGGAACCATGTCAGTCCCTGAACTACCAGCTGTATACCAGGACTATGTGGATTTATGAGACAAGAAGAACGCTGACCAGCTTCCTCCTCACCGTCCATTTGATTGTCCAATTGAATTATTGCCTGGAGCAGAGATACCTTTTGGTAAGATCTACCCCTGGCGGGGCCCGAGCTAAAGGCTTTAAAGGATTACATAGACGAAAATCTAGCCAAGGGCTTCATACGCCCCTCTTCATCTCCTGCAGGTGCACCCATCTTCTTTGTAAAGAAGAAAGATGGATCTCTGAGACCATGCGTAGACTATAGGGAACTCAATAAGGTTACTATTAGAAACCGTTATCCATTGCCTTTAATCCCTGAGTTATTGGAGAGAGTGCGACATGCCAAAATTTTTTCTAAACTAGATCTTCGTGGGGCCTATAACTTAGTCCGTATTAGACCTGGGGATGAATGGAAGACTGCATTCAGGTCACGCTATGGACACTTTGAATATCTAGTTATGCCTTTTGGTCTGAGTACCGCCCCAGCCACTTTCCAACACTTGGTGAATGACATCTTCAGGGATCTCCTAGATACATTCGTGGTAATTTATTTGGATGATATTCTAATTTTTTCTAACTCCACAGAGGAACATCATGGACATGTGAGAATGGTCTTGGAACGTCTAAGACAAAATCATCTTTACATCAAACTTGAAAAGTGTGAATTCCATAGGACCGAAATTCAATTTCTGGGGTATGTACTGTCTACACAAGGAATTAGTATGGATGGAAGCAAAACCCAAGCCATCAAGGATTGGCCAAGTCCTAGAAATGTGAAGGAGGTACAGCGCTTCATCGGGTTTGCCAACTTCTATAGACGTTTCATTAGAAATTTCTCTGAGGTAGTGTCACCTATCACCCAACTTACCCGGAAAGAGTCTAGGTTCTCCTGGACTCCCCAAGCCCAGGAAGCATTTTCCCGTCTAAAAGATAAATTTACCACTGCACCTATCCTAGTACAGCCCAACCCCGAGCTTGCCTTCATAATAGAGGTGGATGCTTCAGACTGTGCCGTTGGAGCTATACTCTCTCAGAGAACAGGTGAGAAGAATGTCTTGCATCCCTGTGCCTTCTTTTCCCAGCAGTTGTCTTCGGCTGAGAGGAACTACGATGTGGGCAATAGAGAGTTGTTGGCCATTATTGCCGCCTTCAAAGAATGGAGACACCTTCTTCAGGGAGCTGCACAGCAAATAGTCGTCCTGACAGATCATCGTAACCTTGAGTTTATCAGGTCGGCTAAGTGCCTGACTCCTCGCCAGGCTCGCTGGAATCTTTTCTTAAACCAATTTAATTTTATAATTTCTTATAGACCAGGATCGCGCAATGGAAAGGCTGATGCACTCTCTAGGATTTACTCAGCAGAGACACGTCCAATTACTCCTCCTAAGACTATTCTTCCTGACTCTAGATTCCTAGGAGTAATTCATAATCAAGACCTACTTAAGGACATCAAGGAAGCATACCATGCGGATTCCTTTTTGGCACAACCCCCAAGGGACGTAAGTCTTGTCTTTAAGAATGGTGTGTGGATTCAGGGACAACGCCTGTATATTCCTGAAACAGTCAGATTGAGAGTATTGCAGCTCATTCACGATTCCAAGATAGCTGGGCATAGAGGAATTCTAAAGACACAGGAATTTCTCTCTCGTTTCTTTTGGTGGCCCACTTGCAGGAAGGATGTTTTAAACTATGTCACTTCATGTGAAGTCTGTGCAAGATGCAAAACACCTCGCTCCTCACCAACTGGTCTGTTACAGCCTCTTCCCACCCCGTCCCGCCCGTGGGGATCCATTTCTATGGACTTCATTGTGGAGTTACCAACCTCTCAAGGGAAGAACACCATTCTAGTGGTGGTTGACCGTCTAACAAAGGCAGCTCATTTTATCCCTTGTGTCGGCTTACCCACTGCAAAACAGACATCAGATTTGATGATTAAAGATGTGTTTCGCTTACATGGAGTACCGGATGAGGTTATTTCGGATCGAGGGGTGCAATTCACTTCTAGGTTTTGGCAAAATTTCTGTGCAGCATTGGACATTAAAGTAAACCTTTCTTCTGCTTTTCATCCCCAGACTAATGGACAGACCGAACGAACCAATCAAACCCTGGAGCAGTATCTCCGCTGTTTTATCTGCCACCTACAGGATGATTGGGTGGATCTACTTCCATTAGCTGAGTTCTCGTATAACAACTCTCAGAGTGCCTCCACTAAGCAGTCTCCTTTTTACTCTAATCTAGGTTATCATCCTAACATTCTACCACGATTTCCCATAGAAACGCCTTTACCAGCAGTGGCTGAAAGAATCACGTCTTTACAGAAGAATATGGATCTTCTAAAGGAGAATCTGGAATCGGCTCAGGAAAGGTACAAGAAAGCAGCAGATAAATTTCGTAAACCTGCACCAGCTTTCAAGGTAGGAGACTTGGTCTGGCTGTCAACCAGAAATCTTAATTTAAGGATTCCATCGTCTAAGTTGGGACATAAGTACATTGGACCCTATAAAATCAGTAAAATTATAAGTGCCGTTGCTTGTCGTCTTCAACTGCCCAGAACTATGAGAATTCACCCTGTCTTTCATGTATCCCTACTAAAGGCTGCGACACCCAATACGTTTCCTGGACGTTCTTCTCCTTGCCCTGACCCAGTGCTAGTCGATGGTCAGGAAGAATTTGTGGTGGAAAGGATTTTAGATTCCAGGTTGTATAGAAATCAGTTACAATATCTGATTAAATGGCAGGCTACCCAGTGGAGGACAACTCATGGGAACCAGTCAATAACGTTAATGCTCCTCGCTTGCTCCGTCAGTTTCATCAGAGGTACCCACACAAGCCTGGCCTGAGGTCATCCGGAGGTTGTCCCTAAGGGGGGAGTAATGTAAGGTTCTGTGTACATGTTCCTGAAACTCAGTTTGTTCGTCAGCCATTTTACTTTCTGTCTTGCTGCAGCTATCTTGCCCTCAGTCAAAATGGAGTTTCCAGCTTGCATGTTCCCGCCCTGATTCTCTCCTTTTGCTTCTTAAGCAGCCACAGCTGAGCAATCAGTGCTTCAGAATCTAGCCTGCAGTGAACCTGTGACCTGACTCCTAAAGCCTTGGACCTTGTACTCCAGCTATTCCTACTGAGGAACTCTGAAGCACTTGTGGACTCTGAACCCTGCTCTTTGAAAGACCCACGTTTGCATGGACTTACGGTAACAGAGAAGAAGATCCTGAACCTGTTGTGGAGAGTGATTGCTGAGCTTAGATTACTCTGGCCTGCTGTGTCTCCTGCTTCTGTGTCTGCAAACTGTGTGACTATTTTTGCCAACTTGTATGAAGTAATACAAGACTTTCTATATCAAACCTGTGTCTCATGTATTTTCATCGCACCCAAGCACAAGACGCTATATGAACTGTACTACATACATTACAATATCTATGTCACGTACAGTCATGTAGTTTTATAGACAACTAAAGGGAGGTAACATGATTATAGTTTACTATAAAGATTATTTTATCTTCTTTAGGGCAACTTGACTATTTGCAGCAGATTTTTCATCTGCAAAATCCAAAGTGTTGGCAGGAAAAATGCTGCATAAAATTTGAGGGTTTTTTAGTTCAACTTACGTTTTTACTTGCATTGTTTTCCCATTCCTTTTTCCCATTCACGTGACAGGTCCATCGGCTCCCTGCGATCACTTTGCAGGGAGGCCAATAGGCACTGGAACCAATGCCTGGGCCGTATTGTGGCACTTAAATGCCGCGGTCAGTGATTGAAAGCAGCATTTAAGAAATTAACAGCAGCCATCGGTGGGCGCATCCTCTTCACTGCTGTTAGAGGCAGGTGTCGGCTAAGTAATATAGACTGTATCTGCCCAGTGTGGTGCGGCTCTGCTTCTGAGCCCACTCCAAAGTAAAGGACACGCTCCATGGTGTAATAAGTGTTAATGCAAACAAAATTAATATGATCGATATCATTCCCAAACATTACACACATGACATGATACATCACGTCCATTTACCAGTTCTGTACTTCTGCTTCTGAATCACATCCACTAAATTTATCATGTAAAATCAAATCTGCATTCTCTCCCCAAACTGTCCAACATTCATATGTTTTCTGTTAATAAAGTATAATAGGCAAGCTTAGTCTCACGCAGCCTGCCAATGAACCTTGATCCAGTCTGAAAGCAGGTACCAGACGGCAGATCCAGTTCTGAAATACTATTTTGGCCCTACCTACAAATGACTGCTTAAATCTTGCCTGGAGTATTGTTCTTATGTGGTGGTAATTGAGTACAGAACAGTTTAAAATCTATTCCTGAAAAAAAAGATTATGGCTTTCATAAAAGTTGGAAATAACTAAAATGCCACAGAATAAAAACTTCAAAAGTTAGTCGTAATAGAGTTTTACTTAAGCCTTGCACAAGAGAAAATGGATTAAAATATCTTTATTTTCCAGATGGAAATAAACCTGGATCACTCTATTACTAAGGTAGATTATATCAATTTTATTAACCCCCCCCCCCAATTATAAATACATAAAGGCACTGCTTCAGACCTGATCCATGGACTTATAAAACGATCTATCAAGGGTTGGGTGAGGATGGATACCTTCCTTTGAGGACAATAATGCTACATTATTCCTGCCATCAAAAAATGACAAATCCCCAAATAGAACTATATATGTGTATATATGTCTGTATTGCAGCCACAGCGCAAATGCATATTTCATTTAAAGAGAACCTGTCATGGCGATTTTGCATGTTAATGGCATGGCCATAAGGACATTACAGTATTATACAGATTAATTTTATACAATTCGTGAAGATTTTTTTTAAACTAGCATTTGAAGTTTTGGTGTAATAAGATTCATGTGCACAGGGGCAAGATAATGGGTAGTGTTTAGTGTTGAGCGATACTGCTCGATATCTAAAAATATCGGATCGGAATGGTATCACCGATATCACTAAATATCGTCGATATCCGATTCCGATACCGGAAGTCCAATGTAAGTCTATGGGAACAAAATATCGCAACAAAAAAAACCCTTTCTGTCGTTATAATCACAAAATATACACACATAGAATACATATATATATATATACATGTCATTGTGACATATATATATATACATATATTTATAGTTTATACACTTCTACATAGTAAAATAGACTCTGATTCAATTGCCGGGTAAAGCCGTGACTTACCCCATAGAAGTCGACGGGCTCGGTGCGAGTACCCCAAAACCTCTGGCTCTGTGCGACTCAACTTGGGCGTCACGAACAGGATTCTGTAGCTCGCTATAAGCGAGTCCTGTGTGCCTGAATTGAACTGTTTTTGTGCTTGAGAATTGCTAAAATCATCAGAGAATGTATTTGCCATTTTTCCGCCATATCTGCGTCACGACGAGGCACTGGTGAAGAAGAAGGGGGTGCTCTTCGTGGGTGTACACTCACTCAGTGGCGCGAAAACGATGGCCGACCACTCTAAATGGTACTGCAATGTAAGATCGTGCCCCACAGCTCTGGAGTTCCGCCTCCTCATCCTCCTCAGTGTGCGGAAACTAACACGAAGGTCCCGCCTCACTACAAAAGAGGGGCCCTCTCCAGATGCTAATGACACATGTGACTTGGCAGAGATGGCTAATGGACACGAGCAGAAGTGTGAAGGGATGGAGCAGTCAGAGCTCTCCCCCACGGAAGCGACCCGATCGCCACGGAACCACCGTTGGGCACCCGGCCTGGAAACCCTCCTACGCTGCAAGAAGCGGAGGATACCCTAAGAGGCCTGGCCCGGCACCGGGAGGAGGTCGCCAGGATGGAAGCCAGCTGGCGTGCCCTAAAACTAAACTTGGAGCGGCGCCAATCCCTCTTACCTGAAGTGTCTGTACCAGATGGTGAGGCACCCGTTCTAGTAGAGGAGTCCATGCGGGCATCCCAGCCCTTGCAATGTGATCCGGTTGACGTTGTCGCAGTGGAGGCACCCGTTCCTGCAAAAAACTCTGCACCGGCAGCACCCCAGATCCCGCTGTCTGCCCCCGTCGCTGAGACAGAAGAAGCGACACCCGTCCTCATGGAGGAGGCCGCGCAGGCACCAGAGGTCTACCTGTCTGTACCGGAGCCCCGACTGTCATCTGTTCCAGAGCCGGCTGCTTCCGCCACAGGTGAGCGCCGCCAGGACTGGGGGGCGCCAGGAGAGCTGCCGCAAACCGGACATGGTAAGCTGGCATTTGATGGTGGAGACATGGAGCAGCTGGTGGAGAATTACAACCGGCGTCAGGAGGAAGAGTGGAGACGTTGGGAGCGGGAAGCAGAGCGACAAAGGGAGCAGCGAGAATCCCAAAAGCTTCAGCAATGTCACCTGGAGAAGGACCGGGCAGATAAGGACCGGATGAGAAAAGATAAAGGAACCCTGTGGGAGCCGCGGCGTAAGGGGGCAGTACGGAGCTTTAAATTGAAAGGTGGTTGGGGCTTCATCCAGGAGCCTGGACTTTATTTAGAAGTTTTTGTAACCCGGCGGGACGTGGAGGCTCACCTCCCAGAAGGACACCCGGGGAGGGATCTGTTGCCAGGAGACTTGGTAACTTACACCCGACACTGGGGTTACAATGGATGGTACGCCCTAAATGTCACCAGGTGCGACCCCTACTCCCCAGAGTGTCAGGAAACTGACAGACCCTACGAGCCTTCAGCCTCCCACATCCAGGCCTCTGCACAAGTGCCCACCCCACGCCGTAAATCTCCCCAGCCTCCCTCAGTGGTCTCCTCAGCAGCCCCAGCTATGGACATGATAACTATAGCTGGCCCGTACCAGGCGCCTGTTAGGCCCCCTGGGGTTCGTTCAGTCCGTGACATAGGGCTCCAGACCCGGAGGGAGATGAAAGAGGTGGCCACACAGACACAGATAGCGGGTCACGACTTGACTGTACAGGCCACACGACGTCATCAGGTCCTGGTGGTCCTTGGTGTCTCGGATGTTTGGCAAGCATCAGAAGAGTACCAGGTGGTACCTGGAACACCCCTGCCAAAGAATTATAAATAACCCGGACAGGGTCCCTGTATGTAAATAGTTAAATTGTTGATGTACCCGGACGGGTGAATGTTCATAAAAAAAATTTTTAATTTAATAAAAAACACAACACAGTTTTCATTACTTTTATTACAGTCTCATCCTGCGACGCCATCGATCTCCTGTAAAAAAATGAAAAAAAAAAAAACAGCAGTATACCACCTGTCCGACGCAGTCCATAGTAACGAGTGTCCCACGACGATCCAGCTCTGCTACATCAGAATGACATCAGAGGCAGGCAGGCAGGCAGAGACTGTCATCCCGGCGCAGCACAGCTGATTACCTGCTTCCCCGGCGGTGACGTCATCGGACTGGTTTACGGCCGGGATTACCCTGCAGTCACTGCAGTTATCGCGAAAAACTGCATGTGACCGCCAGGGAGAAGATAATGGCGGCCATCAAGCAGTCCAGGACGTGACCGCCGGAGATCTTCTGCCAGGTAAGTGCCGCTGACTCCTGACAGACCCGACCGACGGACACTCACAGTGACAGTGACAAATCCGATTCCGGTATCCGATATGACGAAAATATCGGTACTCGGAATCGAAAGCCCGATACAGCTAATATCGGCCGATACCCGATATTTGCAGTATCGTATCGCTCAACACTAGTAGTGTTATTGGCTCTGCCCGGCCCCTCCGCTGCCAATGGTGTCTGTATGACAACTCATTGATTTGTGAGTGACCTGCCTCCTCTTTGAAAGTTTGCGCCGGCGCTGTCCTCTGCCCAAGTGGCGCTTTCACTGATCGATCTCCCTACGGTCTTCAGTAAACCTGTGCCAAGGCGGCTCATGTGACAGTGCAGACTGACCTCCCAGCTATCTTCAGTAAAATGGCGGCGCATGCACCAATTGAAATCTTGGCTCAATGACGTAAGCTAAGATTCAATTGCCACCACGCCATTTTACTGCAGATAGCCAATAGGTCAATCTGCGCATGCACCACCACATTAGCGCTTTTTTAATGAAGACCACTGTAAGATCAATCTGTGCAAGTGCCGCTCGCTCTGAGGACGGCGCGGGCTCAAACTTTCAAACAGGTGGCAGATACGGACAATAGAGGCAGGTCACTCACAAATCAGTAACCTGTTATACAGGCCAAAAAGGCCGATTGCAGGGCATGAGCCAGAGACCCTACCCATAGTCCCACCCTGTGCACCCAAATCTTATTGCTTCAAGTGCTGATTAAAGAACAAGTACCATGTGGATTTCTTCACTAAAGGTAAATTATTTAAAGGTAACCTGTCATGTAAAATCAGTCACCTGCACTGACTGACAGCATGCTGAGGATTGGATCTGGCTGTCAGTTTGTGGCGGGGAAAGCCACCGCTCTCTATACACAGACCGGTGACTGACGCAGCCTGACGCCAACCCTATGACTAAAAGAATGAGTGTGACAGGAGGAATAAAGTTCAATAATGTCAGAACGCTAACCCCATATCTGCAGGTTAATAGCATTATTTAGCATGACAGGTTCCCTTTAATCTGCAAAATCATGCTGACAGGTTCTCTTCATACTGTCAGTTGTGCTGATCATATAAAAAGTACTTTTCAGTATGATTTTGAAATCGCCTACAATAAAAGTCCTCTCCACTTGTTGACCACTATTTGGTCTCCGACTTCTTTTTCAATCCTGACCCTGATCCAGTGAGCAGGTTTAGGACAGTCCAGTCTTCAGTCGTGAACGATAAAACCTTCCATCTTCCTCTTCCTTCTTACCAGATCTGCATATATTAATGCTGTTTGTTATCTGCTGGTTAAAGGTGAATATCTTCCATGCACCTTCAGTTTTAGATGTGGGCAAGGTTTTTAATCCTCTAACCTTTCCACCCTGTGTATGACCCTGATGGGTAAACCTGATAAAACGAATCTCTGAACAGAATATGTAGCGCTAGTTCTAACAATAGAACACAAATACAAAGCTCATACTTCAAAGATAGAAAATGTTTATATAGATTTGTGCACACAAAGAAGAAAGTCTCCTAAGGTCAGCTGAGCGTCTAAACTACAAGGTTCTCGGAGGACGTGGCTTCCTTGTATAAAGCCAGGGAAATTCTTGGAGACGGTGAACAATTTTTTTATGTAAATGGATGTTAAGATGCTGTTAAATGCCAAAGCAGCCGCCCTGGATCGACTAAAAGGAAATATCAGTTGGTTTACATTGAAGGTACCTTACCACAAAGCTTAATTCCAACCAGATGACTTTTTCACAACCAAGTTCTAGAACATAGGTAAAGATTGCATCCCTGTGATCTGGCAATCTGGATACAATGTCGTCCTTGTAGTAGGATCTAGTCTGAGATTCCGTGGTGTCGGACGTTTTTACATATTACTTTACTCACTCTGACATGCAAATGTTTTTCATCAGAAAGGATTCTGTTACCATTATTGCATCTGCTGATTCATCATTGGGAAATGGAAAAAAACTTTACATCTTCCTGGTCAGACGGTGGGAGTGGAAAGACACCAAGTTTTTCTGTATAACAAGTACAAAACAATCTGATGAGTTGGATGGAACAGTCAGATTCATATGGAATGCAGATGTCCTTTGGAACAATCTTCTTCTTTCATTATTTTGTTGTAGATATTAAACACCGGTTATTTTTTTGTGATCTACACAAATGAAATTGTTGCACAAATGTCTTTTTTAATTTCTTTTAAAGGGAACTTGTCACATTTATTTATCCCTACTAAACTGTCACCAATGTCTTATAGGTGTCAGGCTACTGCAATGCAGATAGATGCATGCTCCACTAGATGGCAGTAGAGAACGCAGAACTGCACCTAAACAGAGCAGGCTAGCAATGTGTGTCGACCCGCCACCACAATTGTGGATTACCAGGGCAATGGGGTACTCAGAGCCGAGCCCATGGAAGTCTATGGGGATGTCACAGGTAGCGGTGGCTCGGTCTGTGGCCCTGGCGGTCTGGCGTATGTTGGGGGAATATTTACAGGGGATAGATTTATATACAGTTCGTGACGCCACCTGTAGTCTCTGGTAATTTGTACCAGCGCTGCTGTAGATCTCTGAGGGGATGGTGAGGCAGCTAGATGTCGGGTCCCCTACAGGTGGGACTCTTCCCTCAGGTCGATGGTTAAGGCAGGGTTGTGCAGGCATGCAAGTAAATAACTCAGTCTCACACGGTCAGCGTCTTTCCATACCTTTACTTGTAAGATGGTAAGGCAGGTCCCAGGGAGGCTGATCCAAGGAGAATGTGTTTTGAGATAGCAGCTGGACAAGTTAGGGGCCTCCTTTACTTTCACAACGATGAGTACAACCAGCATGAAGCGTAGTTCCCTCTATAACTCCAGCTATTCCATAGCTGTACTGCCCAGTCAGTTTTGTGGTCGGAGCCTTCCTGTGAGAGAGCTGAATTCCTATCTTGCTGATCAGGCTCAAAGTCTTCACTCCCCCTGACCCCAGTTACGTACCGACTATTTAGGGGCTGCTTGCCGCGACCTAAGGTCCGATAAGCCTCTGGTTTTCTTACCACTAAGCGTGAAGCTTTAGTGATCCTTCGGTCCCCAGTGACCGGTAACAATGTGCAGGACTTCTTCAATCCAAAAGCACTTTTCAAATATTCCTTTCCACTGTGCCTTTCGCCTTGTCCTCGCTTGTAGCATAAACACTCACACTTGCAAAAAGTCATATAATCACTCCCTTCTTCTCTTCCTTCAGAGTTAGTTACCAGACTCTCAGTAATCCACTAGGCAGGAGCACGTCTCTGAACCTTTCACTGTCCTTGGGACAGGAGACTGAAGTATTTCTGTACTAAGCTCTTCTTTCTTTATCAATGTCTTCAAGTGAGGTACAGCTCTGACCAGGCCGAGGTGATCTATATCTCGCCCTTACTGGCCTCCACTTGCTGAACTGCTGATAGAACCAAGCTGGACTGCTTCCTCCCTCCAAGTCCCAGCTAGACTCCACACGTCTGCTCTGTCCGAAGACAGGAAACTGACTACTCTAATCACTCAACGAATACACACTGACCACTCCCTCACAAGTGACTACACTACCCTAAGGGTGTGTCTAGTGTATGTTGAGTGAATGGGTATTGAGCATTGAACTGCTTATCTCTCCACACATTCTCCAGGGTACTGCGTGTGCCTAACACCAGGGCTACACAAATGCAGCAGAAGGGGTTCCACAAGTGACAGCAGAGTAGTCAAATAGGCCGAGTCAAGCAACACACTGCAGTGCAGTACAAAACGGAATAAACAAACTCAGGGTCAGAGGCAAGCCGAGAAGGTCAGTAGCGGTCAGGAGCGGATAAGACAAAAGACAGAAGCAGGTCAGGATACAAGCCAAGTCAGAAGCGGGAGATCAATACACTAAAGGGGAACACTGAGTCAAAACGGAAATGGGGGAAAGCAGAGACACGGGTTCAGATAGCAAACGAAGGAGGACAAATCAGAGCAATCAGAGTCAGCTACAGCAGCCCTAGGCAAAAACTATAACCGACGTCGCCTGCAGGAAGCAGCGGCGATAAATAGCCTACCTGAACCCAGACTGAGGCTGAGCAAGGTTAACCCCTGACATGACCAGACCGTGGAAAAGGTAAAACAGGACTCAAAACTGGATCATGACAATAGGTCATGCAATGTGCATTACTAACATGTTGTTCTCAAGCTAAATGCACCAGTATACAAGTTGAAAAAAACACTTTTAATCTTTACTCAATTGCCTACCAGACTCTGGCTTTCAGTCATATGGGCGGAGTTGCATATTGCTTCAGTCACGGTCCTCTGGACATTAATCACATGCGATGCAGTGTGATTGATGGCCTGAACTGCCCTGATGTCACACCAATCAATGAAGAAATTCCGCGCCTGGGCCCTGACAACCAGCTCCCTGGGAATGTGTATTGAAGCTAGATGTACATCCCAGCTTCATTTGCTAAATGTGTATGGACAAGAAGCAGCTGCAAGTCAGAGACTTTGTGCATGTTGTGAGCACAGATGCCCAGGGAGTTGGTTGTCACATTGCATGACCTGTAAGACACTGGGGGCAGATAGTAGGGATAAATGATGTGATAGGTTCCTTTTAAGCAACTTATTTTGCAGTTACTTAGATATACAGTACAGACCAAAGTTTGGACACACCTTCTCATTTAACGATTTTTCTGTATTTTCATGACTATGAAAATTGTAGAATCACACTGAAGGCATCAAAACTATGAATTAACACATGTGGAATTATACATTACACATTACAAAAAAGTGTGAAACCACTGAAAATATGTCTTATATTCTAGGTTTTACAAAGTAGCCACCTTTTGCTTTGATTACTGCTTTGCATGCAGAAAAGGTGAACGGATGGACTCTACATGCCTGGTTCCCACCGTGAAGCATGGAGGAGGTGGCGTGATGGTGTGGGGGTGCTTTGCTGGTGACACTGTTGGGGATTTATTTATTTATTTATTGGGGAAGAATCTTTGAATGAGAAGGTGTGTCCAAACTTTTGGTCTGTACTGTACATAGATAAACGGATAGGCAGAAAGATAGGTAGAGGAGTTTTTCTGATGAATTTCTAGATATACAGTCATGAGAAACATCTAATATCTTTCAATACTATGATTTTCTGCATCAAGACATTATAAAAAAAAATATGCTCTTAGAAGGTCTTAAATTTGGGCAAATACAACCCATGGCAGGTTACACTTTGTCATTATTTAATTAACAAAAAACTAGTATGACATGTAGAATCAATGTGTGAAAAATTAAGTACATAAAAATTGCATAAAAATTAAGCAGCTAATTAGCAATCTTCTATGCTAATCAAATACCCTTGATTAATAGTGATGAGCGAACGTGCTCGGTTAAGGTGTAATCCCAGCATTTTCGGGTGCTAACGGAGTATTTTCGCCATGCTCGAAAAATATTCGAGTCCCCGTGGCTGCATGTCTTGTGGCTATTCGACAGCCACAACACATGCAGGGATTGCAGCTCTGGGGTCAAATACCAGGAAGGACAACATTGCAAGGAGTTTGTATGTTTTCCCCGTGTTGGAGTGGGTTTTGTCCTCTACTCCGGTTTCCTCTCATACTCCAAAGACATATTGATAGGAAATTTCGATTGTGAGCCCCATCAGGGACAGTGATGATAATGTCTGTAAAGTGCTTTGGATTATGATAGCGCTATATCATACGGTTGGTGGAGAAAGGTTGAACTTGATGGACCTAGGTATTTATTCAACCTACGTAACTATGTAATCAAAGCATAAAAAAAAAAAAATAATTAATAATATCCTGCCTCCAGCTGAATTTACATCATAACATACTCATTTAGAGTACAGAAGCTTGTAGTAAAAGGGTCAGTTCATCACCTGTCTATCTAAGTCTGGGGATAAGCCCCTTTCAGGATATTGTGATAAGCACAACACTCAGATGAGGCGAGAGGTGCTGACTCTTTTACTGCCATCATCTGTGCTATGTACAAATTATAAAAAACACACCCACACCTTAAAGCAGTCAAATGATCAAATGTAAAGTACAAAATAGCTTTATTAATACAGAACAACAATAAAATAGGATATAAACAAAGTGATGGATACAGGCAGGAAAACCAATGCCACAGTATACAGGAGCAAAAATCACAGTTTAGCTGGGAGGCCCTGCGGTTGTCCCATAATATGAGCATATGTGGAAATTAGTCGTTGGCACAACTGCTAAAGAGAAAAAGACTGTGGTGCCAGAGTAGGATCCCAATCCGTGCAATGATGCAATATAATCTCGGCACACACCAGTGATATGTGATGATGATTTTAATCAAAAAATAGGAGTACATACAACAAACGTTTCGGTCAGTTATGACCTTCTTCGGTGTACTATAACATAATGAAACAAATGAATAAGTAAAAATTATATGCAAAACAATTTAGTAGAACATAGGGCATATAAAGAAAGTATATACAAATATGGATTATGAAAATTACATAATATGAGAATAATGTGGAAACATATAATGCTCAGAAACTTCCAATATAGTATACATATGAAGGTATACAGAAAAATATAGAAAAATATACAGAGGAATGGATCGTCCCTCAGAACAAAGATTTACATCAGGTAAAACATATGGTCATACATACCAAATATGTA
>JARQOD010000002.1:593653906-593721080 GCA_033576555.1 Oophaga sylvatica | reverse complement strand
AGGGTCCCTGTATGTAAATAGTTAAATTGTTGATGTACCCGGACGGGTGAATGTTCATAAAAAAAATTTTTAATTTAATAAAAAAAACACAGCTTTTCATTACTTTTATTACAGTCTCATCCTGGACGCCATCGATCTCCTGTAAAAAAAAATGAAAAAAAAAAAAAACAGCAGTATACACACTGTCCGACGCAGTCCATAGTAACGAGTGTCCCACGACGATCCAGCTCTGCTACATCAGAATGACATCAGAGGCAGGCAGGCAGGCAGAGACTGTCATCCCGGCGCAGCACAGTGATTACCTGCTTCCCCGGCGGTGACGTCATCGGACTGGTTTACGGCCGGGTTTACCTGCAGTCACTGCAGTTATCGCGAAAAAACTGCATGTGACCGCCAGGGAGAAGATAATGGCGGCCATCAAGCAGTCCAGGACGTGACCGCCGGAGATCTTCTGCCAGGTAAGTGCCGCTGACTCCTGACAGACCCGACCGACGGACACTCACAGTGACAGTGACAAATCCGATTCCGGTATCCGATATGACGAAAATATCGGTACTCGGAATCGAAAGCCCGATACAGTATTATCGGCCGATACCCGATATTTGCAGTATCGTATCGCTCAACACTAGTAGTGTTATTGGCTCTGCCCGGCCCCTCCGCTGCAAATGGTGTCTGTATGACAACTCATTGATTTGTGAGTGACCTGCCTCCTCTTTGAAAGTTTGCGCCGGCGCTGTCCTCTGCAAGTGGCGTTTCAATGATCGATCTCCCTACGGTCTTCAGTAAACCTGTGCCAAGGCGGCTCATGTGACAGTGAGACTGACCTCCCAGCTATCTTCAGTAAATGGCGGCGCATGCACCAATTGAATCTTGGCTCATGACGTAAGCTAAGATTCAATTGCCACCACGCCATTTTACTGCAGATAGCCAATAGGTCATCTGCGCAATGCACCACCACATTAGCGTTTTTTAATGAAGACCACTGTAAGATCAATCTGTGCAAGTGCGCTCGCTCTGAGGACGGCGCGGGCTCAAACTTTCAAACAGGTGGCAGATACGGACATAGAGGCGGTCACTCACAAATCAGTAACCTTTATACAGGCCAAAAAGGCCGATTGCAGGGCATGAGCCAGAGACCCTACCCATAGTCCCACCTGTGCCCCAAATCTTATTGCTTCAAGTGCTGATTAAAGAACAAGTACCATGTGGATTTCTTCACTAAAGGTAAATTATTTAAAGGTAACCTGTCATGTAAAATCAGTCACCTGCACTGACTGACAGCATGCTGAGGATTGGATCTGGCTGTCAGTTTGTGGCGGGGAAAGCCACCGCTCTCTATACACAGACCGGTGACTGACGCAGCCTGACGCCAACCCTATGACTAAAAGAATGAGTGTGACAGGAGGAATAAAGTTCAATAATGTCAGAACGCTAACCCCATATCTGCAGGTTAATAGCATTATTTAGCATGACAGGTTCCCTTTAATCTGCAAAATCATGCTGACAGGTTCTCTTCATACTGTCAGTTGTGCTGATCATATAAAAGTACTTTTCAGTATGATTTTGAAATCGCTACAATAAAAGTCCTCTCCACTTGTTGACCACTATTTGGTCTCCGACTTCTTTTTCAATCCTGACCCTGATCCAGTGAGAGGTTTAGGACAGTCCAGTCTTCAGTCGTGAACGATAAAACCTTCCATCTTCCTCTTCCTTCTTACCAGATCTGCTATATTAATGCTGTTTGTTATCTGCTGGTTAAAGGTGAATATCTTCCAGCACCTTCAGTTTTAGATGTGGGCAAGGTTTTTAATCCTCTAACCTTTCCACCCTGTGTATGACCCTGATGGGTAAACCTGATAAAACGAATCTCTGAACAGAATATGTAGCGCTAGTTCTAACAATAGAACACAAATACAAAGCTCATACTTCAAAGATAGAAAATGTTTTAATAGATTTGTGCACACAAAGAAGAAAGTCTCCTAAGGTCAGCTGAGCGTCTAAACTACAAGGTTCTCGGAGGACGTGGCTTCCTTGTATAAAGCCAGGGAAATTCTTGGAGACGGTGAACAATTTTTTTATGTAAATGGATGTTAAGATGCTGTTAAATGCCAAAGCAGCCGCCCCTGGATCGACTAAAAGGAAATATCAGTTGGTTTACATTGAAGGTACCTTACCACAAAGCTTAATTCCAACCAGATGACTTTTTCACAACCAAGTTCTAGAACATAGGTAAAGATTGCATCCCTGTGATCTGGCAATCTGGATACAATGTCGTCCTTGTAGTAGGATCTAGTCTGAGATTCCGTGGTGTCGGACGTTTTTACATATTACTTTACTCACTCTGACATGCAAATGTTTTTCATCAGAAAGGATTCTGTTACCATTATTGCATCTGCTGATTCATCATTGGGAAATGGAAAAAAAAACTTTACATCTTCCTGGTCAGACGGTGGGAGTGGAAGACACAAGTTTTTCTGTATAACAAGTACAAAACAATCTGATGAGTTGGATGGAACAGTCAGATTCATATGGAATGCAGATGTCCTTTGGAACAATCTTCTTCTTTCATTATTTTGTTGTAGATATTAAACACCGGTTATTTTTTTGTGATCTACACAATGAAATTGTTGCACAAATGTCTTTTTTAATTTCTTTTAAAGGGAACTTGTCACTTATTTATCCCTACTAAACTGTCACCAATGTCTTATAGGTGTCAGGCTACTGCAATGCAGATAGATGCATGCTCCATAGATGGCAGTAGAGAACGCAGAACTGCACCTAAACAGAGCAGGCTAGCAATGTGTGTCGACCCGCCACCACAATTGTGGATTACCAGGGCAATGGGGTACTCAGAGCCGAGCCCATGGAAGTCTATGGGGATGTCAAGGTAGCGGTGGCTCGGTCTGTGGCCCTGGCGGTCTGGCGTATGTTGGGGGAATATTTACAGGGGATAGATTTATATACAGTTCGTGACGCCACCTGTAGTCTCTGGTAATTTGTACCAGCGCTGCTGTAGATCTCTGAGGGGATGGTGAGGCAGCTAGATGTCGGGTCCCCTACAGGTGGGACTCTTCCCTCAGGTCGATGGTTAAGGCAGGGTTGTGCAGGCATGCAAGTAAATAACTCAGTCTCACACGGTCAGCGTCTTTCCATACCTTTACTTGTAAGATGGTAAGGCAGGTCCCAGGGAGGCTGATCCAAGGAGAATGTGTTTTGAGATAGCAGCTGGACAAGTTAGGGGCCTCCTTTACTTTCACAACGATGAGTACAACCAGCATGAAGCGTAGTTCCTCTATAACTCCAGCTATTCCATAGCTGTACTGCCCAGTCAGTTTTGTGGTCGGAGCCTTCCTGTGAGAGAGCTGAATTCCTATCTTGCTGATCAGGCTCAAAGTCTTCACTCCCCTGACCCAGTTATCGTACCGACTATTTAGGGGCTGCTTGCCGCGACCTAAGGTCCGATAAGCCTCTGGTTTTTTTACCACTAAGGTGAAGCTTTAGTGATCCTTCGGTCCCCAGTGACCGGTAACAATGTGCAGGACTTCTTCAATCCAAAAGCACTTTTCAAATATTCCTTTCCACTGTGCCTTTCGCCTTGTCCTCGCTTGTAGCATAAACACTCACACTTGCAAAAAGTCATATAATCACTCCCTTCTTCTCTTCCTTCAGAGTTAGTTACCAGACTCTCAGTAATCCACTAGGCAGGAGCACGTCTCTGAACCTTTCACTGTCCTTGGGACAGGAGACTGAAGTATTTCTGTACTAAGCTCTTCTTTCTTTATCAATGTCTTCAAGTGAGGTACAGCTCTGACCAGGCCGAGGTGATCTATATCTCGCCCTTACTGGCCTCCACTTGCTGAACTGCTGATAGAACCAAGCTGGACTGCTTCCTCCCTCCAAGTCCCAGCTAGACTCCACACGTCTGCTCTGTCCGAAGACAGGAAACTGACTACTCTAATCACTCAACGAATACACACTGACCACTCCCTCACAAGTGACTACACTACCCTAAGGGTGTGTCTAGTGTATGTTGAGTGAATGGGTATTGAGCATTGAACTGCTTATCTCTCCACACATTCTCCAGGGTACTGCGTGTGCCTAACACCAGGGCTACACAAATGCAGCAGAAGGGGTTCCACAAGTGACAGCAGAGTAGTCAAATAGGCCGAGTCAAGCAACACACTGCAGTGCAGTACAAAACGGAATAAACAAACTCAGGGTCAGAGGCAAGCCGAGAAGGTCAGTAGCGGTCAGGAGCGGATAAGACAAAAGACAGAAGCAGGTCAGGATACAAGCCAAGTCAGAAGCGGGAGATCAATACACTAAAGGGGAACACTGAGTCAAAACGGAAATGGGGGAAAGCAGAGACACGGGTTCAGATAGCAAACGAAGGAGGACAAATCAGAGCAATCAGAGTCAGCTACAGCAGCCCTAGGCAAAAACTATAACCGACGTCGCCTGCAGGAAGCAGCGGCGATAAATAGCCTACCTGAACCCAGACTGAGGCTGAGCAAGGTTAACCCCTGACATGACCAGACCGTGGAAAAGGTAAAACAGGACTCAAAACTGGATCATGACAATAGGTCATGCAATGTGCATTACTAACATGTTGTTCTCAAGCTAAATGCACCAGTATACAAGTTGAAAAAAACACTTTTAATCTTTACTCAATTGCCTACCAGACTCTGGCTTTCAGTCATATGGGCGGAGTTGCATATTGCTTCAGTCACGGTCCTCTGGACATTAATCACATGCGATGCAGTGTGATTGATGGCCTGAACTGCCCTGATGTCACACCAATCAATGAAGAAATTCCGCGCCTGGGCCCTGACAACCAGCTCCCTGGGAATGTGTATTGAAGCTCGATGTACATCCCCAGCTTCATTTGCTAAATGTGTATGGACAAGAAGCAGCTGCAAGTCAGAGACTTTGTGCATGTTGTGAGCACAGATGCCCAGGGAGTTGGTTGTCACATTGCATGACCTGTAAGACACTGGGGGCAGATAGTAGGGATAAATGATGTGATAGGTTCCTTTTAAGCAACTTATTTTGCAGTTACTTAGATATACAGTACAGACCAAAAGTTTGGACACACCTTCTCATTTAACGATTTTTCTGTATTTTCATGACTATGAAAATTGTAGAATCACACTGAAGGCATCAAAACTATGAATTAACACATGTGGAATTATACATTACACATTACAAAAAAGTGTGAAACCACTGAAAATATGTCTTATATTCTAGGTTTTACAAAGTAGCCACCTTTTGCTTTGATTACTGCTTTGCATGCAGAAAAGGTGAACGGATGGACTCTACATGCCTGGTTCCCACCGTGAAGCATGGAGGAGGTGGCGTGATGGTGTGGGGGTGCTTTGCTGGTGACACTGTTGGGGATTTATTTATTTATTTATTGGGGAAGAATCTTTGAATGAGAAGGTGTGTCCAAACTTTTGGTCTGTACTGTACATAGATAAACGGATAGGCAGAAAGATAGGTAGAGGAGTTTTTCTGATGAATTTCTAGATATACAGTCATGAGAAACATCTAATATCTTTCAATACTATGATTTTCTGCATCAAGACATTATAAAAAAAAATATGCTCTTAGAAGGTCTTAAATTTGGGCAAATACAACCCATGGCAGGTTACACTTTGTCATTATTTAATTAACAAAAAACTAGTATGACATGTAGAATCAATGTGTGAAAAATTAAGTACATAAAAATTGCATAAAAATTAAGCAGCTAATTAGCAATCTTCTATGCTAATCAAATACCCTTGATTAATAGTGATGAGCGAACGTGCTCGGTTAAGGTGTAATCCCAGCATTTTCGGGTGCTAACGGAGTATTTTCGCCATGCTCGAAAAATATATTCGAGTCCCCGTGGCTGCATGTCTTGTGGCTATTCGACAGCCACAACACATGCAGGGATTGCAGCTCTGGGGTCAAATACCAGGAAGGACAACATTTGCAAGGAGTTTGTATGTTTTCCCCGTGTTGGAGTGGGTTTTGTCCTCTACTCCGGTTTCCTCTCATACTCCAAAGACATATTGATAGGAAATTTCGATTGTGAGCCCCATCAGGGACAGTGATGATAATGTCTGTAAAGTGCTTTGGATTATGATAGCGCTATATCATACGGTTGGTGGAGAAAGGTTGAACTTGATGGACCTAGGTATTTATTCAACCTACGTAACTATGTAATCAAAGCATAAAAAAAAAATAATAATTAATATATATCCTGCCTCCAGCTGAATTTACATCATAACATACTCATTTAGAGTACAGAAGCTTGTAGTAAAAGGGTCAGTTCATCACCTGTCTATCTAAGTCTGGGGATAAGCCCCTTTCAGGATATTGTGATAAGCACAACACTCAGATGAGGCGAGAGGTGCTGACTCTTTTACTGCCATCATCTGTGCTATGTACAAATTATAAAAAACACCACCACACCTTAAAGCAGTCAAATGATCAAATGTAAAGTACAAAATAGCTTTATTAATACAGAACAACAATAAAATAGGATATAAACAAAGTGATGGATACAGGCAGGAAAACCAATGCCACAGTATACAGGAGCAAAAATCACAGTTTAGCTGGGAGGCCCTGCGGTTGTCCCATAATATGAGCATATGTGGAAATTAGTCGTTGGCACAACTGCTAAAGAGAAAAAGACTGTGGTGCCAGAGTAGGATCCCAATCCGTGCAATGATGCAATATAATCTCGGCACACACCAGTGATATGTGATGATGATTTTAATCAAAAAATAGGAGTACATACAACAAACGTTTCGGTCAGTTATGACCTTCTTCGGTGTACTATAACATAATGAAACAAATGAATAAGTAAAAATTATATGCAAAACAATTTAGTAGAACATAGGGCATATAAAGAAAGTATATACAAATATGGATTATGAAAATTACATAATATGAGAATAATGTGGAAACATATAATGCTCAGAAACTTCCAATATAGTATACATATGAAGGTATACAGAAAAATATAGAAAAATATACAGAGGAATGGATCGTCCCTCAGAACAAAGATTTACATCAGGTAAAACATATGGTCATACATACCAAAATATGTACTAGAAGTCAGGTGCAAGGAGGCAGAGATAATACCTGGTGAAAATGTGATGAGAAAAGTGAGGGGTGCACTGACTATCTTAGTCTAGGAGAAAAGCCACTGTGTAGAAATGAATATTACTTACCCTAAGACACAGAACTGTGTGATGGGTGAAAGAACTGGGGAGGCAAAGGAAATGGCTATAGAAATGCCGTGGGAATAGCCATAAAGAAGCATATAACAGATTAGGACGGCCATACAGATAGGTGCTGGGAATGGTTGTGCTTACCGTTATGGTGCAGGCAGGATAAAGTGGCTTGGACGCGGTATACCACCGCTTGTCAGAGAGCACTGTGAAGCAGCCGGTAGTGGCATATAAAGCCTGGTAAGCATATGGTCCGGACCGGAAGTTCGGTACCGGAAGTGAGGCGGCGTGCGTTCCAGACATGCCGCAAATGCGTTCCAAACACAGGAAGCAGTATGGAGGGTGAATGAAAAGTGCCTGAATATGCAGTGTAGCGTCATACAGTGTTAGTAAACGGTCTAGTAGTGCAGATAGCAATGTATATAGACAGAGATGATGAGATATAATATTTCAGTCAAGGAGTGAGACTGGTAGTAGTAGTGCTCCCAAGTTCTGTGCCCAAAAGGAGGTTTTAAATTCATTGTGGCAGATTCTGTGAACAAGAAATAGATGGTCAGTATACGGTAAATAGAGCAAATATATCACATTGAAAATAACTTAAATAAACGATACAATATCATATTCTCTATTTAACCCTTTCGGGTGCAGTGTGTCTAATTGATGAATCCAATAGGCTTCTCTTTTTTTAAGGAGACTAATGCGATCGCCCCCTCGGCGCGGTACATGTACATGTTCAATTACTTGGTATTGGAGTTGCGCTATGTTATGACCAGATGATATAAAATGATTAGGAATGGGAAGAAGAAGATTTTTACATCTAATCGTCGACTTATGTTTGGATATACGGTTTTTTATAGCTTGTGTGGTCTCACCCACGTATAACAAGCCACATGGGCATTTGATTAGATAGACAACAAAACTAGAATTACACGTAAAGTAATCTTTTATCTCGTATCTTTTGCCCGTGTGTGGATGATGGAACACGTTGCCTTTAATGATGTTGTTACATTGTAAACATTGAAGACATGGAAATGTCCCGTGCTTGGGATTAGAGAGAAAGCGTTGTCTAGTAGGGGGGTGAGAAGTACCAATGTCGGCTCTGATTAGATGATCTCTTAGGTTTCGCGGTCGACGGAAGCAAGGGAGGAATGGTCTATTGAATTCTTTAATAGATGGGTGTGCGGTACTTAATAGGTGCCAATGACGGCGTATACTGGTGTGAAGTCGATAGGCTATGGGATGGTAGTCATGTACGAAAGGAATCCTGTCGCTCGTATCTGCTTTGGGCGAAGTGGAGCTCTCTGGGAGGTCAAGTGTATATTCGGGGTAACCTCTAGCGCGAAATTTGTCACGCATTTCTTCAATGCGTGCATCTTTAGTGGCTGCATTGGAGACGATTCTCTGGACTCGTTTGAGTTGGGATTTGGGAATTGAATCTTTCATTTTTGTTGGGTGGAAGCTTTTGTAGAATAGCAAACTATTGCGATCTGTGGGTTTGGAATATATATCGGAAGAAAGCTTGTTGTTGCTTTCTCTGATAATGCTTACATCCAAGAAATTTATGTTTTCCTTATCAAAGGTCATTGTGAAATCCAATCCTGGCCAGGAGGTGCACAGGAAGGAAAAGAAATCATTAAGGTTACTCAGGGAACCACTCCAGATGCAGAAGACGTCATCGATATATCTCTTCCACACGATGGCATGTGTGCGGAAGAGATGGTTGTTATAGATTTTGCTATCTTCATAGTGGGTGACGTAGCAATTAGCATATGGAGGTGCTGCGTTCGAGCCCATTGCGGTCCCCTTGGTCTGTAAATAAAAGTTATCCCCAAAAAGAAAAAAATTTTTGGTCAACAGGATTGTCAGTAATTCGCAACACATGTCAATCTGATCTAGATTGAAGGTAGAAGACTCCAGAAGTCTACGTACTGAGCGTATACCATCCTGATGTGGTATAGAGGTATACAAGTCTTTAATGTCAAAAGTGACTAGAAGGGCCTCCTCGGGAATTTGATCAAGATTATGTATCATATTGAGAAAATCTCCTGTGTCTAGGAGGAAGGAGGGAGATTGTTTAATAAGCGGTGTCAGTATTTTCTCCAAATACTTGGCTATTGGTGAAAAGATAGACTCCGTGGAGGCCACTATAGGTCTCCCAGGAGGATTGGTCAGATTTTTATGTACTTTTGGTAGTACGTAGAAAACTGGAGTAATAGGAAATTTCTTTTGGAGGTATTCACCAGTCTTATTGTCAATAGTACCGTTTGAGATGTATTTGGTTAAGGTAGTCTGAATAATAGAATTAATTTCGTTGGTCGGGTCGTGATCTAATTTTTGGTAAATGGAAGTATCATTCAGTTGGCGGTTAACTTCGCTCAAGTACATGGATTTATCTAAAACAACTATGGCACCCCCTTTGTCAGCTGGTTTAACTATAATATTTTTATCCTCCTGTAGATTACGTAATGCCTGTTGGTCGAGGGATGTCATATTGGAGGGAAAAAATAACTTTTTCTTATTCAGATCTTCTTTGAGATCACAGAATGTATTATGGATGAAGGAGATGAAGGTCTCTACTGCATGAGAACCATAAGGGGGTCTAAACGTACTCTTGTTACGTAGTCCCAGTTGGTGGGCTGACAGGGACATGGAGGGGGTGTCTGTGTTAGTTTTTTCAATATTAGAGAAATATAATTTTAATCTTAGCGATCTATAGAATCGTTGTAAATCCATGTCAAGTTTGAAAGTGTTGTAGCGATAGCTGGGACAAAAGGATAGACCCTTTTGCAGAAGTTGATGTTCTGCTATGCCCAAGTTTTTGGATGAGATGTTAATGACCAGGGGGTTGTTACCTGGGAGCGGGTCACGCGGTTGAATTCTCTGTGAGTGTCTCTTTCCTCGACGGGTCCTCTTCTTCTTGTGGCCCGTCTCCTTTGTCCTAAAAAACGGTTGGGCTGAAAGGGTCTTTCTCGATCCGATCCTGAAGTGGAAGCATCTGTGGAAGATCTGTAGTAGGAGCGTGAGAAGTTCCCAGACGTAGGTAATACTTGCCATTTATAGACCCTTTGGTGTTCGTAATCTTCTGTATCACGGGCGAATTTGTTCCTCTTTCTTGTCTCGGTCTCCCGGCGATGTAGGTTGATGGTATCGTTGATCTTTGTTTTGAGGTTGGCGAATTCCTCTGGTGTGGTGGAGGCAGTAAGTTGATTCTCGATATTGGCGATCTCTTCTTTGCTTTTGATGATGGCTCGGTGGAGATGTTCCAATGTTAGGGTTATGAGATCAAAAGAACATTTGTTAATAATTTGTTCAAATTTAATGCAAAAATCTTGTGAATCATGGAATAGAGTAGGACGTAGAGGAACGCGTAACCCTCTCGGTATCCTCTGAACTTTGAGGTATTCCGTGAGGGTAGCGCAGTGAAGTTCAAAGTTGGTGCATCTCCGGAGTTCCCTTTCTAAATCCCGGCCCCTTGTTTCTTTGGGGGGGACACGTAAAAATCACTAGAAAGAGTGGATCGTGCTATAATATTGGATGTTTCATCCGCATTATATGAAAAAGTCAGAGATGATGACATTGCCCAGAAGCAGTGTGCTCAAAGAAAGGGGTAATATGTGGAAATTAGTCGTTGGCACAACTGCTAAAGAGAAAAAGACTGTGGTGCCAGAGTAGGATCCCAATCCGTGCAATGATGCAATATAATCTCGGCACACACCAGTGATATGTGATGATGATTTTAATCAAAAAATAGGAGTACATACAACAAACGTTTCGGTCAGTTATGACCTTCTTCGGTGTACTATAACATAATGAAACAAATGAATAAGTAAAAATTATATGCAAAACAATTTAGTAGAACATAGGGCATATAAAGAAAGTATATACAAATATGGATTATGAAAATTACATAATATGAGAATAATGTGGAAACATATAATGCTCAGAAACTTCCAATATAGTATACATATGAAGGTATACAGAAAAATATAGAAAAATATACAGAGGAATGGATCGTCCCTCAGAACAAAGATTTACATCAGGTAAAACATATGGTCATACATACCAAAATATGTACTAGAAGTCAGGTGCAAGGAGGCAGAGATAATACCTGGTGAAAATGTGATGAGAAAAGTGAGGGGTGCACTGACTATCTTAGTCTAGGAGAAAAGCCACTGTGTAGAAATGAATATTACTTACCCTAAGACACAGAACTGTGTGATGGGTGAAAGAACTGGGGAGGCAAAGGAAATGGCTATAGAAATGCCGTGGGAATAGCCATAAAGAAGCATATAACAGATTAGGACGGCCATACAGATAGGTGCTGGGAATGGTTGTGCTCAACGTTATGGTGCAGGCAGGATAAAGTGGCTTGGACGCGGTATACCACCGCTTGTCAGAGAGCACTGTGAAGCAGCCGGTAGTGGCATATAAAGCCTGGTAAGCATATGGTCCGGACCGGAAGTTCGGTACCGGAAGTGAGGCGGCGTGCGTTCCAGACATGCCGCAAATGCGTTCCAAACACAGCTTTCTTCCGATATATATTCCAAACCCACAGATCGCAATAGTTTGCTATTCTACAAAAGCTTCCACCCAACAAAAATGAAAGATTCAATTCCCAAATCCCAACTCAAACGAGTCCAGAGAATCGTCTCCAATGCAGCCACTAAAGATGCACGCATTGAAGAAATGCGCGACAAATTTCGCGCTAGAGGTTACCCCGAATATACACTTGACCTCCCAGAGAGCTCCACTTCGCCCAAAGCAGATACGAGCGACAGGATTCCTTTCGTACATGACTACCATCCCATAGCCTATCGACTTCACACCAGTATACGCCGTCATTGGCACCTATTAAGTACCGCACACCCATCTATTAAAGAATTCAATAGACCATTCCTCCCTTGCTTCCGTCGACCGCAAAACCTAAGAGATCATCTAATCAGAGCCGACATTGGTACTTCTCACCCCCCTACTAGACAACGCTTTCTCTCTAATCCCAAGCACGGGACATTTCCATGTCTTCAATGTTTACAATGTAACAACATCATTAAAGGCAACGTGTTCCATCATCCACACACGGGCAAAAGATACGAGATAAAAGATTACTTTACGTGTAATTCTAGTTTTTTGTCTATCTAATCAAATGCCCATGTGGCTCGTTATACGTGGGTGAGACCACACAAGCTATAAAAAACCATATATCCAAACATAAGTCGACGATTAGATGTAAAAATCTTCTTCTTCCCATTCCTAATCATTTTATATAATCTGGTCATAACATAGCGCAACTCCAATACCAAGTAATTGAACATGTACATGTACCGCGCCGAGGGGGCGATCGCATTAGTCTCCTTAAAAAAAGAGAAGCCTATTGGATTCATCAATTAGACACACTGCACCCGAAAGGGTTAAATAGAGAATATGATATTGTATCGTTTATTTAAGTTATTTTCAATGTGATATATTTGCTCTATTTACCGTATACTGACCATCTATTTCTTGTTCACAGAATCTGCCACAATGAATTTAAAACCTCCTTTTTGGGCACAGAACTTGGGAGCACTACTACAGTCATGGCCAAAAGTTTTGAGAATGACACAAATATTACATTTTCACATGATCTGCTGCCCTCTGGTTTTTATGTGTATTTGACAGATGTTTTTATCACAGACAGAAATATAATAATTGCAAACATATGAGTAGCAAAAGCTTATATTGACAGTTACAATGAGTTAATGCAGCAAGTCAATATTTGCAGTGTTGACCCTTCTTCTTCAGGACCTCTGCAATTCTCCCTGGCATGCTCTCAATCAACTTCTGGACCAAATCCTGACTGATAGCAGTCCATTCTTGCACAATCAATGCTTTCATTTTGTCAGAATTTTTAGGTTTTTGTTTGTCCACCCGTCTCTTGATGATTGACCACAAGTTCTCAATGGGATTAAGATCTGGGGAGTTTCCAGGCCATGGACCCAAAATCTCTATGTTTTGTTCCCTGAGCCATTTAGTTATCACCTTTGCTTTATGGCAAGGTGCTCCATCATGCTGGAAAAGGCATTGTTGATCGCCAAACTGCTCTTGGAGGGTTGGGAGAAGTTGCTCTTGGAGGACATTCTGGTACCATTCTTTATTCATGGCTGTGTTTTTAGGCAAGACTGTGAGAGAGCCGATTCCCTTGGCTGAGAAGCAACCCCACACATGAATGGTTTCAGGATGCTTAACAGTTGGCATGAGACAAGACTGGTGGTAGCGCTCACCTTGTCTTCTCCGAATGAGGCGTTTTCCTGATGTCCCAAACAATCGAAAAGGGGATTCATCAGAGAAAATAACTCTACCCCAGTCCTCAGCTGTCCACTGCCTGTACCTTTTGCAGAATATCAGTCTGTCCATGATGTTTTTTCTGGAGAGAAGTGGCTTCTTTACTGCCCTCCTTGAGACCAGGCCTTGCTCCAAGAGTCTCCGCCTCACAGTGCGTGCAGATGCACTCACACCTGCCTGCTGCCATTCCTGAGCAAGCTCTGCACTGCTGGTAGCCCGATCCCGCAGCTGAAACACTTTTAAGAGACGGTCCTGGCGCTTGCTGGTCTTTCTTGGGCGCCCTGGAGCCTTTTTGGCAACAATGGAACCTCTCTCCTTGAAGTTCTTGATGATGTGATAGATTGGTGACTGAGGTGCAATCTTTCTAGCTGCGACACTCTTCCCTGTTAGGCCATTTTTGTGCATTGCAATGATGACTGCACGTGTTTCTTTAGAGATAACCATGGTTAACAGAAGAGAAACAATGATGCCAAGCACCAGCCTCCTTTTAAAGTGTCCAGTGGTGTCATTCTTACTTAATCATGACAGATTGATCTCCAGCCATGTCCTCATCAACATCCACACCTGTGTTAATGGAGCAATCACTGAAAAGAGGTTAGTTGGTCCTTTTAAGGCAGGGCTGCAATGATGTTGAAATGTGTTTTGGGGGATAAAGTTCATTTTCTAGCCAAATATTGACTTTGCAAGTAATTGCTGTTAAGCTGATCACTCTTTATAACATTCTGGAGTATATGCAAATTGCCATTAGAAAAAGTGAAGCAGTAGACTTTGTAAAAATTAATATTTGCGACATTCTCAAAACTTTTGGCCATGACTGTACTACCAGTCTCACTCCTTGACTGAAATATTATATCTCATCATCTCTGTCTATATACATTGCTATCTGCACTACTAGACCGTTTACTAACACTGTATGACGCTACACTGCATATTTAGGCACTTTTCATTCACCCTCCATACTGCTTCCTGTGTTTGGAACGCATTTGCGGCATGTCTGGAACCGCAGGCCGCCTCACTTCCGGTACCGAACTTCCGGTCCGGACCATATGCTTACCAGGCTTTATATGCCACTACCGGCTGCTTCACAGTGCTCTCTGACAAGCGGTGGTATACCGCGTCCAAGCCACTTTATCCTGCCTGCACCATAACGGTAAGCACAACCATTCCCAGCACCTATCTGTATGGCCGTCCTAATCTGTTATATGCTTCTTTATGGCTATTCCCACGGCATTTCTATAGCCATTTCCTTTGCCTCCCCAGTTCTTTCACCCATCATACAGTTCTGTGTCTTAGGGTAAGTAATATTCATTTCTACACAGTGGCTTTTCTCCTAGACTAAGATAGTCAGTGCACCCCTCACTTTTCTCATCACATTTTCACCAGGTATTATCTCTGCCTCCTTGCACCTGACTTCTAGTACATATTTTGGTATGTATGACCATATGTTTTACCTGATGTAAATCTTTGTTCTGAGGGACGATCCATTCCTCTGTATATTTTTCTATATCTTTCTGTATACCTTCATATGTATACTATATTGGAAGTTTCTGAGCATTATATGTTTCCACATTATTCTCATATTATGTAATTTTCATAATCCATATTTGTATATACTTTCTTTATATGCCCTATGTTCTACTAAATTGTTTTGCATATAATTTTTACTTATTCATTTGTTTCATTATGTTATAGTACACCGAAGAAGGTCATAACTGACCGAAACGTTTGTTGTATGTACTCCTATTTTTTGATTAAAATCATCATCACATATCACTGGTGTGTGCCGAGATTATATTGCATAATATGAGCATAGACTGTCAGAGGTAGTAAGGCTGAATGACTAATGCATAATAGCATATTATACCACAAAAGCCGCTCATGACAGTCACACATGAAGGTGGAAATCCACCAAAGGATAGTCTAAGCCCATCTATAGAACGCATACAGAGTAAACATACCGCAATGGATGAATGGGAGACCCGCAGGGCGATCCACAGCTGACCCCGACGTACGTTTCGGAGAGTGAACTCCTTCCTCAGGGGCGTGGTTTAATCGGAGTAACGTAGGTGATTTTATACACATAACCCGGAAGTGGGACCAGGCGCGCGGCGCATGCGCAGAGCGTCGCACCCAGGCACCTAGCAACGCACACGCTGCCACCATGGCATAAATCAAGAGCACGTGGGGCCCCACATGATCAGACCTCACCATATATGGCAAACGTGACGCAACCATGGTCCATGAATGCGGCGCATGCGTAAATGATGGATACTACAAACGAATGAATATTTAGCAAAGCGCCTTGCTATGAATATATAGGACATAGTACAAATATAATTATAAAGGTCCATAATTGCGGCGCATGCATAAGTGATGGATACTGCAAAGGGCTAAATTATAGCAAAGCGCCTTACTATAAATATGTGGGACATAATGCAAATAAAAAAGAAAAGAACATTGGTCACATATATAAAAAATATATAAAGATAATACAACAAAAGAAAAAAATAATATAAAAATAAAAAATGAAAAACACACATATACAAAATATACATGAAATAAACCATAATGGAGTACATAATGAATAAAGAATAATCCAAAAATAATAATATACAGTTAAACAAAAACAATTGTAAATATGACACTAATATGATAGCATATCCAAAAAGTCCGTATGAATACAACCCAACCAAACATAAATATCCAATAATGAACCAAGTAAACTGTAATAATAAACAATACGGAATAAACATAGACAATAAATAAAGGAAAACAAAAAATAAAAAATGGAAAAATAAACAAAAAATAATATAATAATAATAATAATAATGAAATGCATCAGTGCGCTGGTATCCAACGTACACTGCGGGTAACTAAGCGATGTTACCCGCAGTGTCGCTGTGATGATCGCTGCCTGAGCTGCCTGTTTGACAGCTCAGCAGCGATCATGTAGCGATACACAGCGATCCTGACAAGTGCATATCGTTGTCGGGATCGCTGGTGTATCGCTATGTGAGACCCAGGCCTAAGTCTACTGTCACAGATAACAGTCAGGGAGTGGTGCAGATGCAACTGCTGCCACTAGTTTGTCAAGGATAACAGCCTGGGGGGTCATGCAGATTTCACTTCTGTTGCTAGTTTATCAGCGGATGCAACCCCTCTGTCTCCAATCGTCAGGACAATTATGTAATTGACTGATGATTGACAGACGAGGCCACATCTCCTTCAATACTAGGTTATTAAGAGACTCTCAGTGAGCATATGGTATATGCACCTCCGATTCCAACGCACTGAATATATATATATTGTGAGGAGTTGACTCACTCAGCAGCTTTCAGAGGTAGACACAGGAACGCTTCTTGTGTAAATCACCTGCTTGTTTATTATAAGACATCATAAACCATGGCAGGTTATCTCTGAGGGGTTCCCCTGCATAGACCACCATATGGCTGCACATTTAACTTCGTCAGCCACACCCTTGAGGTAGGGATATGGTGAGTAGACATCCCACCCATCTCTCACCTACTCACAAAAATCCACACCCTTGTGATGGCTGGTTAACTCCTTCAGCACATAGCATGCTGGGGAGAAACGTATGGGTTTCACATCATGGAAGAAAGCAATCTTCATGATACATATCTTACCTTACATAGTATCAGTGACCCTATCACATATCCCTCCCACTGCCCAAAGCTGGGGTTTTAACACCTGTAGACACCAAACAGGGAATTCTGGAGAGAACATCCGCGTTACCGTGTAACTTCCCAGGTCTATGCTCTACGTGGAAACTGAAATCTTGGAGGCCTAAGGACCAAATAGTCACCCAGGCATTCTTACCCTCCTTTTCCCTTAACCATCTCAGGGGGGCATATTCTGACACAAGTTTGAACCTTCAGCCTAGTAGGTAATATTGTATCCACGGCCCATTTTAGAGCTAAGCACTCCTTCTCAACAATGGCATAGTTTTTCTTGCAGGAAGAGAGTTTCTGGTCAGATACAGGATGGGATGTTCTTCCTTATTTATTTCCTGAGACAGCACGGCTTCCAACCAGACCTCTGAAGCATCTGTGTGGACCACAAACTCTTTGCTGAAGAGCAGTGAGACCAAAATCGGATGTTTACACAAAGCCCGCTTCAGTTCCTGAAATTCCATCTCTGTGTCAGCAGTCCATTTCACCATCGTCAACTTGGTGCCCTTAAGGAGATCCATTAATGGTGCAGGAATTATGGCAAAACTTGGGATAAACCGGCAATAATATCCCACAATTGCAAGAAACTCCTTCACTTGCTTCTTGGAAAGGGGTTACAGCCACTTTTGAATCATTACAAAACTGCTACTCACCGTCGAGCTTCGGCACGAGGACGATGGGACTCGACCATCCACTTTTTTAACACCTCTATCACACCGAGGTCTAGCATGCTCTTTACCTCATTTGATATTATCTCCCGGCTTGCTTCAGGAATTCTATAGAGTTTGAGGTTCACCCTTACTTGCGGCTCTGTTAACACGTCATGCTCCACCATTTGTGAATGCGCAGGCAACTCCGAGAACAGATCACGGTTCCGCTGCTGCTGTTCCTGACACTTGCTTCTTGGCCAGCGATAGAGTCTCTGCAATTGAGACATTCTCCACTTTGGCTTCGGGATGGGCTCCCAGGTAAGGAGCTTCCAGCGATCCCCGATCTCGCCATGGCTTGAGCAAGTTCACATGATACAGTTGGTGCAGCTTCCTTCGGCCTGGCTGGTGTACCTTGTAATTCACCCCACCCAGCCTTGCCACTTCGCACTTGCTCTCCACCATGGGGATAAGCACTAGCACGCAGTCCCCGGGGTGGAACTGCCTCAGCCTTGCTGATCGGTTATACACCCTTGCTTGTGCCTCCTGTGCCTGGAGAAGATGCTTCATGTAAGGTTTTACTTTTGCCATCCTCTCCTGAAACTGGGCGACATGTTCTATGACGCTTTGGTGTGGCGTGACCTTCGGCTTCCCAGATTTCCTTGGTGATATCCAGGAGTCTTCGCGGATATCGACCTTACAGGAGATCGAATGGCAAGAAGTCAGTGGAGGCTTGAGGAACTTCTCTGATGGAGAATAGCAGGAACAGAAGCAGATAGTCCCAGTTCGGCCATACTTCTCAATGATCTTCTTGAGCATGGCCTTTAAGATATTATTGAAACGCTCTACCAGGCCATCTGTCTGCAGATGGTAAATAGAAGTTCGCAGCTGGGCAATCTGGAGGACTATACACAGCTCCTTCATCACCTTGCTCATGAAGGCGATTCCCTGGTCCGTCAAAATACCTTTTGGCAGGCCCAGTCCTAGCAAAAATAAGGACAAGTTCCCAGGTGATACTCTTGGACAAAGAGTTCCTTAGTGGGACTGCTACAGGATACCGGGTCGCATAGTCCATGACCACTAGGATGTACTGATGCTCCCATGCAGACTTAGCTAGGGGATCTACTAGGTCCATGGCAAATCTCTCAAATGGGACCTCTACTACCGGTAACAGGACTAAGGGACTTTGGAAGTGAGAAGAGGGAGCGGTTACGTGGCAGATGGGGCAGGACCTACAATAATTTAGGATCTCCCGGTAACATCCCAGCCAATAGAACCTCTGCATTATTCTCGCCTGAGTTTTCTCTACCCACAGACATGTGAAGGGTCCATGTCTAAAATCCTCCACCGGTAGGGTCCTGGAACCAACAGCTGCTCTACTATCTCACCTCCCCTAAGTTTTGTCACCCGATACAATAACTCGCTATTAACTACAAAGTGTGGGAACCTGGTGTCAGCCCCCAGCTCTTGAGCAACCCAATTACATACGGTAACATTATGGCAAGGTCCCTATCTTGAGCAGTCCCAAAGTTCTCTTCGGGCACGTCTAACTCAGGGAAGTTGTGCTCCTCTGTCACCATCTCATCCCACTCTCCAGCGAGGACACATAGAGGAAACTCTTCCACCTTTGATTTTGACGGACTCTCTTCGCGAGAGATAATACTGCTTTTTATTAGATCAAGGTTACGCCCACATACCTCTCCTTGGTGAGCTCATGTGGAGGCTAGTTGTGGGATGTGCTAGGTCTTAAAGAATTTTATGAGATCCCCAACTTACAGGATATCTTCGCCCCTGGAGGTCCCAGGCAGAAGATATTGTTGTCATGTTTCATATTGCGATTCTACCTTTATATACAGATGAAACATGGCCTGGATAGTATCATTCATCAGACCATTATTAAGTTGGGGGTTAGAATGGCCTTACAGTGATGTGAATGAATGTGTTATGTTCATCCTTTTGCTACAATGCTGAAAAAATATTTTCCATAAATATCGAATAGATGTAAACCCCAATATTTATTACTGGTCACTGGCTCCAAAATGTCTCAGAACAGTGGTTTGCTCAGAGGAAGCTCTATTCCTGGGAAGTGTACATCCCCCACCTATGCATAAACGTATCCCAGTCTTAGTGTCTGGCTCTCATAGCAAATCTCCTGTGGTAATTACCTGGTCACTGCAGGAGGTCCCTACTTCAATGTAGGTTGAAGTGTCTGCACTTCCGCAGTTATAATTCCATATGTTGAGTTGCGGGTATATGTCCCCTCTCCGGAGTTATCTGTATGGATTTAAATTTTTCTCTACGCTATCACTCAGGGGTCTCAAACTCGGCAGAGTAAATGGGCCGCAAATAAAAAAAAATTCAAACTTAATACAGTACAAAATTATTGTTAAACAATAATCCCATTCATGTAGTAATATGCCCCATCATGATCCCCTTCATGCAGAAATATGCCCCATCATGATCCCTTCATGCAGAAATATACCCCATCATGATCCCATTCATGTAGAAATATACCCCATCATGATTCCATTCATGTAGAAATATACCCCATCATGATCCCATTCATGCAGAAATCTGCCCCATCATGATCCCCTTCATGCAGAAATATACCCCATCATGATCCCATTCATGTAGAAATCTGCCCCATCATGATCCCCTTCATGCAGAAATGTGGAAATTCCACCACCTCCATCATTTCCTCCTCCGCATCACCCCATCATTGCCCTCTCCCCACCACCATCGTTGCACTCTCCCCATCGCTCCCATCATTGGCCCTCTCCCCATCACCGCCATCATTGGCCCTCTCCCCATCACTGACTCTCTCCCCATCACCGCCATCATTGGCCCTCTCCCCATCACTCCCATCATTGGCCCTCTCCCCATCACTGACTCTCTCCCCATCACCACCATCATTGGCTCTCTCCCCATCACTGGCACTACTCCCATCACCGCCATCATTGGCCCTCTCCCATCACTCCCTTCATTGGCCCTCTCCCCATCACTCCCATCATTGGCCCTCTCCCCATCATTGGCCCTCTCCCCATCACTGGCCCTCTCCCCATCACCGCCATCATCTCCCCACAGCGGCCACACTCAGCACACACACAGACACCAGACACACACACTCACCACACACACACAGCACAGCAGCTTCACTGGCACAGCGGCCACACTCACCTCTCCGCACCGCCGGCAGCTTCCTTCCTCTCACTTCCTCTCACACATTGAGCGGCGCTGCCGGCTGCGGCTGGATGATGTCATCTTTCAGCTCCGCGGCCGCGCAGCTCAATGTGTGAGAGGAAGCTGCAGTCCGGAACAACGATGAGGTGAGGCGCACTCCTCCTCTCTTCTAGCGTGAGACATGTGGTGCACCGCGGGCTGCAGATGCCGGCCTCAGGGGCCGCATGCGGCCCGCGAGCCGCGTTTTTTGAGACCTCTGCTCTATACGATAATATATTGATTATTGGACATACATGTATCTATATCATATGTATATCTGTATAAGAAAACTTTTGTTTTTTTTGCCTTGATGTAATTATTCCATCAAGTTTAGAGACTCTGTGCGCACAAGAAACACCAATGTTCAATTACATTGCTTCAGTGTATTTCTTCTACCACATTATCTAATTATTTCATAAGTTACATCTATTGAACTTGTTATGATTTTAGAGACGACATTTCTCTTATTCAAAGTGTCTTTCAAGCAAACATTAGCTCAAAAAGGTATAATGATTTTATTACAAGTAAAAGAAATGTCTTGTCTATTTCAAAAGAGCTTGCTATGTAGAAACACTAACTCACAGCTCCAAAGAAAACTTGTAAATTTTGTTAATATCTGTCATGCACTCTTTCAAATATTGACATTTGTCTGGCAGATCAAGATTCCTGCAGTTTACGCTCTTCACAGATATATTCAACTGCAATTTGTCTGCCAAATTGAAGGACTTCTCTCACTTTGAGGACCACAGTGGAATTTTAACGAATTTATGTTTTTTTTTAGGTTTGTATGACTTTTTAACCCCTTCGCCCCCCAGCCTATTTTCACCTTCAAGACCAGGCCAAATTTTACAATTCTGACCAGCGTCACTTTGTTTAGTAGTAACTCTGGAACGCTTCAACGGAGCTCAATCATTCTGAGAATGTTCGTGACTTCACGATAGTGGTAAAATTTGTTCGATATGATTTGCGTTTATTTGTGAAAAAATGGAAATTTGGGCAAAAATTTAAAAAATATTGCAATTTTCAAACTTTTAATTTGTACGCCCTTAAACCAGAGATTTATGTCACGCAAAATAAACTTTTCCTACATGTCTACTTTACATCATCACAATTTTTGAAACATAATCTTTACTTGTTAGGAAGTTAGAAGGGTTAAAAGCTGACCAGCGATTTCTCATTTTTACAACATTTGCAAAACGATTTTTTTAAGGACTAGGTCACATTTTAAGTGACTTTGAGGTGCCTATATGACAGAAAATACCCAAAAGCGACACCATTCTAAAAACTGTACTCCTCAATGTGCTCAAAACTAGAGTTGAGCAAATTTGTTCGGGTCCTCGCTTATTCGGCAAACTCTAGCGCTTACCGAATAAGCTACAGCGGGAACCCGGATACATGGAGCGCGCTGGCTGATCAGCTGCATGTGTCGCGGCTATGTGACTGTCACAACACATGCATGGAGAGCCTGTGTGTTGGGCTCTCCATGCATGTGCTGTGACTGTGACACATGCAGCTGTTGCGCCGATCAGCTGATCAGCCAGCACGCTCCATGTATCCGATTTCCTGCTGTAGCTTATTCATACGGCCTATTTTTTAGACGCACGGCAGGGCTTGGAAGGCAAGGACTTGTTTTAAAAGCAAAATTAGCTGGAATCATTAGCAGACATCATATCGTGTTTGGAGAGCCCCTGATGTGCCTAAATGTTGGAAACCCCCATAAGTGACTGCATTTTGGAAACTAGACCCCTCAAGGAATGTATCTAGATGTGTGGTTAGCACCTTGCATCATCAGGTGCTTCACAGAAGTTTAAAACGTAGAGCCGTAAAAATAAAAAAATTACATTTTCCCACAGAAATAATTTTTAGCCCCAAATTTTGCAATTTTGCATTTTCACGAGGGTAGGAGGATAAATTCCACCATACAGCATGTTGTTCAATTTCTCTTGAGTACACTGATACCCAATATGAGGTGTAAACTACTGTTTGGTTGCATGGCAGGGCTGGGAAGTGAAGCAGCGCTATTTGACTTTTGGAAGAAGTACAGCTAGGAGATACTCCATGTATCTAGTCTAAAATCTAACCTTTATTAATTCATTATAAATGTATTCCAACCCCAGACATAAAAATTAAAACAAATCACACATATAAATAAAGTGCTCATGTTTAACCAGTGCTCATTAAAAGAATGGTTTGGTCTGATCCATCTGTAGAATTCTGTTAGTAGCCAGATCCCAAAAGACAGGAGCCCTGAAGTGTATATAGATTCGCTTTTTTCTGTTACAGCAACACTAGAAAAAGATGCAGTAAGATATCAAAACATTGTATAGTTAGGCTGAAAAGGTGAGGTAGATCCTCAAACCATTTTCCAGTACATCACATGTAAAAATGAGATTGTGTAATTTAAAAGTACAACTCGTCCTACAAAAAAACAAGCCCTTATATTGCTATGTTGATGGAAAAATAAAAAAGTTATTGTTCTTGGAAGAAGAGGGGAAAAACTAAAGTGCAAAAAAAAAACGAAAATCACCATTTCGGGAAGGGGTCAATATTAGTTGATCGTTACTAAAAATAAATATTTTTGAATGGCATAACTGTTTTCTTTCATCGTCCAGAAAAAAAAAATTAAAAAAATCCCAAAACCAATAGTGACCACTAGCTTCTAGGATGTTAAGGCAGAATGGTACAATAAGGAGTTGCATAACTAATGCACAATATTTGATTACTATATAATTTGAAGGTTGTAGAAATAAGAAAGATAATTGTGAGTTCCCATTGTAAGAATCTTGAATAACTCTAAATGCCTTAATTAGGAATATGCAAATTGCCTCTTCAAAAAAAGAGGACTTGTACTCTATAGCGCCACCTATTGGCAGTAGCGATCCTACAAGTCACAATCTACCCTTTAACGAGTCTTGTAATATGACTTAAGATAAAAGCCAAATCAGTATCTCCATTTGCAGACACAGTGTTTCGGACTATTGGTCCTCGTCAGTGCAAAGTAGGAGACATCTGATTTGGCTGGATGAGAGGGTCTGGACTGGGGTCTAAGGGGTAGGGTTCCTCCTTGTGGAGAGTGACATACCAGCTCTGGCGTGTCAAGGTAAGGAGGCTTATTCGCAATGCTTCTCTGGGAAATTTAATATGCAAATTGCCTCTTCAAAAAAAGAGGACTTGTACTCTATAGCGCCACTTAATTAGGAATAGTATTATTATCAATATTCAAAAATGCATCACATATGGCTAATGTGAACTTTCTGCTTTCATTTAAACAATATTCTGCACAATTTATTCTTCCTCTTAAATGACTGTTTTTCACTAATTTACTAAATTTAAATCCACAAATTCTGAGAATTTGCCAGAGAACATGTAATAGCCATAATTCGTGCAGCAGCTGTTTGTGTAAATTATATTTCTGCCAGTGTTTCTGTATAAGATGTGGTAGATCGGCTCACTCTGCTGGACACAGAGGTAGAAATGGAACAGTGTCTCTTTAAGAACGTGCTTGGTTAATTAAATGCAGCATAAACCAAGCTGGAAAAAGTAAACATGACCCTCTGGGCAAAACAGCAAAGCAAAACACAGTCCTTCTTCTAGCGGGGATCAGCCGGTTCAGGGTTAGCAATGTCCACGGTTCAGGTCCTTTGACACAGGCACAAACACTTCCCTGGAGTGCTTCCTCTCCAGACACTGACCACTGCATCCTGGTCCCCTTTCTGGTATAATGTCCCTCATCATTGATCCCTTCCTGGTATATTGTCTCTGATCCTGAACCCCTTCCAGTAATAAAGTCCCCCATACCTTTCTGGTATAATGTCCCCTGTCCTGGGCTACTTAGCGTAATAATGTTCCCTATATTGGTCCCTTCATGTAAAAATGTCCTCCATCCTGGTATCATGTACTGTATCATAGGCCCCTTCCTGGTGTACCGTCCCCCATCCTAAAGCAATGTCCCCCAACTGGGGCCCCTTCCTGGTATAATGTTTCCCATCTCTAACAATGTCCCTCATCCTGGTAAATTGTTCCTGATCCTGGGCCCCTTCCTGACAAAATGACTCCCATCCTGGACCCCTTCCTAGTGTAATGTCCTCCACCCCAGGCTACTTCTTGGTGTAATGACCCCCATCCTGGTATAATGCCCCCCATCATGGGCCCTTGAGTACCTTCCTTGTATAATGCTCCCCGTCCAGGGCCCCTTCCTTCTATAATACCCACCATCACAAGCCCCTTTTTTCTATATTGCTCTCCACACCATCCTGACCCTTCCCCAGTATAATGTCTTGATATAATGACCTGCCACTCTTCTCCAACACATTAAAAAAATGCAATTCTTCTTACCTTCCTCTGCTCCCACACTGTGTGGCGTCCACTTTTGTAGCTGAGTTCTGCATGCTGTTACTGGCAGCTCATGACATTACTGCCATGTGCCACTCGTGATTGGCACGTTGACGTTCGTTGCCATCCTCTGTTTGGCCAGTGGCATGTATTAAAGTGCAGCTGAATGTCCATCTTCGGATGCATATTAAACTGAAGTTTGTGATGGCGGACCCCCATCTCACATGTGCCCGTTCGCAGGCACACCCTCTGCAACCGAAATCATTACGCTATTGGTTTTCAAACATAAAATATCACAATGAACTCAACTTCACTTTAAAGCGCTCCCTCTTCATCAATGCTGTTAGACTTCAGGGGTGACATCACACCTAAAGCGCAAGTCACTGCTGCAGCCAATCACCAATGTTGATGGAACAAGCTCCTGACTTTAGTGATTGACTGCTGCAAATTAGCTATGACATCACCACTGCAGCCTGTCAACAAACACTGGAGCAAAAGCGGAAGGCAGCATGAGCCCTGGAGAATTCATTTAGAAAAAGTAGCAGTCTGAAAACCTGTGCGCAATCTAAGTGTTACATGGTCTGCCAATATATACACATCTTTTCTGAAAGGCCTTTTCTGGAATCTGCAACACCATTAAGCAAGAAGCACCAGTAACCCAACAACACCTTGAAAACCAAGGAGATCTCCAAACAAGTGAGTGACAAAGTTGTTGAGAAATACAATTCAGAGTTGAGTTATAAACAAAATCCCCATATCTGATGATCACCCGGGAACAACATCACATCCATTATCATCAAATGGCACCACATAAAACCTACCAAGAGAGGGAAGCCCACCAAAACTCAGCCCGGGCAAGGAGGGTAATAATCAGAGAGGCAGCACAGAGGCCAAAGGTAACACTGAGGAAGCTGGAGAGTTCCCGAGCAGAGACTGTAGTATTTGTCCACTCGACAACAATAAGCCGGAAACTCCATAGAGGTGGCCTTTATGTAACAATGGGCAGAAAAAGTCCTTTACTTACACACAGAAATTGTAATGCTCATTTTGAGTTTGCTAAAAGATGCAGAGACCCCCAAATGAAGGTCCTGTGGTCAGATAAGAGCAAGATTGAATTTTTTGGCCACCAAGGTAAACGCCATTTCTGGTGCCAAACCAACACAGCTCATTACTGTAAGAACACCATCCCCACAGTGAAACATGGTGGTGGCAGCATCATGTTGTGGGGATGATTTTTGGCAGCACTGACAGGGAAAATGGTCTGAGTCAAGGTGAAGATAGATGATGTGAAATACAGGGATATTCTTGAGCAAAACCTGTTTCAATCTGTCAGTGATTTGAGAGTGGGATGGAGGTTAATCTTCCAACAAGACAAAAGGACCCAAAGCATACTGCTAAAGCAGCACTCGAGTGGTTTAAGCGGAAATGTGTAAAACATTTGGCGTGGCCTAGTCAGAGCACAGACCTTAATCCATTTAAGAATCTGTGGTCAGACTTGAAGATTGCTGTTCACCAGAGGAAACCATCTAACTTGAAGGAGCTGAAGCAGTTTTGCCTTGAGGAATGGGCAAAAATCTGAGTAGCAAAATGTGGAAAATTCAAAGAGACTTGTCCAAAGCGACTTGCAACTGTAATTGCTGCAAAAGGAGGTTCAACAAAGTACTGACTTTAGGGGGGTGAATAATTATGCACACTGAAGTTTTCAGTTATTTTGTCCTATTTTTTGCTTACGTCACAAAACAAAAAAAAAAACAAATGTTCACAGTTGTAGGCATGTTCTTTATAGGAACTGATGCAAACCCTTAAAAAAAATGAAATTCCAGGTTGTGAGGCAGCGAAAAATTCCAAAGGGGGTGAATACTTTCTTAAGGCACTGTACAACAGATCTGCCAAATTGGATTTCAGCAAACTCACTGATAACTATTAGCTTCCCTTTCCTGCTTGCACTATATGGCAGAAGAAATCTCTGGCAGATTGTTCATGCCAGGATAGTTGAGTCCACCCAACCATCCTCTAAGCTTATTTAATAAGTCTTCTAAAAATCCTGGAATAGTAGGCAAATGTAATTTTTTTCCATCCAGACACCGGAGTCAATTTATTTATTTTTTTTTTAAGCTCGTTATTCCAAATATATTTTTGGAGTTTGGTAGGAAACCAGAGCATCCAAAAGTAACTAAAAAAAGTGGAGATTCTACTCACTCCTAGCCTATGTTGGCTTGGTGGGTATTAAACTGAGACCCCAAGTGCTGACCGACATCTAACTGTGCTAATTGCCACTGTGCGTTACTGAACTCTACAAATATTCTTTGTTACTGAACCAAAGCATTTGTTTTCCTCATAGCAATGACAGGAAAGAATAATTCTTAGAAAATGTTGCTTATTTTCAAACATGACTAACACATTTATATTTTCCACATCTGGCACGAGCTCCTCATGGTTTAGGAATGAATTTATATACATATCACCTGATTATACATCACTTGTCCAGACAAACTGGCATTATCAAATGAAACATGCACCTTTCAGAGTTTCTCCCAGAATGACTTTCAGTTTGCTCCATATAGACTATTTTGTTGGTCCCTTGGAGACGGCAGATTATGTCATATTCCTGTCTGGATGTCTGGAGTCCCCGGTAGCTTGAGGAAATTTCACAGTATCGGTCTATAGAACAAAAAATACTTGAAGGATGGAGTCATTGGTCAAGTAAATAATCTTCTAAAAAGTAAAAAAATGTTATTCTTCAAGAAGGCAATGTCTTGAAGGTGGACTGACTCATTTGGAAATTTCAGCTTTAAAAACACATAACTGATTATGTATCAGCAAAATGATACGTCGCACAGTATCCTGTAATAACTACTACACTGACATTGCTGCCATTTCCAAGCAGGGACATAAAAGCTTCTGGCACTTCATAAATGTCCTGGTGATAGAAATTAAAAAGAAAATAAATTTAACATGAAATAAAAAATAATGTAAAAAAAAAAAAAGCGAAACAATGCACTATGTGCCAGGTTCATGTTTTTCACATAAGTACCATAATTTCTCATAATCAATAAAAAAGAATAGTGTTGATCACCCTTTATCTGGTTGCAAGTAACATAACATATCGGTACATACTGTATATATAGCTGTAATAATATATGCAGATGTGAAAAAAAAATTCTAACAAACATGGTGAGAGAACTGCAAAACGCAATTTTTTTTTTTTTTTTACATTTTATACTTCCCTCTTTAACCTCCAAAAAAGAACCAATCCCCAAAGGTAGACCGGCTAGAGACCACATTGTGATTGTGGCCTTATCTGATCCAGTCTCTTTAAAAACTAAAGGAAAGCCAACATTTATTTGTTAATGTACAGTACTTTTTTTAATAAACTAAAATATTTATCAACTGTCAAAAGATATTAACCTCAATTTGTGTACTAGACAGGGAGCCCCTTTCCCCCCTGTTTAATTTTGTATTGGAACCCATACTTACTTCAAGCTGATTTAATAAAAAGGATTTAAATAAGAAAGATAGGGATCAAAACATCATTGATTGCAGATGACCTGCTGTTTTGGAAGATAAAGAGTCAAGTACTTGCAGAGCTTTGTAAATATGGCCATAGCCGTGGTTGCTGAATCCAAATACAGAATGGTATAGTTTTAATAACGTAATAATAAAAATAATAAAAAGGTCTATCAGAATGGAAGAATCTTCCCTTTTTAATGATGGAATGATGCCATCTTACAAAAATGAAGAGTTGTCTACATTTCTTTTTATCTCTTGCAGATACTCTCTGACTTTATAAGGCAATCAGATCAAACGGCATAGAGGAAATCTGCTTCTAAATTTATGTGGTTAAAATGTATATTAGAAATAGCCTATCATAGGGGAGCAATGCCCTACGTGAAATTAAAATGTATGTTTTTCTAGATGGATAGGAAATTGGAAGGTAGCGTTATCATTTTAAAGCTTAAAGGGAACCTGTCACCTCTTTTGGCTGCTATAAGATGCGGCCACCGCCTTTCAGGGCTTATCTACAGCATTCTATAATGCTGTAGATAAGCCCCCGGTCCAACCTGCATGAAAAGAAAAATAAGTTTTATTATTCCCCCCATGGGGCGGTCTGATGTGGTTCAGTCAGTTGGGTGCCGCAGGTCCGAGTCCGGCACATCCCATCTTCTTGCGACGCCGCCCTCCTGCTTGTTTCATCGCTCTACAACATCGCGCTTCTGTGCAGGCGCACTGATCTGCCCTGTTTAGGGCAGAGCAAAGTACTGCAGTGCGCAGGCGCTGGGACTCTCTGACCTTTCCCGGAACCTGCGCACTGCAGTATTTTGCTCTGCCCTCAACAGGGCAGATCAGTGCGCCTGCACAGAAGTGTGATGTCGGGGAGCCATGAAGCAAGCAGGAGGGCGGCATCGCAAGAAGATGGGATGTGCCGGACCCAGACCAGCGACACCCATTGGACCGGACCGCCCCCCCAGGTGAGTAGAATAAAACTTAGTTTTCTTATCTTGCAGATCGGATCGGGGGCTTATCTACTGCATTATAGAATACTGTAGATAAGCCCTGAAAGGCGCTGGCCGCATCTTATAGCGGCGAAAAGAGGTGACAGGTTCCCTTTAAAAGGGAAGCTGTCACCAGTTTTTTCATTCATGAACCAATACCACCACCTTCCTCAGTGCATGTGGTACATTAAAAAAAAGTTATATATTATATCCTGACTCTCCTGTATATCCCCAAAAAAGCTTTTCAAGTGCTCCAGTGAGGTATGCAAATTTGGACAGTTGGGTCCGATGGGTGTCATTGCAGTAACCCCTGTCCCTCTCAACTGCTAGATGCCTACATCCCGCTATGCTTGATGTGGATGATGCATCCTGCCGATCAAAATCTTACACCTGTGCAGGGACATCGCTAGATTGCACGGGCGCACTTTGCTCTGCCCTACTGCAGACAGAGCCTAAAACTTATCTGCACATGCATCTGCACATATCTTTCCGGCTCCTGCTTACCAGAATTATTTTCCCCATGATGTTTTGTTCCCTGCCGCCGGAACAAAACAAAATGGGCAAAATGGTACCGGTAAGCAGTTAGAAAGACGTGCCGGCTCTTGAGTATTTAGATTTTAAGCTCTGCCCGGAGTAGGGCAAAGCAAAGTGCGCTTGCGTGATCTGGCGATATCCCTCACAGGTGCGAGATTTTGTTCTGCCATGAGGATGATGCAGGATGTGTCATCCCCATCAATCACATCGAGAGGACTGCGTTTAACAGGGTAGAGGAGGGACAGGCGCCGTTGTTATGACACCCATTGGACTGGACTTGCATACCTTGCTGGAGCACTTCAAAATGTTTTTTGGGGAATATACAGGAGAGTCAGGAAATAATGGAATGGAATGCAAGCACAGGCGCTGAGGAAGGTGGTGGTATTGGTTCATACATGAAAATACAGGTGACAGGTTTCCTTGAAAATATCACCCTGGTGTTTTTTTATTATTTCATTAGATATCAACGTACGTTCCTTGTGTGTAGTAAATACATTCTGGTTGTGGTCTGCTGCCAATTCCAGCGCCGCTCCACTTCTCTCTTGCATCACATAAACGCAGTTATAACTATGATGTCAATTACAGGCCTCTCATCTTTTTAATTGGGAGAACTTGCACAATTGTTGGCGGACTAAATACTTCATTTCTCCACTGTATGCTACAAAGAACAACGATATTCTATGTCCACAGAACGACTGTGTTAACAATTGTTCTGTGCACATCGAAGCAAAGTCGGCCTGTCTAAACATGCTATTAAATGACAGCTACTAATTTAACAGCCACAGGTCAGATACTGTTAACGGGCACTCCTCACTACATTTGGCAGCTCAGGCAAAATGCACTTACCAGCAGACGGCGACAATGAGTACAGGAGAACTTGGTATTTTGGTTCCATCCTGATGCATGATGGGAGTATGTGAAAATCAGTATAGTGTTAAAATAAGAAAAAAATGACCTCTTGAAATAATGTGTTTGGGATGATGAATGGAAACAAATTATAGTCTGGACATTTATTGTAGCATTATCATTTCATCTTCTCAAAACTTCATGCCTTGTTCTACTACGAACTTCTTGCAGATGGAAATAAAAGTTTTATGTTGGCCAGATGGAAATTAATTTTATGTCTGGAAATAGTTTTCGTATAAACATCCAATGTTCTACTTGTTTCCTTAGATGTGTCTGGAATTTAATTGCTGAAACATTGTAGTTGTAGTGAAAATATGAGAAAGCAGCATGTAAGAGAGTAGATTCCTAGAACAAGTGTTCACATAGGAGCTGATGTTTAATCTTTGAAATCTTTTTAGCTTAGAACAGGGGTCAACATCATGGATATGTTCATATGTGTAGATTAAAAACTGTGCTTTGAAGATGACCATATGGCACCGTTTGTGTCCATCTTAAGATAGAAGAAAGATGAAACCTGGAAATTTGAAATGCAAGTTTGAAAAAAACAAAAAAATATTGTCACCCCTCTACTCATCACTTCCCCTCTTACTATGTGTATCCCAGGCTTTGACAAATGCTTTCCCAAAGCACCATAGCCCTTTTTTGGTACTGAGGGCTTGTATCTGTTCTTCTCCCCACTAACCTCAATGTTATAGATGATTGGATCATGGAACAACTTAGCACGGCATTTCATCCCAAAGCTTCATCCACTGATATCAGGTTAGGGTTAGGGTAACCCTAACCCTAAGGTTAACCAGTGGCATCATGCCTGGATTGGTTATCAGAACTGGGCCCTAATAAGAGAGTCTTCATATGACATTCTTACAGGATCGTGTTCAGGTTGTGGGAGGGAAGGGAGCAGAATGCAGGCGGCAAAGACAAAGGATTCAGTGTTGGTACTGTTGTGAAGGCTATGCATGCACTGCAGTCTAGAAGGTAACCAGAATACTGCTGACCGGAGAAACATGTCAGTGTGTCATGGATAGATGCCCTGTAACAGAGTATTAGCCATAGATGTCCCCATAACAATGCATCATACATCCCAACTGTATCAGATTCAAAGGTAACTGTTCATTCTTTCCACATTGCTACTTTTGGATCTCCTGCACAGGGAAGTCCGCTTATTTAAAAGTACATTTCAAGGTGACCTGCTCCCAAACACACCCTCACCCACCATGGGGCCCATTTCTGAAGCAGCCAATTACATGACACTAGAGTGAACAGGGCCAAATATTTACACGTGTCATAACTGGGCAAAAATTAAAAGTGGGGCCCAAATGTGATCATATTGTATCATCAGATTTAAACATTTAGGGTGCATTCACATAGGCTGATTTCTGACTGTTAGACGAGCACTGATCAAGTACATTCACATCGCTCAGCAATTCTTTACTGGCCTCTTTACACAAGCTGACAAAGAAAGATGGGTACAGAACGATCGCCAAAATGATTGCTCAGTCCCCATAAAGCATTCATGATATCTGTAGCAAATGTCCTATCTACACTAGGTGATGTGTTGCCAATAACATTGACTTTTGTTGTGGCATAATTTATCCAATCACCTGATAATGAAAATTTTGCTTGTTCATTGGGTGATTACCTGCATGTTTACAGCAAAAAAAGCTAATCTGTACTGCCCATATTTCAAAATAGAAAGGGGGATGGGAAACCAAAAAGACGATCATATAGTCCAGTATAATGAAAAAGATGGCTACATTAAATAATTTTACAGGCATGGAAAAGCGTGGATATAAAACGTGAAAAAACACACAATTGTACAGTATACAGAGGGTGCAACGGATACAATAGGCAAATAGCATCCCACAAAGTTAGACCTAAAACGTAACATACAGTGGGTGCGGAAAGTATTCAGACCCCTTTAAATTTTTCACTCTGTTTCATTGGTAAATTCAAAAAAGTTCATTTTTTTCCTATTAACCCCTTCACCCCCAAGGGTGGTTTGCACGTTAATGACCGGGCCAATTTTTACAATTCTGACCACTGTCTCTTTATGAGGTTATAACTCTGGAACGCTTCAACGGATCTTCGCGATTCTGAGACTGTTTTCTCGTGACATATTGTACTTCACGTTAGAAGTAAAATTTCTTTGATATAACTTGCGTTTATTTTTGAAAAAAACGCAAATATGGCGAAAATTTTTAAAATTTTGCAATTTTCAAACTTTGAATTTTTATTCCCTTAAAACAGAGAAATATGTCGCACATAATAGTTAATAAATAACATTTCCCACATGTCTACTTTACATCAGCACAATTTTGGAACCAAAATTTTTTTTGTTAGGAAGTTATAAGGGTTAAAAGTTGACCAGCGATTTCTCATTTTTACAACAAAATTTACAAAGCCATTTTTTTTAGGGACCACCTCTCATTTGAAGTCACTTTGAGGGGTCTATATGGCAGAAAATACCCAAAAGTGACACCATTCTAAAAACTGCACCCTCAAGGTACTCAAAACCACATTCAAGAAGATTATTAACCCTTCAGGTGCTTCACAGGAACTAAAGCAACGTGGAAGGAAAAAATGAATATTTAACTTTTTAGCCACAAAAATGATCTTTTACAAACTTTTTTTTTTATTTTCACAAGGGTAAAAGGAGAAAATGGGCAGATAAGGTTGTTATGCAATTTCTCATGAGCACACCAATACCCAATATGTGGGGGAAAACCACTGTTTGGGCACACGGCAGAGCTCGTAAGGGAAGGAGCGCCGTTTGACTTTTTCAAACTAAAATTGGCTGGAATTGAGATTGGACGCCATGTCGTGTTTGGAGAGCCCCTGATGCGCCTAAACAGTGGAAACCCCCACAAGTGACACCATTTTGGAAACTAGACCCCCTAAGGTACTTATCTAGATCTGTTGTGAGCACTTTGAACTCCCAAGTGTTTCACAAAAGCTTATAATGCCTGGGTGTGAAAAAAAAAAAAAACAATTTTCCACAAAAATGATTTTTTAGTCCCAAATTTTTGAATTTTCCCAAGGAAATTGGACCCCAAAAGTTGTTGTCCAATTTGTCCTGAGTACGCTGATACCCCATATGTGGGGGGGGGGAACTGTTTGGGTGCACGGCAGGGCTTGGAAAGGAAGTAGTAACGTTTTGGAATGCAGACGTTGATGGGGGTCATGTTCCGTTTGCAGTGCCCCAGATGAGTCTAAACAGTGGAAACCCCCCAAAGTGACCCCATTTTGGAAACTATACCCCCTAAGGAACTTATCTAGATCTTTGGTGAGCACTTTGAACCCCCAAGTGCTTCACACAAGTTTATAATGCCCGGGCATGAAAATAAAAAATCCTATTTTTTTCCCACAAAAATTATATTTTAGTCACTAATTTTTTATTTTCTCAAGGGTAACAGGAGAAATTGGACCACATAAGTTGTTGTCCAATTTGTCCTGAGTACGCAGATACCCCATATGTGGGTGGGAACCACTGTTTGGGCGCACGGCAGAGCTCGGAATGGAAGGAGCACCATTTGACTTTTTCCAACCAAAATTGGCTGGAATTGAGATTGGATGCCATGTTGCATTTGGAGAGCCCCTGATGTGCCTAAACAGTGGAAACCCCCCACAAATGACCCCATTTTGGAAACTAGACCCCCTAAGGAACTTTTCTAGATCTTTGGTGAGCAATTTGAACCCCCAAGTGCTTCACACAAGTTTATAACGTAGAGCCGTAAAATTTAAAAATCATATTTTTTCCACAAAAATGATCTTTTCACCCCAATTTTTATTTTTCCAAGGGTAACAAGACTCCAAAAGTTATTGTGCAATTTGTCCTGAGTGCGCTGATACCCCATATGTGGGGGTAAACCACTGTTTGGGTGCATGGCAGAGTTTGGAAGGGAAGGAGCGCAGTCTGACTTTTTCAACGCAGAATTGGCTGGACGCCATGTCGTGTTTGGAGAGCTCCTGATCTGCCTAAACAGTGGAAACCCCCATAAATGACGCCATTTTGGAAACTAGACCCCTCAAGGAACTTATATAGATGTGTGGTGAGAACTTTTAACCCCCAGGTGTTTCACTAAAGTTTATAACGTACAGCCGTAAAATAAAAAATCTTTTTTTTTTTTACAAAAATGATTTTTTCGTCCCCAATATTTTATTTTCACAAGGGTAACAGAAGAAATTGGAACCCAAAAGTTGTTGTACAATTTGTCCTGAGTACGCTGATACCCAATATGTGGGAGAAAACTACTGTATGGGCGCACGTCAGGGCTCGGAAGGGAAGTAGTGACGTTTTGGATTGCAGACTTTGATGGAATGGTCTGGGGGCGTCATGTCGCATTTGGAGAGCCCCTGATGCACCTATACAGTGGAAACCCCCCACAAGTGACCCCATTTTGGCAAATAGACCCCACAAGGAACTTATCTAGATGTGTGGTGAGCACTTTGAACTCCGAAGTGCTTCACAGAAGTTTATAACGTACAGCCGTAAAAATAAAAAATCTTTTTTTTTTTTACAAAAATGATTTTTTTCGCCCCCAATATTTTATTTTCACAAGGGTAACAGAAGAAATTGGAACCCAAAAGTTGTTGTCCAATTTGTCCTGAGTACGCTGATACCCAATATGTGGGAGAAAACTACTGTATGGGCGCACGTCAGGGCTCGGAAGGGAAGTAGTGACGTTTTGGATTGCAGACTTTGATGGAATGGTCTGGGGGCGTCATGTCGCATTTGGAGAGCCCCTGATGCGCCTAAACAGTGGAAACCCCCCACAAGTGACCCCATTTTGGAAAATAGACCCCACAAGGAACTTGTCTAGATGTGTGGTGAGCACTTTGAACCCCTTAAGTGCTTCACAGAAGTTTATAACGCACAGCCGTAAAAATAAAAAATCCTTTTTTTTTTTGCAAAAATGATTTTTTTGCCCCAATATTTTATTTTTACAAGGGTAACAGGAGAAATTGGACCCCAAAAGTTGTTGTCCAATTTGTCCTGAGTACGCTGATATCCAATATGTGGGAGAAAACTACTGTATGGGTACACGTCGGGGCTCGGAAGGGAAGTAGTGACGTTTTGGATTGCAGACTTTGATGGAATGGTCTGGGGGCGTCATGTCGCATTTGGAGAGCCCCTGATGCGCCTAAACAGTGGAAATCCCCAACAAGTGACCCCATTTTGGAAAATAGACCCCACAAGGAACTTATCTAGATGTGTGGTGAGCGCTATGAAGCCCCAAGTGCTTCACAGAAGTTTATAATGTACAGCCGTAAAAACAAAAAAATATTTTTTTTTGTACAAAAATGATATTTTCGCCCCCAGTTTTTATTTTCCCAAGGGTAGCAGAAGAAATAGGACAAATTGCACAATAACTCTTGGGGTCCAGAGTACGCTGATACCCCATATGTTGGGATAAACTACTGTTTGGACGCATGGCAGAGCTGAGAAGTGAAGGAGCACCGTTTGACTTTTTCAACGCAGAATTGGCTGGAATTGAGATCAGACGCCATGTCACATTTGGAGAGCCCCTGATGTGCCTAAACAGCGGAAACCCCCCAATTCTAACTCCAACCCTAACCCCAACACACCCCTAACCCTAGTCCCAACCCTAACCACAAACCTAACCCTAACACACCCCTAATCCCAACCCTAACCCTAATCCTAACTTTAGCGCCAACCCTAACCCTAACTTTAGCCGCAACCCTAACCCTAACCCTAATGGGAAAATGGAAATAAATACTTTTTTTAAATTTTATTATTTTTCCCTTACTAAGGGGGTGATAAAGGGGGGTTTGATTTACTATTTATAGCGGGTTTTTATGATTGGCAGCTGTCACGCTAAAAGACGCTTTTTATTGCAAAAATAGTTTTTGCATCATCACATTTTGAGAGCTATAATTTTTGCATATTTTGGCCCACAGAGTCATGTGAGGTCTTATTTTTTGCGGGACGAGTTGACGTTTTTATTGGTACCATTTTTGAGCACGTGACGTTTTTTGATCGCTTTTTATTTCGATTTTTGGGAGGTTAGAATGAACAAAAATCAGCAATTCATGAATTTCTTTTGGGGGAGGCGTTTATACCGTTCCGCGTGTGGTAAAATTGATAAAGCAGTTTTATTCTTTGGGTCAGTACGATTATGGCGATACCTTATTTATATCATTTTTTCATGTTTTGGCGCTTTTATAGAATAAAAACAATTTTATATAAAAGATAATTATTTTTGCATCGCTTTATTCTGCGAGCTATAACTTTTTTATTTTTTCGCTGATGATGCTTTATGATGGCTCGTTTTTTGCGGGACAAGATGACGTTTTCAGCGGTACCATGTTTTTTTATATCGGTCTTTTTGATTGCGCGTTATTCCACTTTTTGTTCGGCGGTATGATGATAAAGCATTGATTCTTTGCTTCGTTTTTTTTTTATTTTTTTTAAGGGGTTCACTAAAGGGGTTAACTAGTGGGACAATTTTATAGGGGGGGTCGTTACGGACGCGGCGATACCAAATATGTGTACTTTTATTGTTTTTTTTTTTTTATTTACAGGAAGAAGTGAATTTATTGGGGAATATTTTTTTTTTTTTTATCTATTTTGGATTTTTTTTTTACACATGTTTATTTTTACTTTTTTAACTTTTTTACTTTGTCCCAGGGTGGGACATCACAGTATTTTATCAGATCGCTGGTGTGACAGTGTGCACAGCACTCTGTCACACCAGCGATCGCACAGGCATAGATGCAGGCTTCTCAGTGCCTGCTCTCGGCAGGCACTGAGGTAGCCGCCTCCCTCCAGGACCCCGGCGCCATCTTGGATCCGGGTCCTGGGAGGGAGGAAGCCCTCAGAACAGCGCGATCACATCGCGCTGCTCTGAGGGTCTCAGGGGGGCGCGCAGGAAGCCCCCACCCTGCGCGATCCTCCCCTGTGCCCCCAGTACACCGTGATCATGTTTGATCGCGGTGTGCAAGGGGTTAATGTGCCGGGAGCGGTCCGTGACCGCTCCTGACACACAGTCATGGGTGTCAGCTGTGATAATCAGCTGACACCCGGCGGCGATTAGCTGCGCTCCCCTCAGGAGCGCAGCTGATCGCCTATGACGTACTATCCCGTCCCCGGTCATACGGGCCCAGGTACCATGGACGGGATAGTACGTCCGATGGTAGTAAGGGGTTAATCTGCACCCCATCTTCACTGAAAAAAAAACAGAAATGTAGAATTTTTTGTAAATTTATTAAAAAAGAAATACTGAAATATCACACGGTCATAAGTATTTAGACCCTTTGCTCAGTATTAAGTAGAAGCACCCTTTTGAGGTAGTACAGCCTTGGGAATGATGCAACAAGTTTTTCACACCTGGATTTGGGGATCCTCTGCCATTCTTCCTTGCAGATCCTCTACAGTTCCGTCAGGTTGGATGGTGAACGTTGGGGGACAGCCATTTTCAGATCTCTCCAGAGATGCTCAATTGGGTTTAGGTCAGGGCTCTGGCTGGGCCAGTCAAGAATGGTCACAGAGTTGTTCTGAAGCCACTCCTTTGTTATTTTAGCTGTGTGCTTAGAGTCATTGACTTGTTGGAAGGTGAACCTTCGGGCACGTCTGAGGTCCAGAGCACTCTGGAAGAGGTTTTCATCCAGAATATTTCTGCACTTGGCCGCATTCATGTTTACTTCAATAGCAACCAGTCGTACTGTCCCTGCAGCTAAAAAAACACCCCCATAGCATGATGCTGCCACCACCATGTTTCACTGTTGGGATTGTATTGGGCAGGTGATGAGCAGTGCCTGGTTTTCTCCATACATACCGCTTAGAATTATCAGACCAGAGAATCTTATTTCTCATAGTCTGGGAGTCCTTTATGTGTTTTTTAGTAAACTATATGAGGGTTTTCATATGTCTGGCACTGAGGAGAGGCTTCCATCGGGCCACTCTGCCATAAAAGCCTGACTGATGGAGGGCTGCAGTGATAGTTGACTTTGTGGCATTTTCTCCCATCTCCCTACTGCATCTGTGGGGCTCAGCCACATTGATCTTGGGGTTCTTCTTTACCTCTCTCACCAAGGCTCTTCTTCCACGATTGCTCAGTTTGGCTGGATGGTCAGGTCTAGGAAGACTTCTGGTTGTCCCAAACTTCTTCCATTTAAGGACTATGGAGGCCACTGTGATCTTAGGAACCATGAGTACAGCAGAAATTCTTTTGTAACCTTGGCCAGATCTGTGCATTGCCACAATTCTGTCTCTGAGCTCCTTGGCCAGTTCCTTTGACCTCATGATTCTCATTTGCTCTGACATGCACTGTGAGCTGTGATATCTTATATAGACAGGTGTATGCCTTTACAAATCAAGTCCTGTCAGTTTAATTAAACACAGCTGGACTCCAATGAAGGAGTAGAATCATCTCAAGGAGCATTACAAGGAAATGGACAGCATGTGACTTAGATCTGAGTGTCTGAGTAAAGGGTCTGAATACTTATGACCATGTGATATTTCAGTTTTTCTTTTTTAATAAATTTGCAAAAAGTTCTACATTTCTGTTTTTTTTCAGTCAAGATGGGGTGCTGTTGTGAATATGCTGGAGGCGGCTTCTGAGCTGGGGCTCTCTCCGGTGGTTGCTGAGGGTAATGAACTGATTAATGAATGGCCTTCAGCTGGCGCTGAATGGTAGGATATAAGTGGCCTGAGTTCCCAGCAGCCTTGCCGGTTATCAATTGTTCCTTCTGGTCTTGCTTGAAGCACTGCTAGTTTCCTGCTCTCCTTCAGATAAGTAAGTGTTTGCTGTTTTTTCTTTCTCTGTTTGATTTTCTCTGCTGGTTTGCTGCCTGCAGTGGACTGCAGCCTTTCCCCTTTTGGGGGTCTGGTGCTGCAATTGTGCTCCGTTTGTGTCTGCACTTTAGCTTTGCTCTTTTGTTACTTTTTATTTGCTGAATAGCGTTTTGTTACACCAGAGATCTGATTTAGGTGGTTGAGATCATGTGATCTCAGGTTTTTTGGCAATCAGAAGTGTTGGTATTTTTGTTAGGGTTTTGTTGGATTGCAGTCAGAATTCTTTCCTGTACTTTTTTGTCTAGACAGATTGGGCCCCAGCGATTGCTCATTCTATTTTCTGTCTGTGTCCGTGCTTTCTTCTTGTCTAACCGCCATTACATGTTTGGGGGCTTCCTATTTTCTTTGGGGATCTGCTCTGGGGCAGATAGCTTTCATCTTTCTGCCTTTAGGTGTAGTTATCTCTCAGGCTGTGATGAGGCGTCTAGGATCAACGTAGGAACGCTCCACGGCTACCTCTAGTTCTGTGGTTAGTTCAGGTTACTGCAATCCAATAGGTTCCAGCCTCTCTGGTGTATTACTGCTTTTGCTATTTTTTTGTTATTTCTCCTCAGTTACCGAAACATAACAGGGTGCAGAGTGTATATTAATGAGAAAAAAATGAACTTTTTTGAATTTACCAAAAAATGAAACAAAGAGTGAAAAATTTAAAGGGGTCTGAATACTTTCCGTACCCACTGTATATTAAAGGTAAAACCCTTTGATAGTAGGTATGGACTATATGCAACTAATACAGGGATAAAAGGACATGTGGGGAATACCCTGCAATGTGGTGTCAGGAATAGGTGCTGATAAAACAAAATGTACCCCAAGGCTGAGGCTAATAGGATATCCATACAAAGATGGCTATTTCAGATGAAGAGTCCAAAGTACAGCTACAGCAATGAAGTATACTGGTAAAGTGTCCTATTACCTGAGAAGATTGCACCAGCAGAGGCTCACAAGGTCCTTGTCATACTCATAGTACTCAAGTGTACGAAGTAACTCATCTTATAGTATACTCACATATTGCTCAGCATTGAGACCACCATCGATCCTTTTCAAGTATCCAATACCTTTGGCTATGAAACAACCCCATATCATCAGGTTCCTCATCCAAACTTGATCGTTCTTCAATTTCTCGATCCATTAGCCCTTTTTCCCTTGTTTCTTCCAGATCCATTTCCACCCATCAGAGCATAGCCTGTTGACTTTCATCTCATTGCTCCAAAACAACCATTTCTAATCTTCTACTGTCCACTTTTTGTACTTTTTTGCAAGCTCGAGCCAACTTTTCTTATGAAGATATTGAAGTTAAGACTTCTTCATCTTTTTTCAGGCCACCATTCCAGACTTTTGTAATGTGTGTCACACGGTGCTTGCATGGACCTCTGTAATCTCACTATTACGAAGCATACAAGCCACTTCCACTGCCTTGTTTGTCGCGCCAGAACTGATAGACCTTGTGATGATCCGACTTGTCGATTCTGATATTTTGCCTGGACGTTTACCTCTTGGCTTTTGAATGGATGGATGGACTTCATTTCATTTTCATCCAACTGTCATGGCACTCACTTGATGCAGTTTGGCAATTTTGTTGGCCAAGAGACCACTATCGATTAGCTGAATAATGCAGTTTTTCTTTTCTTGGGAAATATTCTTCATGGCTGCTCCTCAATTCGAACCAGTGACCTTTCATTTAGGAATTAACTTGGTGGCTGCGGTGAAGCGGGGTCCCAGGGTAGCTGCTGGAGGAGGCAAGCATGGAGCCTTGCAGCAGGCCACAGGCTGGGAAGAGGGGGTGTTCCAATGTGCGGCTCTCCACTGTGTCCTCGGTGCTGCCGCTGTGCTGTGTCCCCGATGCTGCCGCTGAGCTGTGTCCCTGGTGCTGGTGCTGCCACTGCGCTCTTTCCCTGGTGCTGCCGTTGTGCTCTGTCCCTGATGCTGAGATCTCGGGAATGAGATTTCAGTGCTGAGATCTCATCTCCCGAGATCTTGGTGCTGAGATCTCCATCTGCGCATGCGCCACCCCCTTTGTTACTATTTTGCTCATCAGTATGTAGTAAATCACTTGTTCCAGTAGAATGATTTTACCTCTGTCCGCGACACTAACTGTTTTTTTAAGTGTTCTGCATAACCTACCTCCTCTGCCACCATAAGTTATTTTTTTTAAATTGCAGACTGAATTCTGTCAGTGACATCTGAATCTGTTTTGCTACTTAAGTTTCCTAACCACAGAACTCCAGGGGCTAAGAAATTTGAAAATAACAACTTCATACAGTTAATATATTGGATAAGATGAGTTTCAATGTCTGTCTATGTTGTCGGCTCTGTTAGGCGTTGTGGTTATAGCACTGGCAGGGGTACTAGCACTCTGATTCAGGGTATATCTAGTTGTGTGTATCAGGCAAGGGGGCAGGGAACTCAGGATGTTTCCCACACAGAGCCAATTGTCAGCTAAGAAGTATAATGATGATGATAATGGCTATATGACAAACGAGACCTAGCAATCACATCAGGTTGGAGAGGACGTGAATATACATGAGCGAATATTGTCGTATCCCTCCTAATGGAGTTTACTGAATAGCTGCAGTGGGAACCCGAATAGCTGCAGTGGAAACCCGGGTACCTGGATCGTTCCCGATAATCAGGTGTTCGGCGCCGCAGCTGCATGTGTGGCACCCCTGAGGGTTCAGTCGCCACAGAGGTGTTGCATCTCACCCAGAGGTGTGATATCTGACTCTCAGGTAAGGAGGAAGCACCCCTAGGACTCCACACCTGCAACACACCATGCCAGCTGAGCATATGGATGGACCCTACGGGAGGATGGTTTGACTCAGCCTGGTTAGTAAAGGGTGTGTAGAGGGGTGGGTGGAGCTTAGGCAGCACTTAGGCTGTGTGTGAGAGAGAGCAGCCAGACAGTCTGTAGCCAGTCTTGGACTGAGGCTTCTCCTGAGCTGATCTCGGGAAGCAACTGCCAGAGAAGAAAGAGAGTCCTGGGCAGAGACAGTGATTGAAGCTGTAGCCCATTCTAGGATTAGAAGGACCAGGCCAACACGGGGTACGGCCCCTAGGCTAGCAGGAAAGCTTCAGGCTCTGCTAGTAAAGCCGACGGCGGTGATCACTTCATGGGCCATTGCTATATACCACCAGCATCTCTACCGGAAAGCAGCATTACGGGGTCAAGTACAGTCATGGACAAAAGTTTTGAGAATTACACAAATATAAATTTTTACAAAGTCTACTGCTTCACTTTTTCTAATGGCAATTTGCATATACTCCAGAATGTTATAAAGAGTGATCAGCTTAACAGCAATTACTTGCAAAGTCAATATTTGGCTAGAAAATGAACTTTATCCCCCAAAACACATTTCAACATCATTGCAGCCCTGCCTTAAAAGGACCAACTAACCTCTTTTCAGTGATTGCTCCATTAACACAGGTGTGGGTGTTGATGAGGACATGGCTGGAGATCAATCTGTCATGATTAAGTAAGAATGACACCACTGGACACTTTAAAAGGAGGCTGGTGCTTGGCATCATTGTTTCTCTTCTGTTAACCATGGTTATCTCTAAAGAAACACGTGCAGTCATCATTGCAATGCACAAAAATGGCCTAACAGGGAAGAGTATCGCAGCTAGAAAGATTGCACCTCAGTCAACAATCTATCGCATCATCAAGAACTTCAAGGAGAGAGGTTCCATTGTTGCCAAAAAGGCTCCAGGGCGCCCAAGAAATACCAGCAAGCGCCAGAACCGTCTCTTAAAAGTGTTTCAGCTGCGGGATCGGGCTACCAGCAGTGCAGAGCTTGCTCAGGAATGGCAGCAGGCAAGTGTGAGTGCATCTGCACGCACTGTGAGGCGGAGACTCTTGGAGCAAGGCCTGGTCTCAAGGAGGGCAGCAAAAAAGCCACTTCTCTCCAGAAAAAACATCATGGACAGACTGATATTCTGCAAAAGGTACAGGCAGTGGACTGCTGAGGACTGGGGTAAAGTTATTTTCTCTGATGAATCCCCTTTTCGATTGTTTGGGACATCAGGAATACGCCTCATTCGGAGAAGACAAGGTGTCAGTATTCCGGGTTTTCTAGGTAACTTTGTCAATGATTTTGCCCTTTGTTAAAATGGAGTTTGCTGTTTTCTGTGCCCTACTTCCTGTTCGTTTGTTTAAAACCCGGCTCAGGTGCTGGCTTCACTGCTGGAATATTCTGCTTCTGTTCCCCTGCAACCCAGCTGCTTTGTTCCTCACAGATCTTTTGTGTATTTACCAGGAAAGTGCATAACCTTATCTTCAGGTGTTTCTCAGCCACAGCAGTTTCTACCCATGGCTCTGGACATTCTCTGCATATGTAAGTTGCACAAAGTACTGTGTTATCACTAAACTGTTGACTTGGGAATTTAACCCTTGGTTCACTCCATTTGATAAGAACTGTGTTTCTGAACTGTTGCTGTTTAACCCTTTGTGCATTACCTCTGGTGAGAGCTGTTGGAACTGTTACTGGAACCTTACTGACATATGAACTTGTTGTTGGACTTCACTGAATTAAGCCACAACTGAGATTAACTTGTTCCTGGACCTCCCTGTGTTTTCTGCATACCTGGATCTGACTCTTCACACACCAGCAGTGTGTAAATCCAGCCACGTTACCTGTGCATCAGACTTACCTTGTGGTCACATTTGTGTGAGGACTCCGTCGTAAGAACTTTACCACCCTCGCTATAGAGGTTCAAAGACTTATATATCCGGATTCATATAACTGGACTTGTGTATATATATATGGACTCATTGCATGTCACTACGGGTTGTTTGAATATTGTTTTTGGGTGTTTTGCTGTTTCACAAATACATTATTTGCATTCAAAGAAACCCGTCTCTGATTGTTCATTGCCCCACGCTATCAGAATCCTCGAGTTCCTACAATAGTATTACAGGATATTCCAGCCTAAAAAAGAGGATTCTGCTGGGGCAATGACGGAGACACGGGCAGACAAATTGTTCACCATAGTTAACTCCTTGCAGCAGGAGGTGGCGGCTGCACTCAATCAGATTAGAGACTTGGAGTCTCGGGTTAACCACAATGCACAGGGGTTTGGTCAGGCTCTCCAAGATCTACGTGCTAGGTTAGGAGTCCTGGAGGCCTTACCTACTGAGCCTACCTCATCCACCAGTATGCCCAAATTGCCTCCATTCCGTTTTAATGGTGACCGAAGTCAATTCCGTGGGTTTGTTAATCAATGTATATTATTTTTTGATGTACATGCCTCCTACTACCGGTCTGATAGATCTAAGGTTCTATGTATTATTATGTTGTTGACATCACGTGCACTGGCTTGGGCAAATCCTATGGTTGAAAGTCATGATACCCGTCTAAATAATTTGGATAATTTTCTGGCAGCCATGGCGCAAATGTTCGACGATCCCAACCGCCGTGCTACCGCTGAATCTGCCTTGCTTTCCTTACGCCAGGGGAAACGGTCAGTCATAGAATATGTTACTGAATTTAAAAGGTTAGTGGTGGACACCCAGTGGGAAAACAATGCTTTATTACCAATCTTTAGAAAAGGTTTGTCAAATGCAATCAAGGATGAGCTAGCTCGTTCAGAGTCTCCACAGGAGTTTGAATTGTTTATACAGCACTGTGTACGTATTGATATCCGTTTAACTGAACGCAGACAAGAAAAATGGGCCGCTGTAAATCGCATTACTAATTACTCTCTTCCGTCCAGGGAAACCACAGGCAAAAACCCGCGAGAGGCTGAGGAGGTGCCTATGCAGGTGGACTCACTGCAGAGACGTGAGAATAATGAACGCCGCGAACACCGTCTCCGTGAGCGCTTATGTTTCTATTGTGGTCAATCGGACCATTTCCTCATCAATTGTCCTAAATGTCCTAGGCGACCCAACAAGGTGTTGGCGGTAGTAGGGGATTATGATAACACAGACGCTGAGTCTGAAGTTTCGGAAACCAGTCTACATCTAGATGCGGTTTTTCCCCCAATACTGATGCCGACTTCCCCTAAAGATCAAGGGGAGAAATATTCACATTGTTCTCTTCCTATACAGATTCAGTGGGAGGAACAGTGGATATCAAGTTTTGCCATGATAGACTCTGGAGCAGGTGGGAATTTCATGGATTCTTCTTTTGCAAAGGAACATGGTATAAAGACACAACTAAGAGCTTCACCAATCACTATGGAAACGGTGGATGGTTCCCCATTAGTTTCTGGACCAGTAGATCGGGAGACAGTGCCTCTGGAGTGTAAGATGGAACCAGACCATCAAGAAACACTTTCATTCATGTTAATATCTTCTCCTCATTTTCCTGTAATTTTAGGAATTCCCTGGTTACGGTCACAAAATCCAATCATCAATTGGGAAACCAAGGAGATAACCTTTCTCCCGAAGTGCAGTTCTACCATCAGTCCAACTGTAGCGGCTCCAGTTACCCAGAACTTGGAAGAGGTGATACAGGTACCTACTCTCCCTCTGATATATCAGGAATTCTCAGACATTTGTGATAAAAGGAAGGCAGATCAACTTCCCCCACATAGACCGTATGACTGCCCCATAGAATTGCTTCCTGGAGCAGCGATTCCTTTCGGCCATGTTTACCCGTTGGCGGCTCCGGAATTAAAATCTTTACGAGAGTATATAGATGAGAATTTAGCCAAGGGGTTTATCCGACCATCTTCTTCACCAGCGGGAGCTCCAATATTCTTTGTAAAGAAGAAGGATGGTACTCTAAGACCCTGCATTGACTACCGGGAGTTAAATAAGGTAACCATTCGTAACAGGTACCCGTTGCCCCTAATTCCAGAATTGTTGGAAAGAGTTCGCCAGGCCAAAGTATTTACCAAATTAGATCTTCGTGGGCATATAATTTACTGCGTATACGGCCCGGAGACGAATGGAAGACAGCTTTTAGATGCCGGTATGGACATTTTGAATATTTGGTGATGCCATTCGGACTCTGTAACGCTCCTGCTGCTTTTCAACATTTAGCCAACGACATTTTCAGGGATTTATTGGACCAATATGTGGTAATTTACCTTGATGACATCTTAATCTTTTCTGACTCCTTACAGGAACATCAGGAACATGTCAAGACCGTACTTAGACGTTTGAGAGATAATCATTTGTACATCAAACTCGAAAAGTGTGAGTTCCATTGTTCTGAAATTCAATTTTTAGGCTATGTTATCTCGCCTCAGGGATTGAATATGGAGTCCAGCAAGATCCAGGCAATCTTGGACTGGCCGGTACCAGGAAACATTAAGGAGGTACAACGATTCATTGGCTTTGCTAACTTTTATAGACGGTTTATCCGAAATTTTTCAGAAATTGTCCGTCCCATCACTCTCCTCACCAAGAAGGGGAAGAAGTTTGAATGGTCTTCGCAAGCTCAGGAAGCCTTTGATCGCCTGAAGGGTTGTTTTACCACGGCTCCAATATTGATGCATCCGGATCCTGCACAGCCTTTTATCGTGGAGGTGGACGCGTCTGACTGTGCATTGGGAGCTATCCTCTCACAACGTACCGGAGACAAAGGTTTGCTGCACCCGTGTGCCTTCTTCTCTCGTAGGTTATCTTCTGCAGAACTGAACTATGATGTGGCAGATAAGGAACTTTTGGCAATTATTTCTGCCTTTAAGGAATGGAGACACCATTTGCAGGGGGCTACTCAGCAGGTAGTAGTACTCACGGATCATCGCAATTTGGAATTCCTTAAGTCTGCCAGGTGTCTTTCTCCTCGACAAGCTAGGTGGAGTTTGTTCTTGAACCAGTTTAATTTTATTATTTCGTACCGCCCAGGTTCACGTAATGGGAAAGCTGACGCATTATCCCGAATCCATACCGTGGATTCCGTGCCTGGGACCCCGTCGAAGACCATCTTGTCGGAGGCCAATTTCGTTGGAGTGCTCCGGAACCGGGACTTGTGGCAGGAGATCAAGCTGGCCTATGACGGTGACGTATTTCTTGCAGCTCCACCTGACAATGTGAATCTTGTCCTTCGAATGGTGTGTGGCTTAGAGATCGATGTATTTATGTCCCAGAGGCTGTAAGACTTCGAGTTCTCAAATTGGTCCACGACTCTAAATTGGCTGGTCATAGGGGGGTACAGAAGACGCAGGAATTATTAACTCGTTTTTTTTGGTGGCCTACCTGCTTGAAGGATGTGAATGACTATGTCCGCTCTTGTGAAGTTTGTGCCCGGTACAAGGTTCCTCGCGTTTCACCTACTGGTCTTCTTAAACCGCTACCTGTACCGTCTCGCCCTTGGGGGTCTATTTCGATGGACTTTATTGTGGAGTTACCCACCTCTGGTGGTAAAAATACTATTTTGGTGGTAGTAGATCGTTTAACGAAAGCTGCTCATTTCATTCCGTGTGCTGGTCTTCCCTCAGCTACAGAGACAGTAGATTTAGTTATCCAGAACATTTTCCGGCTGCATGGGGTACCAGATGACATCATTTCTGACCGGGGAATACAATTTACCTCTAGATTTTGGAAAGGATTTTGTTCTGCGCTCCACATTAATGTTTGCTTGTCTTCTGCATACCATCCTCAGACCAACGGGCAGACCGAACGGACAAATCAAACCTTGGAGCAATATCTACGCTGTTACGTCAGTCATTTGCAGGACGATTGGCTGAAGCTACTTCCTCTAGCGGAATTTTCGTACAACAACTCCCAAAGCAGTTCCACGAAGGTAACGCCTTTTTTTGCCAACCTGGGTTATCATCCAAGTATTTTGCCTAGGTCTCCAGTTACGATTTCGGTACCAGCGGTTGAAGACAGAGTGATGGCGTTGCAACGTAATCTTGAAGTTTTGAAGGACTCCCTGACCACAGCACAGGAGCGTTACAAGAAGTCGGCCGATAGATTCCGGAAACCAGCACCTATGTATAAGGTAGGAGACTCAGTTTGGTTGTCCACCAAGAATCTAAAATTGGGTGTTCCTTCGCAGAAACTGGGACAGAAATTCATCGGTCCATTCAAGATCACTGGGATTGTGAGCTCTGTTGCCTGTCGGTTGAAGCTACCACGGACTTTAAAGGTACACCCAGTATTTCATGTTTCCTTATTAAAACCAGTCTCTCCTAACACATTTCAGGGACGTATCGTACCTCCCCCTCCACCAGTGTTGGTTGATGGCGAAGAACAATTCGTGGTACAGGATATTGTTAATTCGAGACTTCATAGAAACCGGCTTCAGTATCTAGTTAGATGGCAAGGTTACTCTCCTGAAAATGATTCTTGGGAACCAGTAAGTAACATCAATGCGCCTCTGAAGATTGCTCAGTTTCATCGGAGATACCCGGACAGGCCTGGTCCAGGACCGTCCGGAGGCCGTCTTTAGGGGGGGAGTAATGTCAGTATTCCGGGTTTTCTAGGTAACTTTGTCAATGATTTTGCCCTTTGTTAAAATGGAGTTTGCTGTTTTCTGTGCCCTACTTCCTGTTCGTTTGTTTAAAACCCGGCTCAGGTGCTGGCTTCACTGCTGGAATATTCTGCTTCTGTTCCCCTGCAACCCAGCTGCTTTGTTCCTCACAGATCTTTTGTGTATTTACCAGGAAAGTGCATAACCTTATCTTCAGGTGTTTCTCAGCCACAGCAGTTTCTACCCATGGCTCTGGACATTCTCTGCATATGTAAGTTGCACAAAGTACTGTGTTATCACTAAACTGTTGACTTGGGAATTTAACCCTTGGTTCACTCCATTTGATAAGAACTGTGTTTCTGAACTGTTGCTGTTTAACCCTTTGTGCATTACCTCTGGTGAGAGCTGTTGGAACTGTTACTGGAACCTTACTGACATATGAACTTGTTGTTGGACTTCACTGAATTAAGCCACAACTGAGATTAACTTGTTCCTGGACCTCCCTGTGTTTTCTGCATACCTGGATCTGACTCTTCACACACCAGCAGTGTGTAAATCCAGCCACGTTACCTGTGCATCAGACTTACCTTGTGGTCACATTTGTGTGAGGACTCCGTCGTAAGAACTTTACCACCCTCGCTATAGAGGTTCAAAGACTTATATATCCGGATTCATATAACTGGACTTGTGTATATATATATGGACTCATTGCATGTCACTACGGGTTGTTTGAATATTGTTTTTGGGTGTTTTGCTGTTTCACAAATACATTATTTGCATTCAAAGAAACCCGTCTCTGATTGTTCATTGCCCCACGCTATCAGAATCCTCGAGTTCCTACAATAGTATTACACAAGGTGAGCGCTACCACCAGTCTTGTCTCATGCCAACTGTTAAACATCCTGAAACCATTCATGTGTGGGGTTGCTTCTCAGCCAAGGGAATCGGCTCTCTCACAGTCTTGCCTAAAAATACAGCCATGAAAAAGAATGGTACCAGAATGTCCTCCAAGAGCAACTTCTCCCAACCCTCCAAGAGCAGTTTGCCGATCAACAATGCCTTTTCCAGCATGATGGAGCACCTTGCCATAAAGCAAAGGTGATAACTAAATGGCTCAGGGAACAAAACATAGAGATTTTGGGTCCATGGCCTGGAAACTCCCCAGATCTTAATCCCATTGAGAACTTGTGGTCAATCATCAAGAGACGGGTGGACAAACAAAAAACTAAAAATTCTGACAAAATGAAAGCATTGATTGTGCAAGAATGGACTGCTATCAGTCAGGATTTGGTCCAGAAGTTGATTGAGAGCATGCCAGGGAGAATTGCGGAGGTCCTGAAGAAGAAGGGTCAACACTGCAAATATTGACTTGCTGCATTAACTCATTCTAACTGTCAATATAAGCTTTTGTTACTCTTATGTTTGCAATTATATTTCTGTCTGTGATAAAAACATCTGTCAAACACACATAAAAACCAGAGGGCAGCAGATCATGTGAAAATATAATATTTGTGTCATTCTCAAAACTTTTGGCCATGACTGTACGTGCAGATAAAGGATTGATCTGTTTACCGAAAGGGCTCACAGGGGCTCCCTTCGTCTGAGAGCTCTGACTGGGTGAAGGTGCATGGAAGTAAGGAGTAATAGCACAGAGAGAGATAGAAGGCCAGAAAGGTATACAGAAAGGGAGTCTTTGGAAGTGCGACCAAACTACCTGAGGGTTGCTGGACCCCACTCCTGGAGGACACAGTGCCAGGCGGGCATCTGTATGGTACCAACAGACTGTGAGTAAAAACCCTGAACTGCACTTGGACTGTCTCCTAGAATCATTCCAGCGTCGCACACTCCCCTGTGCTACATCCTCAAGCACCATTCCTTCACTACTGCATCTAACTGCCCTGGAAGGACACAGCCTCACCTGTAGGAGGTTTACTATCTAGCTGCACTACACCATCCCTTCCAGAGGACCTGCACAGCAGCGCTGGTCACTCTGACCAGATACTACAGGTGGCGTCACGAATCATCATACGAACACTAATCCCCTGTAAATATCCCCTTTTTGCTGAGTGCCCAGGGCCACGGACCGAGCCGTGGCTGCCGTGACATCCCCCATAGAAGTCGACGGGCTCGGTGCTGAGTACCCCACGGCCTCACATGTGTTAAGGCTGTGTGACAGTCCCAACACATGCATGTAAAGCCTGTGTGTTGTGACTGTCACACAGCCGTGACACATGCAGCAGCGGCGCCGGACACCTCATTGTCAGGAGCGCTCCTGGTATCCAGGTTCCCGCTGCAGCTATTTGTTAAGCTCTATTAGCGACCCGAATAAGGAGGGATCCAGCGATATTCGCTCATGTCTAGAGTGAAGTCATGAGATGAGGGTGTTGGCCTCACCAATAAACAGTGGAGACATTGTGTGGCCAAAGGATCTGCCAAGCAAAATCTACTTTTACTGCGGTAAGCTCAGGAGCAGCTGATGTCTATTGTGGGTGGAGGATGCTCAATCCCACTCTCCACCCCTTGCTTTCTGTTTTTTCATTAATGTAAATTAAAGCACTGCCAAACAGTTGTACAGTATAGCTTGTGAGTTTGAGCGACAAAAGTGAAACAGCCATACAGCAGACGAGTAACTGCTGTGCGCCAAGCAGCAAATTTCACTCTGTATGACTGCAATCAACTGCAAGTCGATGTTGTCATAAGAAACAATAACTAGAACATTATGGCTGCCTTATGTTTGGGCAAAATAACCTGTGTTCCCTGCATGGCATATGTCATGAATTAAATCATGCTAAATTTCTGGAAGAAATATACCCACTTGAGGAAGGTGGAGGCCATAGCCAGGAAAGTGACTGCACATTTCAACTGTCTTTATATGGCAAAGAATGCCCTCCAAGCTTTGTGAAAACAGAACAGTCTGCCTGACTGGATGCAGCAGTCAAACTAGAGCTGCTGTTACTTTGAAACAGCTAACACATTCACCTCTGCTCCATTCCAACAGATGGGCACTCTCTCAGGAATCTGCCACACAATGAACCTACCTCCTGCTTCTTAGAGAAACACTGCCAGAGCTTCTAATTAAACACTGCAGAGCTGGGATTTAACCCTGTCTTTCACAGATATGCTATACCACAAAAAGCTGGGCTACCTGTTTGACGAAGCTTTTGCCAAGCAGACACCTGCCGAGTGTACATCTAACCAGAAGACCCCTCTCTACTCCCCGCAGAGCTAACACTCCTTCAACTAGGACTACAACAAGCAACCGATGCTGCAGTGATTGCAATATATATGACAAGATGGACCACATGTTTTATCTGCCATTGAGCCAACTTAACATATATCAGCAAACAAAGACAAACTGACTTAACAGCCAGATTCAGTTGCACCTGCACTTTCCTCAGATATCCTCATGGATTTCTGAGATAGCAAACTAAACCAGTAACAAGAACTGGCCCAGTTTGCGATGGCCATCCTGCCTTGTCCAGCCTCCAGTGTATTGTCATAGAATACATTCAGTATGGCAGGTGACTTTGTCACATCAAAAGCTGCCCAGATTGTCCTATGCAATCAAGGAAAACTCACATTTGTCAAAATTAATCAAACATGGAACAGTGCAGATTTTCATTCACCTATGGCTGATTCCAATGAGTAGATCAGCCAAGGAAGCGGCCTGCCTGTCCATTTCGTTCTACATTGTTCTGCTTTTACCAGTGCTAATGCGACCTGCCTAACCGAGCATCTCCTCCCTGCCCATCATGTTATGTTTATACTCTGCTGCTGCGTCTGCCAATGTAGGCCCTATACAGGCAGACATTTCTTTGCATGCCTATTCATATTCTGTACTGTGTGGTTGCTTTCGCTGACACTCCCATTACAAATAAACAGTCACATATTTGCTGTTTTTCCAGTGTGTTCTTTAGCTATAATGCACTTCTGCTGGAACCCATTCCTGTATAGAGTAAATAAACCTGAAGTTGCTCAAAAAATTGATAACTTTTTCCCAACTTTTTAAAAATCAATTGCTTCTTCTCTTTCTAGACAGCAAACCTGTTGCTACTAAAAAAAATAAAAACTTTTCGGATGGCTTGTTAAAAAGCCATTGCTTCTAATTTTATAAAGAGCAAAACTTTTGCTAATCCAAAATAGGGATAATTTTAGCAAAGCTTTTAAAAAAGTAATTGCTTCTTCTCTTTTCAAACATAAAAACTAGGGATAATTTTTGGATGACTGGTTAAAGAGCTATAGCTTCTTCATTTAACAAACAACAAAGATGATGCTACTCCCTGAACAGGGATAATTTTTGGACCACGGTTTATCAAAAAGCCATGGATTCTTTCATGTACCTCACAGGTGTATAAAGATTAGCAAGGCAAGTGATAATTTTTCAAAGTCTGTTAGTGTAGTGTGTTATTAAGCAGACCACCTATTACCTATTGAAGTAGCTTAAGGGTATGCCACACTAAACAATATCGCTAACGGGATCGCTAAAAAAACGTCACTATTTAGCGATCCCGTTAGCGATGTTGTTCAGTGCGGCAGCTTCCAGCGACGAGCTTCCTGCTGTGATCTCGCTCGTCGCTGGAATCGTTCCGGACCCTATTTTCTCGTCGGCGCTCCCGCTGGGTAAGTATCTTATCGCTGTGTGGCACCTTTTCTTAGCGATTTAGCGGTACTTTTGTACCCCTAAAGTCGTTAAGAAGATCGCTAATGGCGATAGCGTCGTTAACTATATCGCTAAATGCGGCAGCATTTAGCGATATAGAAACAATCCCGCTAGCGATCTCATTAGTATGCAACGCTAACGAGATCGCTAGCGGGATAGCTAAGTGTGGCAGTACCTTTAGACATTGTTTCTGTTAAAGAGCTTGAAAGGAGTTCCATACAGTATTAGGAGACCTCAAAGTGTCAAATTTGTCAAATTGGAATAACAATAACTACCGTAATATATCTAACATATAGACATTCGTTAGCACATTCATCATCAATATATAAACACAATACTTAAATATATGCTTTCAGGTTCTTAGCATTACAAACAGCAGATAGTAAAAGGGTAGAAAGGGTTTAGCAGTGCTAAGTTATGAATGATATTGACTACATCTAAATTATGAGCACAGGAGCCAGGCAATGCGTTGTGATGTGGTATGCTGCCACCTAGTGGTCTCACCTCACATGTACAGTCATGGACAAAAGTTTTGAGAATGACACAAATATTATATTTTCACATGATCTGCTGCCCTCTGGTTTTTATGTGTGTTTGACAGATGTTTTTTATCACAGACAGAAATATAATAATTGCAAACATATGAGTAACAAAAGCTTATATTGACAGTTAGAATGAGTTAATGCAGCAAGTCAATATTTGCAGTGTTGACCCTTCTTCTTCAGGACCTCTGCAATTCTCCCTGGCATGCTCTACATCTACTTCTGGACCAAATCCTGACTGATAGCAGTCCATTCTTGCACAATCAATGCTTTCATTTTGTTCAGAATTTTTAGGTTTTTGTTTGTCCACCCGTCTCTTGATGATTGACCACAAGTTCTCAATGGGATTAAGATCTGGGGAGTTTCCAGGCCATGGACCCAAAATCTCTATGTATTGTTCCCTGAGCCATTTAGTTATCACCTTTGCTTTATGGCAAGGTGCTCCATCATGCTGGAAAAGGCATTGTTGATCGCCAAACTGCTCTTGGAGGGTTGGGAGAAGTTGCTCTTGGAGGACATTCTGGTACCATTCTTTATTCATGGCTGTGTTTTTAGGCAAGACTGTGAGAGAGCCGATTCCCTTGGCTGAGAAGCAACCCCACACATGAATGGTTTCAGGATTTCAGGATGCTTAACAGTTGGCATGAGACAAGACTGGTGGTAGCGCTCACCTTGTCTTCTCCGAATGTGGCGTTTTCCTGATGTCCCAAACAATCGAAAAGGGGATTCATCAGAGAAAATAACTTTACCCCAGTCCTCAGCAGTCCACTGCCTGTACCTTTTGCAGAATATCAGTCTGTCCATGATGTTTTTTCTGGAGAGAAGTGGCTTCTTTGCTGCCCTCCTTGAGACCAGGCCTTGCTCCAAGAGTCTCCGCCTCACAGTGCGTGCAGATGCACTCACACCTGCCTGCTGCCATTCCTGAGCAAGCTCTGCACTGCTGGTAGCCCGATCCCACAGCTGAAACACTTTTAAGAGACTGTCCTGGCGCTTGCTGGTCTTTCTTGGGCGCCCTGGAGCCTTTTTGGCAACAATGGAACCTCTCTCCTTGAAGTTCTTGATGATGCGATAGATTGTTGACTGAGGTGCAATCTTTCTAGCTGCGATACTCTTCCCTGTTAGGCCATTTTTGTGCATTGCAATGATGACTGCACGTGTTTCTTTAGAGATAACCATGGTTAACAGAAGAGAAACAATGATGCCAAGCACCAACCTCCTTTTAAAGTGTCCAGTGGTGTCATTCTTACTTAATCATGACAGATTGATCTCCAGCCATGTCCTCATCAACACCCACACCTGTGTTAATGGAGCAATCACTGAAAAGAGGTTAGCTGGTCCTTTTAAGGCAGGGCTGCAATGATGTTGAAATGTGTTTTGCGGGATAAAGTTCATTTTCTAGCCAAATATTGACTTTGCAAGTAATTGCTGTTAAGCTGATCACTCTTTATAACATTCTGGAGTATATGCAAATTGCCATTAGAAAAAGTGAAGCAGTAGACTTTGTAAAAATTAATATTTGTGTCATTCTCAAAACTTTTGGCCATGACTGTACAAGGCAAGAAGACTCAAAGAAAACTGTAGAAGTCCGTTTTTATGTTCACAAACTGCCTCTGTTTTGCTATGGCTGGATTGAGTATGCAGCCTCCCTGCCGTCATCTTAGGCCGGGGTCACACTTACAACTGTAATGTGAGAAACTCGCACGAGTCTCGCACCTCAATACCCGGCACTGCCGCCGGCACTCAGACCGGAGAGTTCAGCTGCATAGAAATACATGCAGCCGCACACGTCGGTCCCGAGTGCCGGCGGCAGTGCCGGGTAGTGAGGCGAGAGACTCGCGCGAGTTTCTCACATTACAGTTGTAAGTGTGACCCCGGCCTTAGTGTAAAAAAGGATCTACAACAAACGTAGATAATTAACAAGCTTCCGTGTCAGATACAGATGCATCTTTTTTTTGCAAAAAATATAAAAATGTTAAAATGTAATTAATCTATAGCCTATAGGTGATTATGTTACTACTATTATACAGGAAGCTCCTTACATTTTGCTTAGGAGCATTATAGGGGTTTTCCAGTTTTATAATAAAAATCTGAAGTCACACATTTTAGAAAATTTGCGTGACCCATCAAATTTAAACAACTTACAATTAAATTTGCACAAATTGCAAAAATAATGCCAGTAGCATTTTTACACAAAGAGGGTTTCATTAGCCGGAGAAGGCTCATGTGACCTCGCAGTTGCACAGACTTCCCCATAATGCCTTTCCCGTGCTATGCCTAATCACATGGCATAGCACAGCCAATCAGGAGAGACTATCATAGCCTGTATGAAAACAGAGGCAGGAAATGTAGTAGCCATTTTGTAGTGATTCTGGGTAGTGATAGGACATAACAGCTGAGAGCACGGCCTCATTCAGACGTCCGTGTTTTATCTGTTTTTTTTTTTCATCTGAAGAACATTTCCTATTATAATCTATGGGGCTGTTCACATCTCCGTTTTTTCACAGACTGTGTGTCCTTGCAATACTCAAGGAGACATGGCCTTTGTTTTTTTACAGGATGACGTATAAAAAGGGCAGATAAAATCTATGGATCCAAGAAAAACACATACAGCATACTGATGGCATCAGTGTACGATCCATGTGCTGTCCATATTTAATATTGCAAGGTAGGAGAAGCTAATCCAAAACACTGAGGGCACACTGATCCAAAACACTGAGGGCACACTGATCCTAACACACTGAGGGCACACTGATCCAAAACACTGAGGGCACACTGATCCAAAACACTGAGGGCACACTGATCCAAAACACTGAGGGCACACTGATCCAAAACACTGAGGGCACACTGATCCTAACACACTGAGGACACACTGATCCAAAACACTGAGGACACACTGATCCAAAACACTGAGGGCACACTGATCCAAAACACTGAGGGCACACTGATCCAAAACACTGAGGGCACACTGATCCAAAACACTGAGGGCACACTGATCCTAACACACTGAGGACACACTGATCCAAAACACTGAGGACACACTGATCCAAAACACTGAGGGCACACTGATCCAAAACACTGAGGGCACACTGATCCAAAACACTGAGGGCACACTGATCCAAAACACTGAGGGCACACTGATCCTAACACACTGAGGACACACTGATCCAAAACACTGAGGACACACTGATCCAAAACACTGAGGACACACTGATCCAAAATGCTGAGGACACACTGATCCTAACACACTGAGGACACACTGATCCAAAACACTGAGGGCACACTGATCCAAAACACTGAGGGCACACTGATCCAAAACACTGAGGGCACACTGATCCAAAACACTGAGGGCACACTGATCCAAAACACTGAGGGCACACTGATCCTAACACACTGAGGACACACTGATCCAAAACACTGAGGACACACTGATCCAAAAGACTGAGGACACACTGATCCAAAACACTGAGGGACACTGATCCAAAATGCTGAGGACACACTGATCCTAACACACTGAGGGCACACTGATCCAAAACACTGAGGACACACTGATCCAAAACACTGAGGACACACTGAACCAAAACACTGAGGGCACACTGATCCAAAATGCTGAGGACACACTGATCCAAAACGCAGAGGGCACACTGATCCAAAAGCTGAGGGCACACTGATCCAAAACGCTGAGGGCACACTGATCCAAAATGCTGAGGACACACTGATCCAAAACGCAGAGGGCACACTGATCCAAAACGCTGAGGGCACACTGATCCTAACACACTGAGGGCACACTGATCCAAAACACTGAGGACACACTGATCCAAAACACTGAGGGCACACTGATCCAAAACGCTGAGGGCACATTGATCCTAACACACTGAGAGCACACTGATCTAAAACACCGAGGACACACTGATCCAAAACACTGAGGGACACGATCCAAACACTGAGGGCACACTGATCCAAAACACTGAGGGTACAACTGAATGCCTAACACACTGAGAGCACACTGATCCAAAACACTGAGGGCACACTGATCCAAAAAACACATGTGGGCACACTGATCCTAACACACTGAGGCACACTGATAACACTGAGGACAATCCACTGAGACACGATCTACACATGAGGACATACTGATCCAACACACTGAGGGCACACTGATCACTAGAACCACTGTTGTGAATGGGCTTGAGATGAGTTCTGAGCAGAGGCTCCCTCTGGTGGTTACAAGCGGTGCTGGTCTGTCCAGTGAAGATTGTGAGGATTGGGAATCAGGTGTTACTGACTGGTCTTATATAAGGGAGTCACCTTCCCATCAGGGTTGCCGGTGATCAATTGTTCTGGTCTCAATCCTTGAATCCTGTTTCCCTTGTAGCCTGCTGTGTCGTGTCTGCATCTCCTGCTATCAGATAAGACATTTTCTTCTTTTTGTTTTTGTGCTAGATTTTTGCATTTTGTCCTGCACTTCTGTGGGGGCCTTCAGGGTCCCCTCCGGGGGCTTTTGCCCTCTCAGTTAGTTCAGCCACTGATGTTTGTACTTTTGCTTTTTGCAGTTTTTTCAGTGGCTGCTGTTTTGATTTTGTTACACCAGAGAACTAATTTAGGTGGTAGAGGTCGTGTGATCTCAGGTGATTTTGAAATTAGTAGAGTTGGTGCTTTTCAGGGTTTTCTGGGATTGCAGTAAGTACCCTTCCTATCCTTTTCTATTTAGTTAGTTTGGGCCCCAGCGTTTGCTCATGCTATTTTCTTTCTGTGTCAGTGTTTCTTCTTGTCTAACCGCCATTACATGTTTGGGGGCTTTCTATTATCTTTGGGGTTCTGCTCCGGGGCAGATAGCTTTCCTATTTCTATCTTTAGGTGTAATTAGTTTCGTAGGCTGTGACGAGGCGTCTAGGACCAACGTAGGAACGCTCCACGGCTGCCTCTAGTTGTGGTGGTTAGTCAGGGTACTGCAATCTCATAGATTCCAACTGCTCTGGTGTATTGCCTTTTTACCTGCACTCCTCAGCTACCAAATCATAACAGTATCACCGGCCAACAAATTTAATATTGTATGGTACTCACAGAAGGGAAAAATATTGTGAAAAAAAAAAAAAAAAAAAGGTTGTCAGAGTTGTCAGAGATATTTTTCTGTTTGTTGCATTTTTTTTTTTTTTTCCCTCTGTATCTCTGGGTGCTGGGGAGGATCTTTTCTCTCAATGGAGTTTGCACAGTTGTCTGGCCGTGTGGATCAGCTTGCCACTGAGGTTCGGAGTATTGCTATCTATCTTGCTGGGTTGCCTGTTGTGGAACCTAGGATTCCCATGCCAGATTTGTTTTTAGGGGATCGAGCTAAGTTTCAGAATTTCAAAAATAATTGTAAATTGTTTTTTGCCTTAAAATCTAAGTCCTCAGGGAACGCAGCGCAGCAGGTTCAAATTGTCATCTCTCTCCTGCGCGGCGATCCTCAGGATTGGGCTTTTTCCCTGACACCTGGGGATCCTGTTTTGAGTGATGTTGATGCATTTTTTCAGGCTTTGGGGTTATTGTACGATGAGCCTAATGTCACTGATCAAGCTGAAAAAGCCTTGTTGGCATTAAATCAGGGGCTTGATGACGCTGAGTTATACTGTCAGAGATTCCGTAGGTGGGCAGTCCTGACCAAGTGGAATGACGACGCTTTGGCGGCCCTTTTCCGGAAGGGTCTGTCAGATAATGTAAAGGATGTTATGGTGGGATTCCCTGTCCCCTCTGGTCTCAATGATTCTATGTCATTAGCGATTCAAATTGACAGACGTTTGCGTGAGCGGAGAAGTATGCGTGGAATAGTGTTGCCAATGTGTTAATACCAACACTCCTGTTTTTTCTGCCTCCCCCCAGGCTCAGGATGTTCCTGACTTTTTGATTGATTTTTCTGATGTGTTTAGCGAAAGTAAATCTGCATCCTTGCCTCCCCATAGGAGCTATGACTGCGCTATTGAATTAGTGCCGGGTAGTAAATTCCCTAAAGGTCGCCTTTTTAACTTGTCTGTACCTGAACATGACGCTATGCGGTCTTATATCAAGGAATCATTGGAGAAGGGTCATATCAGACCATCCTCTTCACCCTTAGGTGCCGGTTTTTTCTTTGTGGCCAAAAAGGATGGTTCATTAAGGCCGTGTATTGATTATCGTCTTTTGAACAATATTACTGTGAAATATCAATATCCGTTACCCTTGATCTCTGACCTGTTTTCCAGGGTGAAAAACGCTACTTGGTTTACCAAGCTTGACCTCAGGGGGGCGTATAACCTTATTCGCATTAAGCACGGGGATGAATGGAAGACGGCATTCAATACCCCTGAAGGGCATTTTGAGTACCTAGTGATGCCCTTTGGGCTCACTAATGCTCCTTCCGTCTTCCAGTCCTTCATGAATGACATTTTCAGGGATTTTGTGGACAAATTTCTGATTGTTTATTTGGATGATATCTTGATTTTTTCTAATGACTGGGACTCTCATGTGAAACATGTTCGAACTGTATTCCAGATTTTGAGAGAGAATGCTCTGTATGTGAAGGGATCAAAGTGTCTTTTTGGCATACAGAGGATCTCATTTCTGGGATTCATTTTGTCCCCATCTGTTATTGAAATGGACCCGGTCAAGGTTCAGGCCATCTGTGATTGGGTCCAACCTACTTCATTAAAGGCTCTTCAAAGATTTTTGGGTTTTGCCAATTTTTATCGTAAATTTATTGGTAATTTCTCGGTTATTGTTAAACCATTAACTGATTTGACCAAAAAGGGTTCTGATGTGGTGAATTGGCCTCCTGAGGCAGTCTCTGCATTTCAGGAACTTAAGCAAAGATTCACTTCTGCTCCTTTTCTACGGCAGCCTGATGTTTCTCTGCCATTTCAGGTGGAGGTTGATGCCTCTGAAATTGGGGCAGGTGCCGTTTTGTCCCAAAAAGATCCAGAGACCTCTAAAAGTAACCCTTGTGCCTTTTTCTCTCGAAAATTTTCTCCTACTGAACGTAATTATGACGTGGGTAATCGGGAGTTATTGGCCATGAAGTGGGCTTTTGAAGAGTGGAGACATTGGCTGGAGGGAGCCAAACATCAGGTGGTGGTCCTTACGGACCATAAGATCTGGTCTATCTGGAATCTGCCAAGCGACTCAATCCTAGACAGGCCAGGTGGGCCTTGTTTTTCACACATTTTAATTTTGTGGTTTCCTTTCTTCCTGGCACTAAGAATGTTAAGGCGGATGCCCTCTCGAGGAGTTTCCTTGCGGACTCTCCTGAGTTATCTGATCCTTCTGTTATTTAGAAAGAGGGTATAGTTCTTTCCGCCATCTCGCCCAATTTGAGACTTGCTCTGGAGGGGTGTCAGGAGGATAGGCCCGAGTGCTGCCCTGTTGGAAAATTGTTTGTCCCGGACCAGTGGAAAAAGAGTGTGATGTCTGAGATTCATAGTTCCGCATTGGCTGGGCATCCCGGAATTTTTGGTACTAGAGACTTGGTTAGTCGGTGCTTTTGGTGGCCTACCTTGTCTCGTGATGTCAGGGAATTTGTGCAGTCCTGCGGGACTTGCTCTCGCTCCAAGCCTTGCTCTCGCTCTAGTGGTTTGTTGATGCCATTGCCAGTGCCCAAGAGACCATGGACCCATATCTCTATGGATTTCATTTCCGACCTTCCTGTTTCTCAGAGAATGACCGCCATCTGGGTAATTTGTGATAGGTTTTCCAAAATGATACATCTTGTGCCATTATCTAAGTTGCCTTCCTCCTCTGAATTGGTGCCGTTGTTCCTTCAGCACGTGGTTCGTTTACACGGCATTCCTGAGAACATTGTGTCTGACAGAGGAGTCCAGTTTGTTTCCAGATTTTGGAGGACTTTTTGTTCTAAACTGGGTGTTCAATTGTCTTTCTCCTCGGCATTTCATCCTCAGACCAATGGTCAAACTGAGAGAACAAACCAGACATTGGAGACTTATCTAAGATGCTTTGTGTCTGCTGATCAGGATGACTGGGTCTCTTTTTTGCCTTTGGCTGAGTTTGTTCTTAATAATAGGGCTAGCTCTGCCACTTTGATGTCTCCGTTTTTCTGTAATTCTGGGTTTCACCCTCGATTTTCTTCAGGACAGATGGAGGCTTCTGTCTGTCCAGGTGTTGACTCTGTTGTGGAGCGTATGCAACAGATTTGGGACCAGGTAGTGGAGAGGTTGTCCCTCTCTCAGGAGAAGGCCCAGCGGATTGCTAACCGGCATAGGACTGATGGTCCTGGGTTTAAAGTAGGGGACTTGGTCTGGTTGTCCTCAAAAAATATTCCTATGAGAGTAGCATCTCCTAAATTTAAGCCTAGGTTCATTGGACCTTATAACATCATGGAGATTATTAATCCTGTTTCTTTTCGTTTGCTTCTTCCAGGGACATTTAAGATCCATAACGTGTTCCACAAGTCCTTGTTGAAGAGGTTTGTTGAGCCAGTGGTTCCTGCTGCTGTGCCTCCTGACCCTGTTTTGGTTGAGGGCAATCTGGAGTATGTGGTTGAGAAAATATTAGATTCTCGTTTTTCTAGACGGAAACTCCAGTATTTGGTTAAATGGAGAGGTTATGGTCAGGAAGACAATTCTTGGGTGTTTGGTTCGGACATCCATGCTAGGAGACTTATCCGTGCGTATCATAGAACTCATCCTGACCGACCTGGTTGCTCAAATGAGGGTTCGGTGACCCCTCCTCAAGGGGGGGGGTACTGTTGTGAATGGGCTTGAGATGAGTTCTGAGCAGAGGCTCCCTCTGGTGGTTACAAGCGGTGCTGGTCTGTCCAGTGAAGATTGTGAGGATTGGGAATCAGGTGTTACTGACTGGTCTTATATAAGGGAGTCACCTTCCCATCAGGGTTGCCGGTGATCAATTGTTCTGGTCTCAATCCTTGAATCCTGTTTCCCTTGTAGCCTGCTGTGTCGTGTCTGCATCTCCTGCTATCAGATAAGACATTTTCTTCTTTTGTTTTTGTGCTAGATTTTTGCATTTTGTCCTGCACTTCTGTGGGGGCCTTCAGGGTCCCCTCCGGGGGCTTTTGCCCTCTCAGTTAGTTCAGCCACTGATGTTTGTACTTTTGCTTTTTGCAGTTTTTTCAGTGGCTGCTGTTTTGATTTTGTTACACCAGAGAACTAATTTAGGTGGTAGAGGTCGTGTGATCTCAGGTGTTTTTGAAATTAGTAGAGTTGGTGCTTTTCAGGGTTTTCTGGGATTGCAGTAAGTACCCTTCCTATCCTTTTCTATTTAGTTAGTTTGGGCCCTAGCGTTTGCTCATGCTATTTTCTTTCTGTGTCAGTGTTTCTTCTTGTCTAACCGCCATTACATGTTTGGGGGCTTTCTATTATCTTTGGGGTTCTGCTCCGGGGCAGATAGCTTTCCTATTTCTATCTTTAGGTGTAATTAGTTTCTCAGGCTGTGACGAGGCGTCTAGGACCAACGTAGGAACGCTCCACGGCTGCCTCTAGTTGTGGTGGTTAGTCAGGGTACTGCAATCTCATAGATTCCAACTGCTCTGGTGTATTGCCTTTTTACCTGCACTCCTCAGCTACCAAATCATAACATAACACACTGAGAGCACACTGATCCAAAACACTGAGGACACACTGATCCTAACACACTGAGGACACACTGATCCAAAACACTGAGGGCACACTGATCCAAAACACTGAGGGCACACTGATCCAAAACACTGAGGACACACTGATCCAAAACGCTGAGGGCACACTGATCTAAAACACTGAGGGCACACTGATCCAAAACACTGAGGGCACACTGATCCAAAACACTGAGGGCACACTGATCCAAAACACTGAGAGCACACTGATCCTAACACATTGAGGACATACTGATCCAAAACACTGAGGGCACACTGATTCAAAACACTGAGGGCACACTGATCCTAACACACTGAGAGCGCACTGATCCAAAACACTGAGAGCACACTGATCCAAAACACTGAGGGCACACTGATCCTAACACACTGAGAGCGCACTGATCCAAAACACTGAGGGCACACTGATCCAAAACACTGAGGGCACACTGATCCAAAACACTGAGGGCACACTGATCCAAAACACTGAGGGCACACTGATCCAAAACACTGAGAGCACACTGATCCTAACACATTGAGGACATACTGATCCTACCACACTGAAGATACACTGATCGAAAAACACTGAGGACACACTGATCCTAACACACTGAGGACACACTGATCCAAAACACTGAGGGCACACTGATCCAAAACACTGAGGGCACACTGATCCTAACACACTGAGAGCGCACTGATCCAAAACACTGAGGGCACACTGATCCAAAACACTGAGGGCACACTGATCCTAACACACTGAGGACACACTGATCCAAAACACTGAGGACACACTGATCCTAACACACTGAGGACACACTGATCCAAAACACTGAGGGCACACTGATCCAAAACACTGAGGGCACACTGATCCAAAACACTGAGGACACACTGATCCAAAACGCTGAGGGCACACTGATCTAAAACACTGAGGGCACACTGATCCAAAACACTGAGGGCACACTGATCCAAAACACTGAGGGCACACTGATCCAAAACACTGAGAGCACACTGATCCTAACACACTGAGGACACACTGATCCAAAACACTGAGGGCACACTGATCCTAACACACTGAGAGCGCACTGATCCAAAACACTGAGGGCACACTGATCCAAAACACTGAGGGCACACTGATCCTAACACACTGAGGACACACTGATCCAAAACACTGAGGGCACACTGATCCAAAACACTGAGGGCACACTGATCCAAAACACTAAGGGCACACTGATCCAAAACACTGAGGACACACTGATCCAAAATGCTGAGGCTCACTGATCTAACACACTGAGGGCACACTGATCCAAAACACTGAGGGCACACTGATCCAAAACACTGAGGGCACACTGATCCAAAACACTGAGAGCACACTGATCCTAACACACTGAGGACATACTGATCCTACCACACTGAAGATACACTGATCCAAAACACTGAGGACACACTGATCCTAACACACTGAGGACACACTGATCCAAAACACTGAGGGCACACTGATCCTAACACACTGAGAGCGCACTGATCCAAAACACTGAGGGCACACTGATCCAAAACACTGAGGGCACACTGATCCAAAATGCTGAGGACACACTGATCCAAAACGCAGAGGGCACACTGATCCAAAACGCTGAGGGCACACTGATCCTAACACACTGAGGGCACACTGATCCAAAATACTGAGGACACACTGATCCAAAACACTGAGGGCACACTGATCCAAACGCTGAGGGCACACTGATCCTAACACACTGAGAGCACACTGATCCAAAACACTGAGGGCACACTGATCCAAAACACTGAGGGCACACTGATCCTAACACACTGAGGACATACTGATCCTAGCACATTGAGGGCACACTGATCCAAAACACTGAGGGCACACTGATCCTAACACACTGAGAGCACACTGATCCAAAACACTGAGGACACACTGATCCTAACACACTGAGGACACACTGATCCAAAACACTGAGGACACACTGATCCTAACACACTGAGAGCGCACTGATCCAAAACACTGAGGGCACACTGATCCAAAACACTGAGGGCACACTGATCCTAACACACTGAGGACACACTGATCCAAAACACTGAGGGCACACTGATCCAAAACACTGAGGGCACACTGATCCAAAACACTGAGGACACACTGATCCAAAACGCTGAGGGCACACTGATCTAAAACACTGAGGGCACACTGATCCAAAACACTGAGGGCACACTGATCCAAAACACTGAGGGCACACTGATCCAAAACACTGAGAGCACACTGATCCTAACACACTGAGGACATACTGATCCTACCACACTGAAGATACACTGAGGACACACTGATCCTAACACACTGAGGACACACTGATCCAAAACAGTGAGGGCACACTGATCCAAAACACTGAGGGCACACTGATCCTAACACACTGAGGACACACTGATCCAAACACTGAGGACACACTGATCCTAACACACTGAGGACACACTGATCCAAAACACTGAGGGCACACTGATCCAAAACACTGAGGGCACACTGATCCAAAACACTGAGGACACACTGATCCAAAACGCTGAGGGCACACTGATCTAAAACACTGAGGGCACACTGATCCAAAACACTGAGGGCACACTGATCCAAAACACTGAGGGCACACTGATCCAAAACACTGAGAGCACACTGATCCTAACACACTGAAGACATACTGATCCTACCACACTGAAGATACACTGATCGAAAAACACTGAGGACACACTGATCCTAACACACTGAGGACACACTGATCCAAAACACTGAGGACACACTGATCCTAACACACTGAGGACACACTGATCCAAAACACTGAGGACACACTGATCCTAA